>JAJJMC010027712.1:1613559-1709487 GCA_023531435.1 Papaver californicum | reverse complement strand
ATTCATTTAGCAGTTTAGTTTCTCCAAATAATTTGTTATAATCTAATTTTGTGATCTTATCTTGGTTTCAAAAACTTTAGAGTCTCAATTTCATTTTGCAATCTAATTATATTGTTTGTGTCTATTGCAAAAACTTAAGAATCTGATTTGAATTCCTACCAAATTTAAAATGTATTAGTTCATATATTATCGACGAGTTTAAAGGATTAAAGGCAAGAAAAATATATCCAAACCTTTAAAAGAGCAGACAATTAACTTATAATTACTTATTGTTGTAAGGAAGCAAACCAGACAACTTTTGCATTGACCAAAAAAAAAACAAATCAAAACCAACCTATAACTTTACTTGTTTCCCGCCAGGTTTTCTTATTTCAGATTCTAAACCCTGATAGAATTTTAGCACAAAGAGTTGGGGGAAGTCAAATCCCTGGTACTAGCCACCATATGTTTTTGCATGTTTCTTAGTAATATAAGTGTTTTCGTACAAAAAAGGAACACCTAGGTATTTCTGCTACAACTTCTTAAACGATGACTAAAAAAATCTAAATGATGTATCTCATACTTTTATATTGTTTCAGAGTTATGAAAGTATATACTGGCAGATGTGTTTTTGTACTGGCCACCAACCGGTGAACCCGATGATCCAAATATATTTTGAATCGATTGACCCAAATTTTATTTTATTTTTATAGTTTTTTTATTTAATTAAAACACAAAAAATCACAAAATTGGGTGAGACAAGATACGATTAGAAAATTATAGAAAGAATACAAATCGATATTTTGTTACAATCTTAGTGAATACAGCAGTGAATAACTAAATATGTAAAAAAAAAAGAACAAAAAAGAAAGATAGAGAAAAGGAAGTATAGAGTAGAAACAAAACTAATTTAAATAAATAAAAGGAAAGAAGTTGGTACGTAGGCGAAAGATAATATTGGTGGCTTAATGTTCAGAACTTAGGGTAAATAGAGGTGGTTTATGTTTAAATGTCATGGTTTCTGGCAATGTATGGAAAAAATTTCTACTAAACTCCTAGAAACACGTTTGAATAATATGCATAATCAAACACCCACTATTATTTAGGAACCCAGAACTGTTCTCTTACCTTTTTTAAAAAAAAGAATTTTGTCTTCAAAAGTATATATTTGGTAATTTATTTATTGAAATCTCTTTAAATTAATATTTACATCAAACCGATCAACCAACTGGTTGGATCGCTGGTCGGGTTGTATGACCCTGACTTAGTAGTTTGGTCGGTTTAACGCCGATCCAGTTCTTAAAACATTGCTTAACGATATCATGTTGTTTAGCCCTTTCTTTCTCTAGTTGTCTGTCATCATATAACTGATCAGCGGACCATGGATCATAATTTTCCGCGTTGAGCTCTATTATATTTGGAAATAGAAGCTGGACATACACCCAAACCAAGGGTGAAAAAGCACAAATATTTAGAGATTATTTACGAGGGGGTATGTATATGTTTACATTAATAGATACCAATAGAACTAGAGGTTACCCGACTCCGTCGTTATTCCTTTACTCAAACTCCATAACATACTTCCACAGATGGCTGAACCCCAATTGTAAGTGCTGAGCATATACAAATCCCCAAATATCCTTAGTCAGCTTCACAGAACATATCGTTCTTGTTTGTGAAAAGTATATTACCTTCAACATACATCAAAAACCACCTTGCCAATTTTGCTCTTTTTTTCTTTTCTAGATTCGATATATACTTTTATCACACTCATTATAATCCCGTGTCGTGAGATAACATTCCTTCTCAAATCCACTATGTTTTCATCTGTAACTTATTGTTGTTGTTGTTGTTGTTCTTCTTCTTCTTCAACATCTTCCTCTCCTTGCTTTTTTTTCTTTCTTTTTATCTTTTATGATGAAAAAGAGCAAACAATCTATCTATTGTGGTGCATTTTCAACCCATTCTTATGCACCAATATTTTTCTGAAATATGCGGGTTCCTTGTACGATGGGTATGCCTGATACTTGTGTGAAGTCCCATGGTGTAAATCTTATCTCAAGACTAAGGAAGTAAAATTTAATGGTGGTATGCCACCACCTCTCGCATATACCGATGGTTAGAGTTGATCATTTTTTCTTGGATAAGTTATTTTAAACATTGATCCAAACCCACAATTGTCTATAATTGCTCTAGCATTTGGATTCCGAACAACAATGGTGTACGTTGAAGGAGCATGGTTTGTACTACCTCTATGTTTTCTTATTTTGCCCATTTTTCTGCCTTGGAGCTTTTAAACTTATGATCCTCATTAAAACGCGATACAACTAGATGTCTAAAACGCAATATCGAATCTAAATTATCCGACATTTTTAAGCCTACAATACATATGTATATGTATATCATCGCATTTCAACACATTTGCATCATAAAATTAATCACATAAACCATTATTGTAGTTGAACACACGATATTCACAAATTAATTATCAAATAACAAGTTAAATTTGGATTTCTAACTACATATATGTCCATATAACATTAATGACTAGCTATGGCATTTAAATCATCAATCAAACATAAAAAATTTCATGGTTATAAAAAAAAACATTTCAAGCCCTAAATTTAATACCTTTGATGATTTGATGGATGAAAATCGAAACAACGATATAATGGAAGCGCATTCGATTAGAGAACAAACCCTTATGATATTGAACAAAAATTCAACATATAACATACTCGAAAATCAAAAGGGATGCATTGTAGAAGAAAAGGAAACAAAAAGAGTACAAGAGGAAGAAAGAAGAAGAAGAAAAAAAAAATGAAGAACTCCTGTTAGTAAAAATCTTAAAGACAGAAACTCAATTTTCGTCAGGCTAAGGTCAACTCATTGACCTTAAATGAAATTCAGTTTCCATATTGCTATTTTGATAGAAACTGAATTTCCATCACCAAAAGTCGGGTTGTCACAGTATATGGTTTTTTCTTAGCATTGGCTTGGATACATCTCTTGTTTATGGCCAAGAGAATCCCCTCTATAGTACTTTCCCTTAGAATATACATATCAACAAAAAACATGATCCAATCTTATTATTGATAAACATGACCCGAATTGTTTGCAACTTCCAAACAGGGTCTAGAATCCACAAGACACAAAAACAAAGAAAAAAAAACAAACAAGTTGGATGTATATCTATGTTTCATTTCAACTAAAGAAACCTAGCTATTATCATAGGTCTTTAGAGCAACCACAATCATTGGACTAAAAGACGGACCAAACCCAAATTTGGTCCTTGGTCAGTCCAAACCCAAGCATAGTGGGGCGAGCATAAATGAGTAATGGTCTGGATTTTTTACGGTTCGGGACTAAAAATGATCCTAGAACTGGACCAAACCCAAATATAGTCGAGCGTGCACCTAGACATGCGCCCCTTGCCAGGCGTTACGCTGGGTCTCCATCTGTTGACAGGCATTTATCTAGACGTGCGTCTCATCAGACGGGCGTTACCCAAAACTCCGCCCCGTCAAGAAGACGCCCTATCAGGCGTAACACTAGGAGAACGTCTTAAATCAAGCGTAAGCATGGAATAACGCCATGGTTGGGCGTCTTCCTAAGACAACGCCTGTTGTAGGCGTTCGGCTAAGAGAGCGCCTTATTGTGGGGCGTTTGGCTAATCGAGCGCCTGTTTGTGGGGCGTTATTCTAAGCTAACGCCTACTATTCTAACCGTTGAGATAGCTGTTGAGATTTTTTTGCCGTTGATTTCTTATCGTTGTAACGACTATATTTTGACATACCTAAAAATGGATGGATTTGTTGATTGAGTATATTAATACTAATCCATTTTCATACTACTAACCCATTGTTATTTAATTTGTATACGAGAAAAATTTCGTTCTTTTTCATATACTTATCTTTCAAATCGGTTAGAATTATGGCACCAAAACCACGAGGTCTAAATTTTACTATATTTGAAGATGTAATGATGTGTAAAATTCATTTATCAATATCTCAAGATTGTAGTATTGGTTCCGATCAATCAGAAGAAAGATTATGGTCTCGCATATTAAATGGGATGAAAGAAGTCATACCTACGATGCCAGGGCGCACTTGGACCTCCATTCAGAAACGATTTCAGGGAATAAGTAAAGATGTGGCACTTTACTCTGCAAAAGAGGCAGAAGTGGAACGTGAACACCATACTGGATGGGGCCTAGAAACAAAGGTAAGTACCCATTTAATTTTATCGCGTACATTATTGTTTTGAATTGTATATCCTCTACTAATTTTTTTTTTAAAAAAAAATCAGATTGAAGAAGTAAAGAAGCTTTTCAAGGAAGCTAATGGTGACAAAAGATTTAAGCATGAAGAGTGCTATGCAATTATGTTAGAAAATATAAAATATTCATGACGATCGATAGCTGTTTTCGATTCATCACAAGCTGAGGAAGGTTCTAAAAGCGGCGAGAAAACCGGGAAAGACAGGAAACAAGCTAAAACAATTCCAACGGCGATGAAAAAATAAGAGATATACCTAATACATATAACCGTCGTATGGGAAAAAAAGAGGCGAAACGACAGAAGAAAACAAGGAGAGCAAAATCCAGTGGGCAACAGGAAATGATGGAAATTATTACTAAAGAGCAACAAACTTCAACACCAAATATGCAGAACAAACAAAAATGAAGATGGCGCAGAGAGAATCCAAGTTTACAGCAAAACTAGCTGAGTCTTCGGTAAAGTTTAAAGCAAAACAAGCTAGGAAAAAAAACTTGATGCAAAGAAAGCAGCAGACGACGAGTTTCTTATAATGATGATGGATGTCTCCCGGTTGGATGCGGTAACAAGAGAGTACATCGAACTTAGGAAGGCAGACATTTTGCAGAGAAGGAGAAGCCAACCTTAAAGGATTCTTGGAATACCTGAAACCTTAAAATTTGCACTTATTAACACTATTTTTTTCAGTTTCAATTTTTATGAACTAATAATGTTATTTTCAGTTTATTTTTGAATTAATGGTGTTATCTTAAATGTTAATGAACTTATTTTTAAATTTCGAGTAATTAATTAATTTAGATGATTTTTCACTTATTTTTTCGCCTATCTACTCTTCTCCTAAATAAAAAAGGAAAACAAACTACAAGCAACTCATTCAAGCTAAATTAAGAGATTCATATTTATAATATAAACACTAATAAGGTTCAACACCATAACCAACAACGCTACGACAAAGTGTTGAAAGATAAAAACATTTAGGTAAAACAAAGTCCATAATTCATTCATGTGGGGCGACCAACATTCTTTTCAGAAGAAAGATTTGCTATCTCCTTAAGCACTTGTATAGCTCCTCTTTGTTTTTCAACAGTCATCAACTCCCCAACGTCAATCAAACGGGTGAAGACCATGACCAACAAATTTGCTCGATTCCTTATAACAGACATTTTGTTACCAATCATTGGTGATTGAACTTCTTCATTCACCAAATCCACAACAAAATATGGATCAACAACTACACCACTTCCAGATTTAGTTGATGCTGGATTCAAGTTCCCAATTCGTCCCGATCTTGTAATTTTATTCCTGTTCATCTGCAGAATCTGCATGAAATTTTATGAGAATCAACAAAGAAGAACATTCGATGAAGAGATAAAAGATGAAGTTAACGTTTACGGCTAAATAAGAAGAAAAAGAGGGAGTTTGATTTAGATTTTTTTGGTATCTATCTTTCAAACTCTTAAACAATAAACATTTATGATCTTTTCATGGGCAATTTCATAAGTTTGCAAAATAACATAATTAAGTTCCCAAGTTTCATAAACAATCATATCAAATCAATTAATCATAAAATTATCCACAACCCAACTCAAATTAACCAACTACTTAATCAATTTTAACTTCAATTCAAAAAATTCTCATCAATTTTTTATAGCCAATTTACATATTCCATAAGCCTAGAATTATACCCAATTCCAAAATTATAATTTCTAAAACCTAATTTATCTATTTCATAATCACATGATGAATCTTTAATATGCATACAAATTTAATAAACAAAACAATACAATTGTTAATAATGTAAACCTATAAAATCCATTCTTTGTTTATAGTAAAGTTAGAGGTTATTACCTTCTTTGAAATAATCGTAACTTCAAATAGTTGGTATCTACCGATCCTTGTAATTTTGATAAGGGGTTGAGCTTGATTTGGGAGAATGCGGTTTCACAAATGGGTGTGGTGGGCGGATTTCGTTTGTTTTGTTGGAAGTGTTCAGGAGAAAAATGGTGATTTGGAGAAGAGAAGATAATCAAAGAAGAACATATACCCTATCAGGCGTTCACCCAGCCGTCCGCCTGGTGAGACGCGCGTTCGTCTAGGGATGCGCTTGATAAACCAGGCGGATGGCTAAGCGTGCGCTCGTCCTTTTCCGCACACGAATCAGCTGCACGTGTAGAAAAATAACGGGTGTTTGACTATGATTCCGTCCCATCAGGCGTTCGGCTAAGAGAGCGCCTGTCTCTGGGGCGTGCATCTAGGGGTGCGTCTATCATCAGACGTTCTTTTGGGTTACGTCTCCCATCGAGCGTTCACCAAATGTCCGCCTCACCCAAACGTATTCATAGGCGTACGCCCATTTCAACAGACGTTTACCTAATCATGCGTCCAACTCCAGGCGCTACATTAGACAACCGCCCGATCAAATTTACTCCTGCACCCGTTGCATTTGAGACGAACCAAAAAGTAAAAACTTTACTCTTTGATCGTTTGGTATGCTCTCATGACTGTGGTTGCTATTAGGACCGAAAAAGACTTCATCCCCTGGGGAAACTTCTGTTGCAGAATAGCTCCCCTACCCCACCTCACAAACTCTCGTCCAACACTGAAAACTCCATTATTCTAGAAAAAAAGTCAGTGTTAATAGTGTTGCATCCTGTTAGAATTCAGTCTCTAGGAGAAATAAAGCTGCCTCGGATTTCGCTCCAGACCCAAATTTATAAGTAGTGTATTGTCTGTGTACTCCTGTGATTTTCACAGGATCTTGCTTTTTGATGGAGAATAACCACCAATCTTGAGCATTCCGTGCGAACAACAAACAAGAAAACACAATTTATTAATCCTATCTAATTAATCTGATGAATCGACCACAAACCATAGAAACTATGATTATAATTACTTATTTACTTGAGCTCATCTTCGAAGTACTCGGTGTACCACTGACTAGTCTTATTCCCATGCTTAGACCTACTAATAGTACACTGATCAGTGCATATTGCAGCTAGAGCTAATAAAGAAGGCGAGTATGTGAAAATTTCATACTCCATAATGAAGAAAGAAAGAAGCTCCTTATTATATTTACTCAATGTGGTATTTTACATAGATACATATGAGAAATAAAAATGTTGCAACAAATCTTCTTGTAAGATTGAACGGCCATGAGAAACCTCTGCATAAATGTATATGGTGTCGGTACTAACATGTTGAACAAAAACGTTTTTAACATGGATTTTTCTTCTAAATATATGAGAGTTAAAGGAATTATACCCCACATTAAGATGAACATAAGAATTAAGCAAATTACCATATTGAGGACTTCTTTCCTTGTGTATGTCTTATCAGATATCAGAATTACCTCCTCTGCAACTAGTACCGATACATTTTTAATATTTGCAAGCAATTAACATTGTCGTCACTCCAACTAACTGAAGCTTCTTTCTTAAAACAGTTTGATGCTCTAAGAATCGATCAATGAGATTGAAGGTAATATATAAAATCTCATCCATGAATTCGAATTTGCATTGGATTTCAATAAGCCAGCCCATAAGAATACCCCCTTCATCTTTTCATTGACACCAAATTATTGTGCCATATAACTTGGTAAGATATAGTTTGAACGTTGCAATTATTTTCAGTTTGCGCCAAATTTTTCCTATGATTTTTTTTCTAATTGATAAAGAATTTGGGGTTAACGAGAGTTTCGAACCCAGGTCATTGGTTTCGTCACCAAACAACTTTAACAAACTTACCTATGATTGTTAACTATGAAAGTTCACACACAAGTCTAATGATGTACCATTCCGGGTCAATAACATTGTTTCAAATTACTAAGAGCAACTCCAGTGGGATATAAAAACTGGCAGAAATGCCTATTATGTGGGTACAGTGGGATGGACAAACTAACAAAATTGAATTTGTAATCATATATGAGGATTTGCCATACGCATCTCAGCTTGAGTCGATCGAATCAACCTGAGACACTCGTTCTAGCCTGGCCGAGACTCAGCTCAAGTTGAGACGAGCGTCGTCTCACGTTGAGATGTTCGACCTAGGTTGAGCCGCCAACGACTAGATCATCCAACGACTCTTATTTCACTTCCTATAAATTCAAAAAAAATCAACTCCAAAAATGCACCTTCTACACCTAAAAATCCTTATACTTTCACTTCAATCTTAATCTTTCCATCCCAAACTCTTGATCTCAACTTCTGATAAAAAGATGTCTAAAAAAAAAGAAGGCAAAAATTACAATCAAACTTGATTTGCCAACCCAACTTGATTTTTCGGGAGTCATACTCTAAGATGTTATTAGTAAGATATGTGATGGTTATAAAAAAAATAAAGAATGATAAAAACCAAAGAGGTCTTCAAGTTTTAGATATTAACCAAGTCAAATATGCAGCTATAAGAAAAAGAAGAGTTCAAGGAAAGAAAATTAAAGGAAAAGAAAATTTGAAAGTTAACCGTAGCACTGCTTACAAAAACCAGGGAAAATATTCTCAAGAGCACATCGAATGGAAGATACGTCAAATGAAGATAAACAGGAGGCCCAAGATTATCCGAGATTTTTATTGAAGTGTTTATTTAATTACTGCCCTAGTTTATATCTTGTAAAAGAGCGTAGTATAGTAAATCAATGTAATGGAGATTAGTGTTTTAAAATAATTTTAGTTAATTAAATCAAATTATTAAGTTTACTTATTCCTTTTGAAATCAAATTACATATTATTAAAATTAAGAATTGCATTAGAAGAGATTATTGTTGAAATCAAACTACATTTAGTTGAAGTTATTATTAAAATCATAATAGTCGTTGGATTAAACCTAGATGAAAGGATATGATCAAAATTGTAAATTATATAGTCGTTGTCGTAGCAAACTAAGATGATCATCCTAGGTTGAGCCGACAACGGATAGTTCCATACAACGACTATAAATTCAACTATTTTTCACTTCCAAAATCACACTTTCTCCACCTTTTACACTCATATGCCTCAACCGTATATTAATCTGGCAGAGTTTACCATAAATAAAAATCTATCTTTATGTATAAACTTTGTTGTATGTTATCCGGCAAGGGATGCGGAACGACGGCAAAATGGTTTAGTTAGTATAAATTATTAGAGCAAGATTTATGAAAACTTCTACACTGACACTGGTAACCTAAATAACTGTAATGTATCTAGGTTGTTTTGTCGGTATCAAACTATAAGAAAACAAGTGGAAGAATTTATAGCTTTAGTCCGTATTTTCAATCGATATCGACTAAGCGGTGAAACCAATGCTGAAGTTGTATTGAGAACTCGAGAATAATGACATACATGGAAAAGAAAAACTTTTGCTTATGAAGCTCACTGTGCAATCCTTAAGGATTTTTTGATAGCATGTATGGGATGTTAAAAAGTAGACATACTACTTCATAAAAGACGTTGTTATAAATTTTAATTGAATGTGAAATAAAATTTATTACTAGTTTCTTTTCTATAAGTTAGTTCTAATTACATAAATAGTTATTTTTTTTAATCTCAACTTCAATTGTAAATATTAAATAAAACATAATATAACTACTCAGTCTCATTCCAACCCCTGTAATACTATTCCCCTCCATCAAACTCCTAAATCCTTGATTTGTTCCTGCATCTTGAGATCCACCATCAGGTCCAATGAATGGGCATCCTTTATTTGGAGAGACATCGAATTTTATTGTTCTTCTATAATCTTGATAAGTTTGAGGATTTGGTTGAATGGCATAACGAGATGCGGATTGTTGTACTGCTGGTGACACTGGATGACATGTAGATACTTGTATTTCTAGCACTCTTTCCTGGGAATTTAGTGTTCCATAAAGTTGAGAGGAATGGGGATTGAAGCTCATGGACTCCGTCATTGCCCGCAAGCGCTGGTTGTACAAACGTCTAGTTTCTAAATCTCTTAACTCCATATGATTCAATCATTCTATCAATTGTTCATAACTGGCCGATGTGCCTGTATAAGAATTAGAACGGTCCATACATTGTGAGATGATTGGAATTATATGACGCTCTCCTTGGAGATTATAAGTCTCTATCTCCCAAATCAAATATGACAAATCAGACCCAGTCGATGAAGAAGAAGGTCCAGAAGGTCCTCTTGAAGGGGATGATGAAGAAGAGCTCATGTCGAAGGATTAATGGTTAAAGTTGGAACCAATGGTGGTGGTACTGTTGGAACATCTAAGTACGGTTATGCTTTTCCTATTGCGGCAATATCCAGCCCATAAATGTTTATAACTTATGTACCAATTATCGGCTTTGTAACCGATTTATACCATTTGTCGTATCGGTCTTCGTCACAAGAGGTGGATATTGTGTCATACCTTTTACATCCCTTTCTCTTCAGTCTTGTGTAATCCGATCCAAGGACATGGCTTATCGAGGATTATTTAGGATACCAATTGTACCAACTAACTGTCTAGCACATCTCTCTCTAAAATAATAAACACCAATATTCCTGAGTTGACTGAAGAGCAACATGCGTTGGAGTGAAAACTCTTTGACTCTAGGGCTACATCATAACTGAACTCCTCATCATCCTCATACAGGTTCCAAATAACACTACGTTTGGTTCTAAGCTCCATTTGGCATCTCCACATATAAATATTATCTCGCTCAGTGGTGTTTTGAATCCTTTCCCAGTTAGCGGTATCGTACTTTACTACGATTGGGAAAATATTTCTGGTGTAGTCATGAAGTTTTGGTAGACCAATATTGGTATATATATACCACCAAAGCTGAAGTAAACAACATACAATTAGTTTAACTTGCTAAATATTTGTAAATTTATTTAAATCCAAATAAATTTGTTATCATATTTACCTCAAGGAGGCCCCATACACCTCCGATGCTTGACCCACTCTAGCATGCGGTATCGAGACTAACATCCAGCTCGGCTAATATAGCGAACCCCCAATCATAATTAGCATCCTTTTCCATATCTTGCAACGCCTCTAGCCATCCTACTTGAATATTACTTCTTGAGTTGAGGAATAAACAAGAACCAATTAACCATAAAAAAACCTTGGAAATTTGTGTATCGTTGTCAGGGTCATATGTTTTTGGATCAATATCATCAAATAATTTGTTGACTATAATGCTTTTAAACCGGCATTAGAAATTCCACCACCTCTTAGATCCTTATGGTTGCTTGTTTCTGTTACGTTAAAGTACAACAAAAATTCATCTTTATACCGGTTTTCATTCAACCAACTTTCTTGGTCAAATGGAACATTATCTTCCAGACCGCAAAATATATGACATACCTATTTCGAAGTCTATAAAATGAAACGTGTGTATAGTATACCACCAACGTTCCACCAATATAAACACCAGTTTGTCGAATGTTTCTTCGCATTTATATGGTACAAAGTCATCCAAGGAAATCTATTAACAATAATTTAAGCAGTAGGAGTGAGTTCTGCGTAAACTTTGTTAACTTCATACCAACCACCTCTTGGTTTTTGATGCACACTATATCGCTTTGTTCCCGAAGACATATGACATTGAGTCGTGGCTAATTCTCGACTGGAAAGTATATTGAGATTGTTCTCTTCATTCGAACCTTCTTGTTGAGTCGGTAGAGGTTGACTATACCTTTTCCTAGGTGGTTTTTTATTTCTTGTTCGACTAATTTTTCGATGAGATTGAGACATGGTAGTTTTGAAAAAAATAATAATTGGAAAAGCAGAAATATGAATTATAATGGAGTTTTTTGTGGAGAAAATATGTAGAGAAGATTGATTTTGGTGTGAGTAGAGAAGTTGAATGAAGACTGTGTTTATAATTGTTGGAAATTGTAGCCATTATATGATTGTTGGGAATTTGACCGTTATCAAACCACCTTGGGACGGTCGTCCCAAGTTGCTTCGATCGGTTAGGTTTAGCCGATTTGCAAATTTTTCACCGTCAGAAAAGCAGTTTTCCTATCCATCCGATATAGCAAATTGGCAGATTTGTCTATGCCTATTGGAGTTGCTCAAACACCATAGAAATTCTTGAGTTTAAGAACAAAAACTTTGCATAGGCTATTGAGTTTGAGTCTTAGACTTCCGGTTCCGGAATCCGGATAAGATTTAAGGCACCGGATAGTAATATTCTGCAACTCACAAAGTAGTCTCTGGTTATTCTCTCCGTTATCTTCTTCGATCAAATCCAAAACTACCTATATCAAAAATGTCTTTCACCAAAACCATCATCATCTTCGTCTGCCTTGTTCTGTTGTTGTAGCAGTAGCGATGGTGGAGCTCAATCCATTACTCCAGTAGACCCATTCATTCTCACCACACCTCTTTATTACGTAAATGCCCCTCCTCATATGGGTAGTGCCTATACTACTATTGCTGCTGATGCCATTGCTCGATTTCAGGTATACCCCCCTCTCTCTCCCTCTATGTGGAATTTTTCAAGTTGAGATTTTTAGGTACCCCAGACTTTATTTTGTTTCAAAATCACTAAAAAAATGGTATTAATTTGACCAAAATTTGGTTTCTTTGCTGATGCCAGAGATTGTTAGGAAAGAAAGTTATATTCATAACGGGTACAGATGAACATGGGGAGAAGATAGCTACTGCTGCAGCTGCTAGTGGTTCGACCCCAATTGAACATTGCAACAATATCTCACAGGCCTACAAGTTTCTTTGGAAGGATGTAAGATTTGTTTAACTTTGCGTTGGAAGAAATATTTGGAAATCAGTTTAGCTATATTTTAGATTGGATTATTATTGACTATTTTTGTTTATTTGCAGCTAGACATAGCTTATGACAGGTTTATTTGAACAACTGATTCAAGTCATGAAGAAATTGTGAAGGAATTTTTTGCTAGAGTTCTTGCTAGTGGTGACATTTAATGATGCTGATTATGAGGGATTGTATTGTGTTGGTTGTGAAGAGTATAAGGTGGGAAAACTGATAAAAGTGTCGAAATGTGAATGATTAGAAGGTTAAATAGGATAATGAGGTTTTGTTCTAGTCATCTATAGAATTTTATCTTGAACAATCATTTTAGCTGAGTGTACCAATTTTAAGCTTCTTAACTTTGGTTAGTGGTAAAATTTGGTTGATTTCTGCATTGGCTAGTATTTCAGTATATGCAGGATGAGAAAGAATTGCTTGAGAACAATTGCTGCCCTATGCACCTAAAACCTTGTGAGGCACGCAAGGAGGATAACTACTTCTTTGCCTTGTCAAAATATCAAAAGTCACTGGAGGGGGTTTTAGCACTTAATCCAAATTTTCTACAGCCTTCTTACCGTTTGAATGAGGTGCGGCTGACAGTACTAACATTGCTCGATGGTTTTTTTTTTTTTGTTTGGAAAATTCTTGCGCCAAATTATCTTTCTGTCAGATTCTTATATAGGTGCAAAGCTGGATCAAGAGTGGCTTAAGAGATTTCTCAATTTCACGGGCGTCTGTGGATTGGGGTATTCCTGTGCCTAGCGATGAAAAACAAGCGATCTATGTCTGGTTTGATGCTTTATTGGGGTAATGTGTAAAAGTTCACTTATCTTTAAATCTTTTTATGGTTGAGCTTGGGAGAGTTTTAGTCTTCCCTATTCCTGTGGATATTTGAGTAGACACTCCAACTCCAAGATATCCTTTGCCTTACAATGTAGTTTAGGCTCATTTTGGGTGCGTTATTATTTACTTATACTTCTCTTTTTTGCTGCTTAGATATGTATCAGCATTATCACAAGAACAAGAAAGCCACACTTTACAACATGCAATTTCTTCAGGTTGACCTGCTTCATTGCACTTAATTGGCAAGGTAAAGCATCTTGTTTTATTACTTTGTGCTTGATCAATTCTGACCATTTTCTGAAATCCATTTGTGTCCCCTAATTTCTTGAAACTGGACTAGTGTTGGGTTCAAATTCACCAAAAACCTCGTAATATTTTCGGATGACGTACTTACCCTTCACCTTCTAAGCACACTTAGAATCGTATTTCTCACATGACCTAATTACTTTAACGAAACATAACTTGGTCTTCTTGTCAAATCTCATCAGTTTCCTTGTTCTTTTTCACAGGATATCTTGCGGTTTCATGCAGTTTATTGGCCAGCTATGTTGATGTCTGCTGGACTAAGCCTTCCAAAGATGGTTTTTGGCCATGGATTCCTAACCAAGGTAATTAATAGTGTAATACGTTACGTTTAGACTATACTGCATTTTCAATCCTCAATGGGCACGTTCCATATATGATGGAGGAGTCTTGCGAAATCAAAAATGATTGCTTCAGTTTCTATCCATTGTAATGCCTTGTGGGCGGGATGGATTTGTTGGCAAGTAGCATTGACGAATCTGTGGGGTGGTTTGGTATTTTAAAAAGTAGTCAGTCATAAAAACATCTGATGCAGACACATTATTAGGTCTCTACTAGTTTGTTCTATTGTTCTCAGATGTGATTCAGTTTCAAAGACTTTATTAGGTAAAGGGTTGGTTTTGGTAACATTTGGTTTATTAGGTATACTAAGTAGTTTACTAGTTTCCATAATCCTAATAATATCTCGCCTCTAGTGTCCGATGAACTGAAATAATAGGATATTCAGAAGTCCGCAGGTTTTCTCATTAATTGATTTTCATTTCATGCAGCAATGCTTTTTATTTTGAAAATCTTAGGATGGCATGAAAATGGAGAAATCACTTGGTAATACACTCAAGCCAAAGTATTTGGTGCTTAGGTTTGGTTCTGATGCAGTGAGGTACTTCTTTCTTAGGGAAGTAGAACTCGGAAATGATGGGGACTACTCTGAGGAACGGTTCATCAATATTGTCAACGCTCATCTTGCCAATACAATAGGTAATTGTTGGTTGCTGTTTCATGGTTATCTATTAGCTAACTACTAAAACTAGTATGTGGGTTTGGGTGATAAAAAATAACTTCTAAAATACATGCAAAGCTATTGGGTCATCTTAAGTTCTAGCTCTGACATTGTTTTAAAACCGTTAACCTGCCATTATTTACTTAATAAAAAAAACACTAAATTTTGCAGGAAATCTTCTTAATCGTACGCTTGGGCTTCTGAAAAAGAACTGTAGCTCAACTTTAATTGTTGATTCGGTTACTGCAGCTGAAGAGAGTGCACTCAAAGATACTGTAGAGAAGTTGGTAAGGATGATAGAAGTCCCGAGAATATTATTAAGATATATATATATAATTTGATTACTTCTATGCATGATTCAAACTATTATTGTTAGCTATCTTAGAAAAAGTTGTACATATCTCAAGTCACTCAACTATTCTGAGCATTTCCTGCCACTTTTTGTAGGTAGAGACTGCAAAGGACCACTATGAAAACCTATCCTTATCCTTAGCTTGTGAAGCTGTACTAGAGATTGGTAATGCAGGGAACTTGTATATGGATGAACGGGCTCCATGGTCTCTTTTCAAGAAAGGTGGAGATGCTTCTGAAGCAGCTGCAAAGGTTTTCTTTCTTACACATCTCACCATTGGAAACAAAATAGCGAAAATGGAAGATCTGAAAGACAATATGTTTTATACAAGACTTAACTAGATAAACTACTCGTTGTCAAGTTTTCGTTTCATGCGGCTGAGTCTACTCTGGGCCATCGTTGCTGACCATTTCTGAGCTGATTGTGAAACAATCTTTAAGTCTTTTTACTCTTATTAAAGGCATGACTTTTCTGATTATTTGGTGTCTGTTTTTGGCAGGACGTCGTTGTAATATTGGAAGTCATGAGGATTATTGCTGTAGCATTAGCTCCTGTAACCCCAAGTTTATGTTCGCGGATATAGTCACAGCTTGGCTATTCAAACGATCAGTTCGAAACTATTACTTGGGTCTCTCTCTCTATCTCCTTGGTGAATCTGAGTTGTAAATCGTGTTATTCTCATCCAAAGATGGACTTTCTTTATGCAGAGTAAGCCCAGATGGGGAGGGCTTAAAGGTGGTCAGATTATGGCCCAGGAAATTCCCATCTTCGCGAGGATTGAAACTATCACAGAAGAGGAAAATGGAGGTGAAATTCCTAAGAAGGCAGTGAAAGATAAGAAACAGAAACCAAAGCCAAAGCCAAAGCCTCAAGTGGCTGTAGAAGCTCAGAGTTAGGACTTGCCTCTATCTGCCTTCGCATATAATACACCTCTGCAAGTTTTCTTTGATTTTTTTCTTCTTTTTCTTGGATCATTGAAAACTGTACCCCCATTGTTTTTTTGCTATAATAAACTGATGATGAAACGGCTGCCGCTGCAATATGAAAATGAACCTTAACTTTTTTGGTCAAGTTTGTCGATGCCCCTCTTGCTTTAGTGTTGAAGGGGGGTTGCTGAACTGGAACAATGGGTATCAAAAAAATTTGGGCATGTTGAGGGATGTTTGCAGAAAGTTGAAAATAAAATCTATTCATTTATGAATCTTCACCACAACTGCAGTGTGAAGAACATGGAACAGCCAGAGTAATGAAATTGATGAGCTAGGGAGGAGAGAAGAACCTCTCATTTTATATATTATAACCAAATAACAGTTACAATAATAATACCATATTTAAACACAATGTACTTGATAATTATATATTATAACCAAACAACAGTTACAATAGTAATACCATATTTAAACACAATGTACTTGATAAACTAAGTAGGAAGTAAGTAGGATACCACTTCTTTTTTTCATGATGTAATATCAAATAGAAACACACTAGGACAAAATGGCTGAAAAACGCAACCTGTAGTTTCTCTCCATTCATATGTTTATGGTGCGACAGTTAATTCTTCTTGGCGACTCCAAGCCTCTGTCTAAAATCTTCTTCCATTAGAGGAAGACCCTCGCGAAGACTGACCTTTGGTTCCCATCCGAGCAACTCCTTCGCCTTTGAGATGTCTGGCTTTCTTTGACGTGGGTCATCTGGTGTATTCTCCACAACCTTCAACTTCACATCAGGATCAATCAGCTGCAAACCACATGATCAAGTATAACAATTATCAGAATCCCACATACAGAATTGCAAAGCCTGAAAGATTTAATTGCATTGAAACATTTGTGTGAACAGAAAGCTGGATGGTGGAGCCAAGGATGTATTCAGGTCCATGCTAGAGAAATAACATGATTCTTTTTACAATATTTACAGAAGTTTGCATATTTCTAATGATAAACCACAACTGACCTCCTTCACTGTCTCGGCGAGTTCCATCATTGTAAATTCACCTATTTTATGTCCCAGAATAAATAGCTTAGAATCAATTAATGTTTCTTAATATGAGAAATACCCAATAATTTCATAAAAGTCAAGCAGCTGAACCTGGGTTTCCAATGTTTATGGGCCCTGTGTTTTCTCCTTCCATGAGGCGGATAAGGCCGTCAACCTTTTAATATTGGCAAAATACAATGACAGGTAAGAATCAAAGATATTGACTCTCAAATTCTTGAAAGCAGACAAAACTTTCTAGTATATTACCATGTCGGAGACGAAGCAAAAACTCCTAGTTTGAGTTCCAGGAGCTTGAACTGTCAAAGATTCACCTCTGCACAATCACAAGCAGAAGATTGATTTTAATGGACTTCACACAAGCATGGGGAGGGGGGGGAAACTTCAAAGGTGCTCCTTATGTTGTGCATTAAAAAAAATAGAGAGAGAGAGAGAAGAAGAAGTTACCGGAGTGCTTGAGCGATGAAATTGCTGACAACACGTCCATCATCAATATTCATTCTGGGTCCATATGTATTGAAAATTCTGGCAATGCGAATTTCTGTGGGTACAAATATCAGTAAAGCTTAACACTTGTAGAATGACATCTAGCTGGATACTTCATCTTATTTTCTTTCCAGAAACCCCTGTCAAGATATGAAAACCTGGTTTACCTATGCCATGCTGTCTGTGATAATCAAACATCAAAGTCTCCGCTACACGCTTTCCCTCATCATAGCAGCTTCTGACACCTGAAGCACAAGTCACGGTATCCCTTTCAATTAAACCTCGCAAAGCTTGGTTTTTAAGCTGAAACTACTACTGGATTAGAGAAACCACACCATCAAGAGATCATACAGTATAGGTTTAAGTCAAACAATATATAGGATAAATCAATTGAGAGTGGCTTAAGAGGCAACTTGTGATTATCCCAACTCCCAGAGAGACTTTTCGGGCGAGCTTACAAGCAAGTACACCCCACTAATAATAACCAGAAGATATAAAAACCAAGCTATCAGAGTAAGTAAACCTACCAATTGGGTTCACATTTCCCCAATAATCTTCAGTCTGAGGATGCACAAGAGGGTCTCCATACACCTCTGAGGTCGATGTCAACAAAATCCTGTTGGACTTACAGCATGAGTGAAAAGGAAATATGGTATCTGATACATATATTAAGTTAATTTACTACGAAATGGCAGAAACCACCAACCTGGCTCCAACTCTCTTTGCAAGTCCCAACATATTTAAAGTACCAATGACATTTGTCTTTATCGTCTGTGGAGTATCAACCACGAATCAGTCAATCGAACCATCTCCAAAATTAAGTTAAAGATGCAAGGACTGCAACATCCATGTGAATGCTATGCATCTGACTTATCGAACAAAATATACTGCCCATAGCAAGATTTGTAAAAGAATGTAACAAATATATGTCATGTTTGGTTTCAGAAGCCATGGTTTACCCAAAACATGGAAAAGAGCACAGATCTCATGTCCAGATGTTTAATGGGAATATAATTACCTTTACTGGGTTGTGTTTGTAGAAAATTGGAGATGCAGGGCAGGCAAGATGGTATATTCGATCAACCTCAATCAGCAGTGGTTCTGTGACATCTGCAGAATGATAAAACACCAACTGTCAAGGGATCAGCAAACAAAAGATAGTACCTTTTTATGTTCTTTCACTTATTCGCTACTCTGTACAATCTATGCCTTTTATTCCACATCATCCAAGGTTTCCACGAGGAGGAACTTGATAAGAGAGTGGGTCGTGCACTGATTCACAATTAACTTAAGTTCAATAGGAAGTATATACCGTGACGAATAAGCTCAAATCTTGGATGACCAATCCACTTCTTTAGGTTGTCTTTTGAACCGGTGAAGTAGTTATCAGCAACAATAACCTGTGGTAACCAGGCAAAATCTGAGTTACGAAGATATACTTCTTTAAACTATGCTAGTAGAAACGTCCACCAGGCGTATAGCCATTAGTATGCAATTTATGCTTTAAGTCGCCAACCAAAAAAGATAAGAAAAGAAAGATACATAAAAAGGAAAGAGTACCTCGTTTTTTTCATTTTCCATCAACTTATCTACTAGGTGCGAACCAATGAACCCAGCTCCCCCAGTAATCAGGATTCGCATATTGGACTATCATCAATCATAACAGGACTGGTTAGTATCACATAATATAATCCTAACAGAAATAATAAAGGAGGATGTAATAATAATGCAGAAGAAAATCTTCTCTTAAAGGCATCAACGACACAATCCTTATATAGTGCTTACTCCCACGTAGGTTCCTAGACGAAGATACTAGCCAGTGTGATATAATGGTAAGGATCGTGAGAATAGGCTAATATTCACAAAGGAGAGACTTTACACCCACCAGATATCTGTTTAGCTAGCATGCACAACTTAAGCATAAAAAAGGAAAAGGAAAAAAGACACTATCATGCTATCATGCCAATTGATCCACGGCTCAAGTCACGCATTTTCGCACGTAATTCTCTGACTTCAATTTATTTTTGTAAGCTTCGACTAGAAACATTATCAGATGAAACGATCAGCATTACCAATTTTCCAAACATATTTTAGTGATATCAGGACAAAGTAATGAAGAAAAGTTAAATTAAACGGTCAAAAAAATCAACAGCAGAGAATCTTGAGACTAGACCAATGTAGATGATACAGAGCTACAAAATGTTTATAATAGAGATCTAAATCCAAAATCTCAGACAAACGAAGACATGCCACTTTACCTGAAAAAATTTAGAATTCCTCAGAGGAGATGGAGTTGGAGGGGCTTTTTGGTGATCTCCGTTGGTTGCCATTGCTTAGATCTCTCACTCTAATCACATAAGAAATTCCAACTTATAATCAATAAACAAAATCAAAAAGAAACATATTTCACCACGATCTAAGATCCAACTAAAACTATAATAATTCAACATTTTAATCACTCTTTTGATACAAAAACCACAACTTACCAAACTCGCTAAATAAGTGTTTTCTTCTCTTTGATAGAAAGAATGAGTTTCTCAAGATGAAAGCTAATATATTTATAATCCAATTTGAATCTACCAAACTCAAATAATGAAATACTAAAAAAGAGACGGAAAAGAAAAGGTGGAAACTTGAAGTTGAAGCGAAAATAAGAAGAAGAAGAATGTGAATTGAAAGCTTATCAATAACAACTCTGTAACGTAGGAACTAATTATTATTGTTGTTCAGATCTGAATCTCAAACAAAACGAATTGAGTTTATCTTACCTTATACAAGGACAAAAATCTATGTTAGATTTGTAAATTCAGAGCTTCTTCTTTTTCTTCTTAATATACGCAAACGTACTATGTTAATAAACGTTTTTTGAAATTAATTAAAATAATTAGAAACAGTTGGGTAGGGAATCAGGATAAACGAGAATCATGCGCGTTTCGGTGTAGTATACGTGAAATTCTTGCAGTCTTACGAAATGGTCCCTAAATTGTATTCTATCAATTAAAACCCCCTTTATATGTTCAAAACTTCAAAACGTGAAAACCCTCACTCGGTCTACTCAGCACCAGAACCTAGTAAATCACAAGGAAACATAAACTAGGCATTTGGGTGCAAAGTCGGCAAGTACTAGGGAGGGCAACTCCAACGATGCGTGTATACCAAATATCAAATACTAATTTTTTTTGGTGTTTTTTCATTTTTTTCACAACGGTTTCTTGAATAAATATGATCGCACGTTGTTTTAAAATGACGTATGTTCTAAAACGTCATTGTAGAAGAACGTGAGGTCATACGGACGTTTCTCTAAGGAGACGTATGTTGTTAGACGCTCATTTATGAAAACGTTTCATATTCTCGAACTAGACGCATTTATAGATGAGCGTTTGCATGGTCGTACGCTTCTGTGGGTGGACGTATGTTTAACGTCCACACTAATAAACGTCTATTGTACCAGCGTTGTATTGGGTGAACGTCTACAAATTGTGCATTGTATTGCGTGGACGTTTAGTGATAAACGCTTTTCCTAATAGACGCCTGAATGCCAGAAGCCCTTCTAGAATAGCGTTTACTATTGAAACGTCCACCCACAGAAGCGTTAGCTGAACGCCCACCAGAATAAGCGTGACTAAGACGTCCATTTCATTAGTGAGCGTATTACTTAGTGAGCGTTTGTCTCATTTCTTAATTTTGTTTCATTTGAAACCGTACCAGTGTTCATTTAAGAAGACGTTCTCCTAGTCTTCAAACGCTTTTAAGTAATCCATTAGTTAGTGAGCGTCTTACTTAGTGAGGGTATTAAGTACCTTGACTACAAATTAGTAAATTCAAACTTTCTCATTTAGTAAGAATTAAGTACCTTTAGTAATTCATTGGTGAGGGTATTACTTAAGAACTTAATTAAGCAACGACGTCTTCTTAAATGGACGTTTGATATATTTTTATATGGCAGTGTCCTCTTTGGTGAGCGTCGGGACTAGACGTCCTCTTATGGAGACGTTGGATCCAATGCGTTTTTGTAAATGGACGTCTGGTTGAGACGATCTTCTAGCTTGGCGTTCCTCCTACCAGCGTTCTCATAGTCAAGCGTTACTTCATACGCATTCTATAATGAGCGTCTCATCAAACGCTTCTCTGACCAAGCGTCCGTGTTTCTAAACGCTTCCATAAGGAAGCGTTTTTTGTTAACGCCCATTTACAAGAGCGTGCGAGTATATATATGTTTCTGAATAAAACTCCTCTGGTACTGTACATATACTCGCCTCAAATCCAAATATAATCGCCTGTTGCTCTTGAATTTGGGCGACCAAAGAGTAAATGTAATCTTTACTCTTTGGTCCCCTCGTCCGTTGGAGTTGCTCTAAGTGCATACAACCTAAGAATCAAGTACAGGTTTGGAAACTAAACAGAAAAGGCATAGGATATAAACAAACCTAACAAATTAAGTGCAAAAGAAAGATTGCATGATCCATACACTGTTGACATGAATTAGCTGGTAAGATCTGAAGAAATTCCTTAACATTTACATAATTATTGAAATGGGAAAAGACTAGTAAGCTTCATCAAACAGAAGACTGTGAAAGAACCATTCACTTTCAGCTCTTCCCATCAAAAAGTGAGGCGTGCCACAAAAAAAACTGCTTAGACTTGCAAAGTTTTTTTTTTTTTTTGTCTTGCTACTCATCACCATACACTTGAGCTGCTTCTGCATTGTTGGACAGGAAAATGATACAAATATCTACACGTACACTAACTTTCTTTTGGTTTTTGGGGGCTCAGACCTAGAACCTGTCAAACGTACAAAAAGTGTGTCAGAACAATAAGTGATTGTAATGTGTTTGCAATGAGACACCAAAGTCCCTGCAGAATCTCAATATTTGTACTGGAGCAAGAGGACATTCGTTTCCAAGAGAAAGTACATACCACAAACAGAATATAACATACGCAATTGTTTTTTTTATCGAAGGAGAGGGTGGAATGATGAAGTGCAGATACTGAAATGAAACGAACCTCTAGGATGATCTACATTAGGCGTGCCTTCCTGAATGCCAGTAATCTCACGATCCTGCAACAATGTGCGTAGATTCCATGCACTTAGAATAAAAATGCAATACAACGATGAATTTCCCACTAGCATTTTAAAATCCAACATGGGTGTGAGAGCAGTTCTATGTTAAATTCAGAGGGGTACAACAAAAATATGCATAAGGCTGTATTGACATGCATGAGAAAACACGAGCAAAGTGAAAAGAACGGCAGTAGTGAAGTATATTAAGTTAGGCATAGTGTAAGGATAAAAGGAGAAAAGAGAGTTCAGAAACAAACATAGGGTGTAACTGCTAAGCATGTCACAACCTTAGATCACTGCAACACATCACATACCTTATCATACATGACTAGCTCATTCCGCCAAAACTCCAGTGGACGTATAAGTAGTCTCCCTGCAAAAAATCAAGACAATAAATAGAAAGTACTTCCATGTAGTTTACCAGAAATGAGAGTTTGATTAAGTAATATGGGGAAAAAAAATCCAAGTTACCAGATCTCGATCTTTTGGGATTTAGGCTAGACTGTTCTAGGGTATTTGAATATAGCATCTTCCTGTTAATTCCAGCAGTACGCAGTGGGGATACCTAAACAAATAGAACAAATAAATAAATGTTAGTAGGTGCAAGGCTAGATTTTTTTGTGATAATCTATCTAAACTGTACAGTTAATACAAACAAAAAGTTATGGCCTCACTAAAGATTTTAAAGTAAAATAGTGAACAAAATCACAGGAGAACGACGTAGTTGGATAATGATTATATATTCCATCATGCCACTAGTAAGGTCTACACTGTAATACAGGAGACACGTTTTAGTGGTGTTAAAAAAAACATATGCTTACTAAGAAAATTAAAAAGCTTATCTAAAAAAATATGATAAGAGTAGAATGGTGTAGTTCAGCACCTAAAGTTCTAACAACAAAAGGCACCTGAGAACTACTAAGAAGCCAGCAAACTCAAACTAGTCAGTTACTAAGTTTCAGAGAATACCTTTTCAATATGGGGGATTATGAGTGACTCAATTGACTTCCGACACAAACCTTAAGCAGTGGCAAGAAAAAGGAATACGTAAAAGGTAATCCGAATTTAATGTAACAACTCACTTCTTTCCACACTTTTTTTCCAGGAACAGTCTCTTGAAATTGATCATTTGGCTGATCTAAATCATTTCTGCCTCCTGCACAGTCAGCATTAGCTACATTACTCTTTGTAAAATCAGGAACCATAAAAACAGAGCAGACTTCATTCTGTTCATAAGGAATCTTACTATTCATAGGTTTGGCCACCTTTGACTTGTTTCTTGAGATTTTAATTCTGTTGTTTGTTTTTCTGCCTTTAGATGAATCGGTTATTTCCTCCATGGCGTCAATTTTACAGATAGAAGGACTTATGACATCGCCTCTGCTCAACTGTTCCCTACACGTTGTATTCTTATGCTCTTTTCCTTCTAAGTTTTTAAACCTACTGCGAGTTCTTGTTACAGCACTTTGAGTGTCTATACCCATTTTTGATAAGCAACTAACATTAGTTTTGAAATTTACTTGTTGAGGAGAATACTCCATTGTATGATCAAAGCAATCCCCTGCAATACCTAAGATGTCATGACTACCGGCTAGGGGAACTTTTGACAATGATTCCTGCAGAATTCCTTCAATGCTAGCAGTAGATTCATGGCTTAGTTTATCTCCAACACGAAGTTGTATAACACTACTGGCTTGGGACCCAGAAATAGAACGGCAATTCTTTCCTTTCCTCTTTTCGTAACCAACTTTTGTCTTTAAGAATCCTCTAACAGAAGCCGATGTTGAATCCGGGATGTTACCTCGAACAGCCACATTGACCTCAAAAGAACTAAGACTCTTCATATCAGAGCATATAGATGCTGAAGCCTCTTTCAGGGAATCAGCCTTACCACTATCAGAGCCACAACTAGATTTTGCTGGTCTTGAACTTTTCAAGTTAACCCTGGTCTTCTTTTCACCTTTAGAACTATTTTTTGAACTTCCAAACCTCTTAGATGACCTTTTGAGATCTACCGTAAGAGGCACATTGACACCTGACGAATGAGCAGTATTCATATCCTTAATTAAGGGTACTAAGATGTCCTTTGGGGGGTCATTCTTCACGGCACTGTAAGTGCATCTGCTTGACCTAAAATCTTTGTTAGGACAACCTTCATTAGGGGATGTAGAAACATGCTTTTTCTCAAGACTCTTCTTTGACACATGATGTTCATTTAAGGCCTTACCATAGTTTACCACACTTTTAAGTGTGTTTCTAGTGATTCTTCTTGAAGGACGTAAGAGGTTCCTGTTTTCACCACCTTCTTTGTCGGTCAAAGTTTCCTCAATTGCAAACGACTCGAGAGCAGATAACTTTGTAATTTCTTCATTCAGTTGCACAACAAAGACTTCACCATCAGGAGTTCCTGATTTTTCTTTGATAGAGATCTCTTTTACAGAGTCTCTTTCAGGTTTATTGCCAGTATTATTGGGGTTATCTTGTTTATTTTCTTCAGCTCCCCCTTCGTTGTCAATTGAAGTTTCCTTAGTCTCAGGCAACTCAATGTCCAACGACTTGACACCTTTTGCACTCGGTGGCAAGAAAGGCATATCAACAATGAGATCACAGGAATCAAGAGTTCTCACATCAGAGCCTACAGATATCGAATCAGCTTTTAAGGACTCATTCCAGCAACCATCAAAGTTGTTTGCTGATCCTGGTATTTTCAAGCTAGCCCGAGTCTTCTTTTGGCATTTTGAGCCGCTTATTGAACCCCCAAAACCCTTAGACGAGCTTGTGGAAATCACTGGAAGAACCACTCTGACCTCTTTAGGATTATCGTTGTTCAAATCATCAGCAATGGGTATGGAGATATCCTTCGAGGCTTCATTCCCCGTGACACTATCAATACATCTCCTTAACCTCATTTTTTTTGTAGGACGGCCTTCATTAGGTGATGTTGAAGCATGCTTTTCCTCGAAACTATTACTAAACGCACAATGTTCACTTGAGGACTTACCATAGTTTACTAGATTTTTTAGAGTGTTTCTGGTGATTCTTCTTGAAGTACTGAAAAGAGTCGCATTTTTACCATCTTCTATGCAAGTATTACTGAGGCTATCTTGCTTATCTGATAGTACACTTCCTGCAGATTTCACAGTCCCCTCTTCCTTGTTCATCAAAGTTTCCTTAGTTTCAAATAACTCAATGTCGACCGGCTTGACGACTTCATTTAATGGCAAGACAGGCTGATTACAACTATCACTGTTGAAGTTATTTTGATTTGGTACTAAATTGTCTTCATCTACCATTGCTCCTCCATCATGTACTCCACAATTTTCTTTGTGGACTATAGTTTCCTCAGTTGCAAGCATATCGATGTCGGGTGACTTGACAGCTCCATTCATCAGGACACGAAGACCACCAGAGGAGGTTTCTAGGTTCTCTTCATACAATTTCTCAACAAGAACTTTGTTTTTAGGATGGATATGTTTATCACCTTTTAGCTTACTTTTTCCATCCACTAAAAAATTGTTTTCCTTTTCCACAGTTTCTCCATCTTTACCACATAGAAGATCATGTTCACGTCTCATCTCAGTCGCAGACCTTTCTTCATAAACAGGTGTTTTCTCTGGCAGATAATCTACCAACACAGGATTACAGCATGGCATATCAGCAGAAACAGGCATCGTAGGATTTCTCAGATCATTTCCGCTACATTTTTCTAGCAGACTGGCACTGATATTCTCTGCGGACACAGAATTTTCAGTCACACCAGGAAAACAGAATCTATGATCATGTGTCTTGGCATCCGTTCTTCCTCTTAAGAAGTTGGGTAGAGAAGAAAGAATGGTTGTTGACTCAAGAAAGGCATCCATACTTGTTGTAACACCTCTGCTAGTGGATTCGTCCTCAACACGTGGATTAGAATAAGTCTCCCAGGAATAAGGAAATCCAAGAAGGAATAGACTGCAAATCTGCTCATTGGGCAGATACCAATCAATATATCAATTTCCACATGAGAGAAGATAAGGGGTATAAAAACAGTATATATATATATAATATTATTACCTCCGAGGAAAACCCATTTTCCAGTGTGCGAGACGCATTTATAGATCCCTTAGTAACAATAGTGATCCCATCAGCCGTCCTCAGACTGCAAATATTATATCTCTTGATAATTGGAGCAGTGGAAAACACACCCATTGATCGGGGCCTAGGGAACCAGAAAGCAGTAAAAGAAATGGTAGCAAATTAAATACTACTACTACATCAAGAAGGAATTAAAATGAATGATACATGAAGTAGAAAACATTGGTTAAACCACGGTTAACCAATTTAATTGTTTTGAAAATAGAGAGAAATGTGAAACAACGTCAATTTAAACGAAACAGATTCTAACCATTAAACAAGTTCGGAATGTAAGAAAATCCTGGAGGTTTCGTCTGTGGAGAAACAATAATGCAGACTTATTACCCCACAAAAGAATTTCACATCTATGACTTGGGATTACTTCTAAACCCTTCAATGGGTATGTGAAAAAATATTACCAAAAACAGTCAAGGCACCATAGCGTCAAATCACAAATTCTAGCTTAACCAATAAAATCTAGAGCAACCCAATTATATAGTGAGTAAAATGCACCAACAGACTACAATTCCCACAGGATGCTGAAAAAGAAAGCAAGACTTAATCCTGCGATGCCACTAGGTTTATCATATAAACCCCCAAACATAAACTCAAACAAAAAACTCAAATAACCAAACAATTTTTTTCTATCCCCCTGAATAGTGATCCCCAATACAAACTTTACTTCTCAGTTGTACAATTCTTTCTATTTTCATGGCTCTATTATCCATCCAAAGCAGAAACCAATTTATTGAAATACCCTAACTAAGATAATCAAATACCGGGCTAAATGATTCGGGGGTTTAACCACAAAATCAAAACCCTAGCAAATGTAAATAAGCTTATTACTTACTCTCTTAAAGCAAATCCTTCAACAGCTAATCTTTTCCCATCGATTACTTTTTCGGACATAATTAACCACCAATCTTCTAAATAAACCTAAACAAGAAAAAGAAACATAGGGTTAAATGAAGTGAAATAAGAGTATCTAGTGAAGAAAATAGAAGAGACAGTACTATTTGGTCGTGTTTAGATGAGTCGGAATTGATTGGTGTTGCAATACTCTCTAATCCATGGGTCGCCATGAGAAATTCGAATGCTATTCTGTTTATCACTGTTTCTATAGTAACATCATTCGCGGGAAAAGAGAGACGAAAACAAAATGGAAAACAAAAAGTGACGAAATGGGACCTATTTACCGGGAGCTTCCAATGTTTTGGCTTTCGAATCATGAATGGCATTACGTGTCGAAGTTTTTGGATGGAGTTTGGTATTGGGCCAATTCCTATGCACTCATATGTCCATATCAAATGGGTTAATTTGTCCAGGCCATGTCACTATGGGAGAAATTCTAAACGGCTAGCTCTTTGCCGAGCGATAAGGATTTGATCGTTGGTGATTAAGTATTTATCGTTAGCGATAAACACTATGTCGCTCGACATAGTCTTCATCGTCCGCGACCGATTCCCTACCGCTTATAAATAGACAGCTTCTCCTTCACAATTTCACATCCAATTCAACCCAAATCCTCTAGAACAAATTTTTATTTAAAGTTTTTACTGCAAAAAAAAATCTTCTGCTACAGTGAGTGTAAGGAATAAAAGAAACATAAAAGGACAACAATCACGTGGCCGAAGGAGTAGAGTGAACTGGAATCAGGATAAAGAGGAGGAGTTCCAACAGGTTAGACAGCTTGCTGGAACTGGTGTAGTGGATGGTCATATATCAGGCCATCAAGAGAGAAGCGGGTATACCAAGCTAAGAGGTGGGTAGACTGAATTTAGTATCGTGTATGAGTGGCTCCCTGGTGTAGTTAAAGAAAGAGTCCGCAGATATCTGTGGTATCGTTTATATTTTTTTAAGCACTAAGCACCATAGGACAACTATTTTTCAAGTATTATGGTCTGAGGTTATCGACAAACAAGATTTTTCCAAGTCACTTCTCTTTTTGTCTAAGTCACTTCCTTTTTTCTTTGTGAGTATCGGGAATATCCCCATTCATAGGTCTGAGATCCACATGAACGTTGGTGGATGACTACAAATACATTTTATTTTAAGGATTTCGAATGCGGTTAGTTTATTTGTTCTCTAATTAATTTTTTGCATTTTTATTTTTGGTTTTATATATGCAAACTTTAGATTATGCAAACATTAGGTAATGCAAACTTTAGATTATGCAAACTTTAGGATTTATAGCCGAAAATTAATTTCAAAATGTTGTTTGTAGGAGTTACGCCGTTAGATATTTATATGTTGACGTGAATACTATGCGAGGGAGATATGGTTCCATATGACCAAGAGAAGTGAAAAGCACAAAATAAATGGACATGATTCCTTGTATTGTATTATGCTGACGAAGAAGGAAATAATGACACAGAGTTCTTAAAGTTGGTGGAATTAAAGTCTCTGGGTTGAAAGCTTTTTTAAAACGTTATAGAGAGAATGTGGACCGGGATCATGAATATGAGAAAGTTGCACACTTTGTTGAGCTCGAAAGAGTGTATGTGTTATACGTGTTAGGACAATGTCTTTTTCCAAATGCTAGCTCAGTGACACCTGTTGGTTTTCTCGAAGCGCTGGAGAATTTAGAGTTAGCTCCACAGTATGACTTGGGATCTGCATTGTTATCTTCGATGTACATAGGCCTCGGTAGTTCTGCGGGCACCAAACCAAATTTGATTTTTTTTTGGGGAATCTTGGAGGTAATAAGCTAATTAATTTTTAAAAAAATAAAAAATTTAAATGTTACATTACTAACTAATTAAATTTTTCAATGTTGTCACGATATTAGTGGTATACTTACTGTTGGTGAACCTGCTCTTCTACAACAAGCCGTTGTTTTTCCAATTATAGAGAAGTACCGGTCTGACAATTGGATCCCCAATCAGCCTGATGACGGTCAACACTCTGAGATGGCTCATGATTCAACAAATGTGTGGAACAATGCAAAACTTTATTCCTATGTCGTATGTGGATCATCCAGAGTACCACATTGCACCTGCTTAAAGGATGCTAGAGTTAAGTTTACGTCGATCGGTATTTTTCAGTACTCAATTCAAGAAAGGTGTTTGGTACTTTGGGAAAAGACACCTTCTACAACTTCAACGGAGAACAGTAAAAGAAATCAACCCACTTTCAAGTGGGAAGATTTCCTATAGGGATTATTGTACGTTGTTGGAAAAGGTTCAAGAATAGGAACGTGTTGATTCCTTGGTCGTGGCCCCTATTAACGATGATGATTCTAACAGTTGGTTCAGCAAGATTAGCAATCCTAACATTGCCATGGAGCCGCAACATGTAGGAGTGATGGATGTGCTAGATCTAAGTATATTGCAACTTGATTCCACGTTTCTTTCATCCCAACCTCCACCAATAACACCCGCTTCCTTTGTTTATCCCAGTGGCCATGGAGGTTCATCTTCTTCGTCATCTATGCAATCATTTGACTGGGAGGTGCCGAGTATTAATCCACAAGGGGAGCATATCATTGTTCCAATTATTTCTCAAGCTATGGAACGACCGTATTCGTATTAGGGGGTAGAAGCTACAAACAACATTTGCGGGAAAGGTTGAACGATTATCATTGGCGATCACAACAAATGGGAAATTATTACATGGGGCTTCTGACCCAAATGACGATCACATTGAGTCTTGAGATTCCAGATGAATCGAGTCTAAGTCAAGTCATTAGAGTCAACAAAGTCAACCAAGTCGAGCGAGTCATAGAAGCAGAAGCAATCAAAGAAGTGCTGATACCCCAGAGAATGTGCCAGAAACTTATAACACAACTGATGCTGGAAAATTTGATTTGACGACTCCAGGTGGTTTTTGATACCTGGAAAAAAGACTACCCATTGATAAGGGGAGTCATCTCTACTAGGTGGTCCTGAGCTCACGACTACATCAGGAATTTGGGGGCTAAGCCCAAGCTCTTAGGAATATACCCATGGAAATATGAGGATAGGAAGGGAATAAGAGGAAAGGTTATGGATAGGATTAAAAGATGGTGCTTTGGTAATAATGAGGGGGTTGAAGGGAGACATATGTCAGGAGAAAATAAAGAGGGAAAGTTTATAAAAGGAAAAGGGATAGTACAAAGGAAGAATCTTCTTTTCCTCTCTCTCTCTGAACCTAAAAGGAAAGGTGTAGTCCTTGGTGTGACTAAGATTGATCTCCCCTTTACGAATTTACCCTAAAACATTTGACGACCACAGACGGAGACTCTTCTCTAGTCCAGCAACATGCACTCAGGAAAGGACGCTCCAGTTATACCACCCAACCAGCCGATTAATGAGGAAGTAATAGTAGAAGAGGCAAGCAACGACAAACCATCGAGACAGGACATTGTCAACACACCAATTGTACAAACGACTCACACGGAGAGGGAGGAAGTACCGACTAAAAATAAATAGCATCTAAAGAAAAATACTTAGCAGAAACAAACTTTGTAAGACATGCAAACTGAAATGGAAGGACACAATCGGCGCCAACAAGAGTTTCGGAAGCTTATGAGACAGACAGAAGAAGAAGCAACGTTTACAAGGAAAACATCTGATTAAGAGGGATCATCACACGAAGCGTCATAGGAGGCGTTTGCCAAGTACTTGGAGGAAAACTACAGAGTAGTTAGGCACGATAGCTACGACTCCATGAACATCTCGTACTCAGCCAAGGTAGCTGAATATCAGTACCCAGAAGAATACACATCTCCCAAGTTCAAGACCTACGATGGACGGAGAAACACTCGTGAGCACCTCAGTCGGTTCTTGTCAACAATAAATACATATTTCTTTGACGGAAAGTTGTGCCTGAGGGAATTCCTAAAGTCGCTATCAGATATGGCTTTTATCTGGTACGAAAACCTAAATCCCAGAAGCATAGAGTCGTAGTCGGAAATGAGCACGCTGTTCTTGAGAAAGTTTTATTCAGCAAAAAAGAAGGTCACCATGATAGATCTCAGTAGGTGTAACCAAAGAATGGGGGAGGAAATCGGGAAGGAAGAAACCCTAGTGGAAATCTATCATGAGGATAACAAGGAAGAAACCCTGGTGGAAATATGTGTATTCAGAATGACATCTATGTTCAAATGGAATCTATTCAATTTCAAATTCCAAACATGTGTGGAACTCGAAGAAGCAGCTGCTAGAATAAAATTTTTTACGGACATTCTAAGTCTGGAAAATATGGATCACACTTGGAAATACTCGGTCAATATCGCCTCAGCACCAACGTATAGCAGTCACGCTGTGATCAACCCCGACACAAGAAGACTTCTCGCGTTTCATCCCTACAACACAGGGCGGGGTAACAAGGGGCCCTGAACCGATCTGAATTGACTACCGCCTATTCCTTATAACCGAGAGCATATCATCGGCCTGCTCAAGCAGTGGGTAGCTAATCACGAATTAACACTACCGCCCATAATCGTGGATATCAATAAGATGGACATAAACAATGCCAGATACTGTCATTAACATCGTCGGGTGGATCATCTGACTCAAGAATGTTTCTCTATCTCTGGCATTTTTAATCGAAAGAAGAACACGGGAGAAATTGATACGGGAAACCAAAAAATCAACGGAAATCCTCTCCCTCAACACCAAGTAATGATGTTGTCGCACAACCCAATGAAAGACATCTGGAGGCCATGGGAACCAACAGAAGAAGAAGCGTGCGAAGTGGAGGAAGAGGTCCCGGGATTCGACAATACTGAAAGTGTATCCAGCAAGTTCGCCAAAAAAATCCTGGCTTAGCAATTCTTCGACTCACTGGGATTCAGCGAGAACCAGACTCGAGAGGCAGCAAAGGCCATCATAACAATAGTCGATGATAAACTCTACATCCCAACACCAAAATGAGCGATCACCTTTACAGACGAGGACATATGCTACCCAGGAGAACATCTCCGACCACTTTATATTACGGCAATCATCAACAAGCAACAACTGAAAAGGGAGTTTATCGACGGAGGCGTATCTTTAAATCTGATCTCACTTCACACATTGGAAATTTTACGTATGTAACGATCAACCATTCGTATACATGCCACCACAACAAAGGGATTCAGAGAAAATACTCAAACTGCTATAAGAGTTGTCAATCTAGTAATGAGGATTGGGCCGATAAGAGGTCTTACACCATTTTACGTATTGGAAGATGATACAGGGTGGCTACTCAACTACAAAGTCGTGGCATAGACCTACCATCAGTGCGTAAAGACGAACATGGGAGGAAAAAAATATCGGATTACAACGACTAACAACCCCTTTGGACCAGAAGAAGCATATATGGTGGACGTTGTATTTTATGATATTCCAAAGGAAGCGGAAGAAACATCAGTAGTTGTCCTTACCCCACTACCTAAGTGGAAGGACGAATTGACCACTAATGAGAAAACCGCGAAGTCGGTATTCATCCCATCCTGAATGATGACTACTTCTTCCACGAAAAACCAAAATTGCAAGGGAATTCACAGTTTCAACGGTTTTCGAAGACAGAAGGGGGTATGTATACCGCTTATAGCAATTATCCAAGGAAACTCCCGAGTTTGGACATGAATGTATTTTGGCCTTTGTCGATCAAGAAATGACGGAGTCACCCTCAGAGCTAGCTGAAGAAATCGGATCACCATCGGACCCAGACGAAAAAGATATGACGAAGCCAACAGAAGAGCACACCATAGAGAATATGAATGCAGATGGAATGGAGGAAGTAAACATAGGAACGAAAGATCAACAACGACTCATCAAAGTAAGTAGAAATTTGAGTGAAGGAGAAAGGAACGCGTTGGTCGGGTTGTTGATAGAATATAAAGACGTGTTTTCTTTTAAATACGATGAGATACCAGGTTTGGATTGCAACCTTGTCGCCCACAACCTGAGTGTCTCACCCGAGTATCGACCCATCAAGTAAAGGAGACACGACATTCCGCAGGAAACCGCTTTAGCAATAAAGGAGGAGGTAGAACGACTATTAGAGGCTAAATTCATAAAACCCATACAACACCCCATGTGGTTAGCTAATGTCGTGCCGGTTGTGAAAAAAATAAGAAGATCAGATGCTACATGGATTATCGAGACCTCAACCGAGCGTTCCCTAAGGATGATTTCCCACTTCCGTGTATAGACACATTGGTAGACGCCACAGGTGGACACAATATGTTCTCATTCATGGACGAGTTCAGAGGATATAATCAGATCAAGATGGCAGCCGGGGATGCATTCAAAACAGCGTTTCAAACACCATATGAAAACTTCTACTATGTGGTCATGCCCTTCAGACTAAAAAATATTGGAGCCACCTACCAAAGGGCGATGACATTAATCTTCTACGACCTCCTCCACCAAAGCGTCGAGGTATACGTGGACGACATCGTAGTTAAATCAAAAGCAAGGGAGGATCACGTTGAAACTGGAGACAAGCATTCGATAACTTCGGGCAAATTTTTTGGTTTCATGGTGACAGACGAGGGGATACAAGTAGACCCAGTTAAAATGAAAGATATCACCACGATGACACCACCCAAAGATGTGAAAGAATTGTAAACCTTCATTGGGAGAATATTATATGTACGACGTTTTATCCCAGGTCTCGCTCAACTTCTGACAGTGTTTCTCCCAATGTTAAGGAAAAAAACATAAATTTCAAATGAAGAGAAGCACAGCGGAATGCGTTCCGCCAACTCCATAAATGTCTAGTTAGTCCCCAGGTGATCCGCTCTCCTCTCAAAGAAGAACCCCTCTACTTTTTACCGCCTTTATAAATCTGGCTATAGGCGCAGTTTTAGTACAAGACAGAGGAAATGGCAATCTATCTCCTATCTATCACGTTAGTCGGGTTCTGAAAGATGCTGAGCTACGTTACCCAAAGGTCGAACAAGCATGTCTGGCCCTCATATACGCGGCACAAAATCTAAGACCCTACCTTTTAGTGCATGGAACCATTGTTATTGCAGCGGCTAACCCAATCGCGTATCTCGCAACAAAGCTAATCTTAACAGGTAGGACCGCGAGATGGCTCCTGCAACTATCCCAGTTTGAACTCAAGTATCAAAAACCCAGGGATATCCGCGGTCAAGCAATTGTAGGTCTTTTGGACGTTTTTCCAGGAAACGACGATACACCAACCCACGATGATGTGTTAGGATAAGTAGCAGAAGCTGAGGGAGAAGGAGCCTGGACGATGTCATTTGACGGGTCTTCATATGAGAAATTCGGGAGAGCTGGCATCGTGTTGGAAACACCAACGACGGAATTATTATCATATGCTTTTAAGTTGGACTTCCAGTGTAGTAATGATATGGACGAGTATGAAGCATTGATACTGGGATTGAGGATGGCCAAGGAACTCGGCCTCGGAAACTTAGAAGTCGAAGGAGATTCCAAGTTGGTTGCTAGCTACGTAAATGGAGAGTTTCAAGTAAAAGAAGCGCATTTAGCGCCATACCGGGTAGAAGCGCAGAGCCTAATGGACGAGACAGGGACAACCATGATGGAACACACAACAAGGAGTTTCCAACAGGCATGCGGACGCATTAGCCACATTTGCATCCAAGATCCAGTTGAACAGTAAAGAAGAAGGGATCGTAACAATAAAACGAAGGGACCTACCAAGTACTTGGAGAGAAGATGCATCTTTCGAAAACGCGGATGATTGGCGAAAAATATATCTCGAAGACCTCGCGAGGACCGACGAAGAGCATGCCATACCGATAAAGGTGTTGAAATAATTCATAACGGTCCATGGAGCACTGTATCATAGAGCACCCGGAGGAACATTGGCACGATGTCTGATCAAGAGGGAAGCGAAAGAGATAATACAAATGATGCATGAAGAATCATATGAACAAAAAGGTAATTTTCGACTTTATCGTCAGCTACAAAGACTAGGGGTGTATTGGCAAAGCATGACGGCCTAAACAACAGTTATCCAAGACAGTTGTAGAGATTGTCAAGCTCCGCCGCAACCGATAGAAGTATGTGTGGTGGAGAACGATGATTGGAGACAACCATATATAGGCTATATCCAGCACGACAAACTACCCGAAGGCAGACGAGCGACACTAAAAATGTAGAAAAAGTCTAGTAATTCTTTATGAATGAAGGGGTTCTATATAAGATAAGTTACAGTAATGCGATCATGGTATGTCTATCGAAGGAAAAGGCAATAAAAGTCATGACCAAGTCGCATGACGCGGAACATCAGGGAATGCACAAGCTATCCTAACAAATATATGAAGGAGGCTTCCATTGGCCAACTATGGAAAACGATACAACAATACACGTAAGAAGATGCTTAAGTTGTCATACCCACATACCCCCATGATTCATGCGCTCCGCTCTCAGTTGCATAGCATCGCCATGTCATGGTCATTCCATAGTTGGGGTCTAGACTTGATTGTGCCCATAAATCCAAATTCTTCCAAACGACACAAGTATATCATCACCGCGACCGAGTATAACTCGAAATGGGTGGAGGCGATTCCCTTGAAAGATTATGCAGGAGAAACCATCGTTGTGTTCATAAAAGAACATATAATATACAGGTTCGGAGCTTCGATGATTATCATGGCCGATAATGCCAAGTCACTCGTCAACAAGGATGTTTACAACCTACTTGATCAATACAACACCCGGTTGCACACATCCACCCCATATTATCCTCAGGGGAACGAACGGCGAAAACTACTAACAAAACATTATTGAGGATCTTGAGTAGGACTATGCACGATCATCACATGGAATAGCATGAACAATTACCACTAGCATTATGGGTATATCGTATTTCTAAGCGCATCTCAATGGGAGCATCATCTTACTATTTGGTCTTTGGAGAGGATGTTATTCTACCAACAAAGATTGACATCCCCTTAGCAAGAGTCGTCATGGCAAGCCACACCATGCCAGACGAGGTCATCCGCTTTCTCACCTAGACGCCATAGAGGAAAAGAGAGCTCACGCCGAACGTTTTGCAGATACATATATGAGACATGTCACCAACCACTACAATCAAAAAGTCAGGGAAAGAATTTTCAAAATTGGCGATTTAGTACTCAATATTGCATCACACGTAACGAAATGCTAGTGCCGGGAAGTTTGCAGCTAACTGGGAAGGACCCTTCATTATCCGAAAGGTTGTAGAAAGCGGATATTACTATTTAAAGTTGATGGATGGGTCAAAAATTAAGACCCCTATTAATGGAAAATGACTGAAAGGCTTCCATGCATTAACGATATGGTAAGAAAATATTTTTTTTTGAAATAAGGGAAAGAACTTTTATTTTATTCATTCTAAACATCAATGGTCACAAGAGTGGAAGGGCAAAGCGCCCCTGTTCGGCTACTGAGTACAATGGTCACAAAAGCGGCAGAGGGAAAAGCGGCCTTGTTCGACCATTCAACTAAATACTACAATAGTCACAAGAGCGGTAGAGGGCAAAGCGCCCCTGTTCGACACTCAACTAAAACACAATGGTCACAAGAGCTGCAGAGGTCAAAACGCTCTTGTTCGACCACTCAACTAAAACACAATGGTCACAAGAGCGGCAGAGGGAAAAGCACCCCTGTTCGACCACTCAACTAAATACTACAATGGTCACAAGAGCGACAGAGGGCAAAGTGCCCCTGTTCGACCACTCAACTAAATACTACAATGGTCACAAGAGCGGTAGAGGGCAAAGCGCCCCTGTTCGACCACTTAACTAAATACAATGGTCACAAAAGCAGTACAGGGAAAAACACCCTTGTTCGACCACTCAACTAAAATACTACAATGGTCACAAGAGCGGTAAAGGTCAGAGCTCCACTGCTCGATAATTAAACTACATACATGGTCACAAAGAGCGGAAGAGGGCAAAACGTCCATGTTTGAATTATCACACTAAACGCAAAGGTCCACAAGAGAAACAGAGGGCAAAGCGCCCCTGTCCGACTACTCGTTGATCACAAGAGTATCAGGGGACATGGCATATTTTAAACATCTAAACTAACGTTTCTTATCAAAAGAAAAAGGGGAGGAGAATCCCTAGGAGAGTAATATACATAAACAGACGAGAGTAGCACAAAGGGAGAAGGAGAAAAAGTACAACATATTTGAGCAAAAGGGAAATATACAACAAACATTCATATAACATTATGACGAATACAGAAAGTAAGTAGAGAAACTCGTGCGTGACTCAGATACATAGTCACGCGAGCTAATTTCCGCTAATCACATTTCATTTCCTCCCGAGCATTTACGAATTATTCCAAAAGGGATGCATAATCGCCGTCTTTAGAACCCAAAGCATTGGTATAGAGATCCATACTATACAAATACAATGACTGACTGACAACAAATACAACTGTAAAAGATTCCAAAAGGCGGGTTTACCCGCTCACGTCGTCCATTAGAATATCCCTTTTAAGATTACGTATCTCCAACTTCAAAACGGATACAACTATCCGATCAGCCCGAGCTAAACGAGTATCAGTCATACTTCACAAAAAAAAAGAAAAGGGGAGAATAAAGGAAACAAAAAAAAAAGGAATGGTCCCATTATATAGAAAAGTTGATGAAAAACATTACACGTGACCAAAGGAAAACTAATCTCTCTAAAAATAGGCAGATATATACACAAAGGAGAGTAGGAAAAACAAAACATCCCAACACTGCTTAAAATAACCTACTCTCAAAACACGTCTCTACTCTCAAGGAAGAGTTTGAAGTGCCGCCTAAGCCGAGTTGAGAGCCACTTCTACCACTTGCAGAGATCGAAACATATCCAAACATTGGAAATAAGTTGCAACTCGGCATTCAAGATAATAGCGGTGGTGTTCAAAAATAAAGGAGGAAGCAATAGACCCTCGTGACGCGCTTCTTGTAAAAGACGATCCGTGTCTATAAAGCGTGAGTGGGAGATACTATTCTCATGATCAAAATGGTCAAACACAATACTCAGCACATTGGACATCTGAGTCAATCAAATAATATCCGCTATCAAACGGGCCCGCGCCATATGGTAAAAAGAATAATAATATATATAATTCCAGAACATATGGAAAGCAAGATGACAGTGAAAGTTCAACATTGAAATTAACCAAATAAGGAAAGAAGTATATAATAAACACAAGAGTGAGGTATAACTACATATTCAATATCATATTTAATGAGTATTAAAACACCAATAAATCATTAATAATATTTTTGGGAACATCAACAGGATCATAGGATTAACCATCTTGACTAACAATCACCGCGCGACAAGCCTCTTTCTCTCGGTCTAAATCTCTCATCATAAGAATAGATTCTTCGTACAACTGCGTAGCTAAATACCGCCGGGTAATTCCTTCATTATGCAAGCGGTGGACATCCCAAAGAACTCGATCAGGGGCATTGATAGTACGAGCAATTTCAAGAGTCTAGTCTTTTTCCCTAAAAGCAGCCCACATGGCAGCACAATGACTCAGCCTATGGGTCACCAACAGCCCCACTTCATCTTTCAGCACCAAAAATCGCGTTAACTCATCCCGCTTGTCAAGCGGTGTCACGAGGGAAGGTACGACATCCATGGTTAAAGTATATCCATGAAGTTGATGAGACATGATCAAAGAAAAGAGAAAAAAAGGAGTAAAAAGAAGAAAAAAATATATAATGAGAAAAATAAAAAGGACAAAGAAAGGTTTAAATAGAAGAATCAATGAATATTTATTACCATATGGTCAACAAAGGACAATTACAAAAATAAATGCTCTTAGGAATTATAAATCCCCAAACAGATACAATAAAAGACACCAACACAAACTAATCGGCCGACTCTGCCAATATCGCATGACAGATTTCTATTTCCCGATCCAAATCTTTCATCATAAGCACAACTTCTTCATACTGAGAGTTGGCAACACAACGCGTCGGATGAGCCTCAGCGAGCAGCCGATTGATATCACACATAATACGAGCTCAGTATGAGCTTTCCGAGCAAGTTCAAACGTTCCATGCTGATCTTCCCAAGCGGCATCCATGGTAGCCCGATGAGTTAACCTATAAGTTATCAACATCCCTACTTTTTCTTTCACTACCAAGAGTCGCTCGAGTTATTTACGTGCGTCTAAGGTCATGACAGTAGCATCTACCGAAGCCATGGTTAAGGTATATCTATGTAACTCATGAGCCATCCTTCAAAAAAAAAAGAGAGAAGGAGGAAGAGAAAGGAAAAGAAAGGATGAAATCAGATAAACAGGAATATCTAAAAAAAATAAAGAGAGAGATAAAATTTCATTAAGACAAAGATAAAAAGAACACTTAAATAAGAACAAACTACATGCATAAGTTAAAACACGTGGCTGAAGATAGTTACTTATAATTAAATTTGTTTACAAAAAAAAAAAACTACATCCTAATAACGCGAAGAACTCGGAGCAACCTATCAGTACGGTAAATATTTTGATCAAGTTGCCAGCGCGTCTCATTAGCATTTATAAGGACGCGCTTGGCAATGTCCATCTCATCATTGTCCAAGATAAATACACACAGCGCAGCTTCATAGGCCCCAACATCCAAATCACGAATAATGAACACTTGATGGATAAGGCCCGCATTGTACCATCGATCGGACACCTCGTTGCCAGCGGCGTACGCGTCTTCCCACCTCGTTTCAGTATCAATTATGTCCCCGATCAAGCGGTGTAGCTTTTGATCCAAGTTGTGAATGATAGGAGCCGCCGCAGGATAAACCATCAAAAAAAATATGGCAGAATAGAAACAACACAAGTACTATTTATAGACAACCACCACCATAATAAAGTGCCTAGAATTCAGGTGCCACTAATAAATAAACACAACTAAAATAAGTGTCATGAATGAAACAATGGAAAGCAACCACCCAGGATAGTCATAATACCATAATAATAATCAGCAAACCACAAATAAGTTTCCCTAAAAAAAAGGGGCGAGAGGAAGAAGAAAGCCAAGTCCAAGAAAGGAACAAAAAATATTACAAACATTCAACACAGAGAACAAATTTAAACTTCCTCCAAAGCGGACAAGTCACGCGTTTTATGCTCAAGCTCCCCACACACCCGGGTGACAACAGCTTCAGCTTCACGAGCCCCCTCAGTAGATATCGAGACATCGACAAGAAGCTTATTCAGAGCAGTCCTCTTTTCGTCAGCCACTTTAGTTAAAACCTTTAAACTATGTTATAATTCAATGATCTGATCCGGAAGGTTCACACGCGAATCAAACTTGATTTTCACTGTATTCAACAACTAGACCAGCCATGCTACAGGAAACTTGAGATCTATGCCATCTTGAATGGAAGACTCATATTCCTTCAGTTTACCCGCGTCGGGAGAAACTTTGCCGACTCAGGAAATCCTTTCTGGGGCCTCTAGAAAACCTTTGTTCATAAAAACCAAGGTTTTCATGTCTTTAATCATGCCCTCGTCCACTAAAGGTCCGCTTTGCTCGACAATCATCCTATAACTAGCGGCTAAATTGGAAGGGACCCAAAAACCGTGCATTTTTCTATAGTTCTCAGTTGCCCCGGCCTCGTCGGCGCTCACAACTGTAGGAAAAAAACTGGGGATCTTCTGGCATAGCTAATATGGCAGCTGCCTTAGCTTTCTCTTGACTATCCTGGGAAAGATCATCTCTAGCAAGCCGCGCACGGTTGACACTACTGGTAGCGCTAGAAGCATCCTTCTTAAAAGCAGAATTATTACCCCGTTTCTTCATAGTCTTAAAATAAAAATCTCTCTAAAAAGAAATGAAATGAAAATGAAACTAACCTCAAGAAGTCGGGGATTTGAGGACGATATACGAGTGGAAGAAGGTTCGTGAGGATTGGAAGGAGGACGAGAGGAATCCGAAGAAGACTTCAAACCACCAGCGGAACCTAAAAATTAAATAAAAAACACAAAGCAAACACACAATAAGGCAGTGGAACGGACGTATAAATGGAATAAAAAATCCCTTATCACCAGATCAAAAAGGACAAACATGAAATAAAAAAGTTACAAGTGGGAAGCAAACTGACAACAATTACCATTAAAAAAAAAGAAATTTCGTCAGAAGACACATGGTCCTGAGATACACCAGGATAAGAATAGGACGAACCACCATGACTACACGAACTAAGTAAGTTGGTAGGAGCCTCCTGAGGCTGATTTTGAGAACGGGTAATGGTGGCTACCAGGGGATTAATAGAAACAATATGCAAACGAGAGGAGACGGCACCGCCACCTCTAGTCAAATCAACACCTAGATTATGTATACGATCCACAAAAGAAGAAGAAGACGGACTTGTAACAACCCGGGTTTTGGCCTGTAGAGGAGACACATGAAAAACATCAGTCGAGGCAGATATACGAACAAGCAAAGTTGGTGAAATTCCCGCGTCATGGTTAGCTTTTTACGACGAGGCGACCACTTGTGTTCAAGAATGTTAAAATATCACCCACCATAAAGGAACGAGGCTTGTATCCAACAGAACCAACAAGGATATCGCACAAGAGAAAGGTAAGGAGGAAAGGAAAGGCTTTAAGTACAAAATATACCTGATTGGAAGAACCCGGAGTCGGCAGACGAGTTTGGACCTTGCCTGGTTTCTTCCATGGTAGAGGAGGAAACATCTGTCATTTCTTAATTTCTTTCTTCAACGACTCATGATCAGTCGGAGGAGTCCAAATACTAGTAAAGGGAACCAAGGGGCGACCCTTCGAGCCAGACGAAAGACCTTGCTCAGTGGTTACTGACTTGTGTAGCTTGATACGACCCGACGCATGCATCAACTTGATGTCATCCGGGGATAGTGTAGGCGGAGAAAATGGGCCGTGTTGGAGAAAATTCAGAGCATGCTTAGGAATCTCTGTATGGAACGAATACCAATTGGGAGAAACAAAAAGCTCTCGCACCGGAGAAGGCTGAAAGAAAGAAAAGTGAATCGATCGATCTGCCAAAGGTGTATTTCCTTTAAACACGAAGCGATTGAAACTAGATACGATATCAGTCTCTTCGATAGAATATGAATCTGGACAAGGGAATGAGAGTTTTTGGTCAAATCCCAGCTGCCGAGCCATGCGATCATAATTATAGGAAATTGCTATGAACTTACCCAATTAAAAACCAGGGAGATAACCAAGCAATACATCCATAACATAGTCAAAATTATCGTTCTTCAAAACCTGCTCAGAGCTCAGAACCACATCCTCAACCTCGGTGGTAAAATCATAGGGGAGGGGACCAGTACGACCACTATGATAAGGAAAAGGCCTGAACTCATAGGCTATATCCATATACTTCTTAAGAGTATTTTTTGAAGATCTTCCTTTCCCGTGCCACAGGGCCATACGAGGATAATAGTAAGAAAATCAGAACCATATCGAAAGTGTCGTCTTCTCTCTCGACCCTTTCCTCATGATGGATAACTAAATCATTAACCAGAGGAGCATACTTAGAAGATGTTCCCATGCCCGGCTTGAAGAAAGTTCGCCGCAACAAAGGTCTCAACAGTATGACGAGCGTCCACCCTATTAATATCTTTACAGAAAAGATCTAGCTGACGGTACAAACCACCTAAGAACATAGGCGCTAGAGGAAACGATATACCTCGTGATATCAACACAGCCATTGGCACAAGCTCGTTCTTAATGGTACCACGGTGATTGTGCTCGAAAATATCATGAAAGAGCCAGTAAAGGAGAAACGCCGCTAGCTCAGCACGAGTATTCTTTTCTTTCTGAACGGGAGAACCAACCTTCCCGTCCATAGGGTTTGGAGACCAATGTTTCACCCATAAAAGGGAAAGAAGTGCGCTTGTGGACCTTGGTATTATGACCAGGAGGGGATTTACTCCGAGCAACCAGCGTAGCGTGGCAATAACGGGACTCTTCATGGCGTCAGCCATCAGTTTTCCGCCAATAAGATGAGTTATAACCCTCTCTTTCTTTGTTAAAGCGGGGACCACCTTAGACTTCCCCTTAGCCGAATTCCCCGAAACAATGATGCTCTCTTCCACAGGGCGAGCCCCCCTTACCAGGGGGTCATCTATCCTCTCTGGCAGAACTTCTTGAGACTTACCCTTGTAACTAATCAAATAAGTACATAAAGCCCCATCCAACTCGTTCATAGCCTCGAATATGGCCGCTTCGTAATAGAGATGAGATCCATGAATCGGAAACCCCATTAAGGCTACTACATCCTCCAATACCGGAGCCTCCTCGCCCCAAGCGAAGAAGAAAGTATGAACTCGAGGAATCCAGCGCGAATAAAGCCTAACCATGTCACTTCTATATTTGACTATCACGCGATAAGGAGATGCGTCTATGACATTTTTTATCCCCAAGGAGAGAAGCGTAGCTAAATTTTTATGATTTTAATGAATATATGTGACCCAAGACCCCCAAAGAGGAGAAGTCTCAGCCGATGAACGCGAGTCCATAGTCGAAAGGTGATAATCCCCGCGTTGAATGGCCATGCATGGAATCTTATTGAAAGCGTGAAGAGGTAGGTCTCCCTCCTCCGGATACATAATCAACTTAGGAGATGGAAAGAAGGGTAATACAATCGGGTTGTTCATACGAGAATCAAGATAGTCGTCCGTCGGCGGAATTTGTTTACTATCGGCAAAAACAGGAGGTTGCATAGCCTTAGACAAGTCTCGACTACCAAGGATTTCTAGAATGGAGTATAATTGACCGTCATCCGGTAAGGGAAGAGACCCGCCCTCATACTGACCGCTAGACTCGGACTCCTCTTGGGACTCTATTCCTTTCGTTCCTTTCTCTTCCTCCGCTGAGGAGCGCCTCAGAGAATTTTCTGACATCAGAAATAACAAGGAGAGATGCGTAGTAAAAAGGACATGAAGTGGTAAAGGAGAGGCTGTGTGAATATATATACAGTAAAGACTTTTCTTGACCGAAGGGGGTAAGACGATTACTCAGAAGAGAGTCATTGTAAAAGTAGTGGGACACGTCGCAAGCTAACCAACGCGCGAACTTAGAGGGTACGTGTTAAGGAGTTGGTCAAGGAGAATTGCTCCAAAGGAGCGTAGGCTGACTATTGGTCTATCCAATGGTTAGCCCAACAGTCAGGGGGCTAATGTTGATACCTGGAAAAAAACTAACCATTGATAAGGGAAGTCATCTCTACTAGGTGGGCCTGAGCTCACGACTACCTCAAAAATTTGGGGGCTAATCCCAAGCGCTTAGGAATATACCCATAGAAATATGAGGATAGGAAGGGAATAATAAGAAAGGTTAGGGATAGGATTAAAAGATGGCGCTTTGGTAATAATGAGGAGGTTGAAGGGAGACATGTGTCAAGAGAAGATAAAAAAGGAAAGTATATAAAAGTAAAAAGGGATAGTACGAAGGAAGGATCTTCTTTTCCTCTCTCTCTGACCCTAAAGGAAAGGTGTAGTCTTTGCTGTCACTAGGATTGGTCTCCCCTTTAAGAATTTACCCTAAAACAACGGTCGTTCAATATTTTCGAATCTTTATACCCTGACTCCAAGAGTAGGAAGCTTCACAAGGTATCATGTCGTTCGTGACGTTGTGGCATCCAATTTTCAACTTCCTTTAGTTTCTTTTGCAGGTTATGGTGATAAAAATCAACCTCATGACGCTACTCAAGCTACCATAGAAGCCATGTTAGCATAAGGGACCTACCCCCAAGATGAAAGCTGGGTCTTTGGTCAACCAGGAAATCAACCAGGAAATAATATGTAATTTTAATATTATGTTTTAATTGAATCAAAAAATTGTAATTTTGATTTTATGTTTTAATTTAAATGCGTAAATTGATAGGTGCATAACTTACATGTTTTGAGTATCATTTTCATACACATATTTGCTAGTTTTTTCTGTAAATTGCTTTGTATTATTGTTATTTTTCTATTTTATGTCTTCTATTAGGTGACTCATCAAAAAAGAAGTGGTGTTCAAATTCGGGATTTATTCACACTATGTCAAAGAGAAGGAGAAAACGAAGCTAACGACGAAAAAAATAGAGTCGTTCCGACTTCGTATGAAGAAGATATGAGTGAAAAGGTGAAGTACAGAAGCAAGTCGTCCAGACTTGGACGACCAGGAGCAAGGATAGTTGGCCAGACTTGGACGACTAAAATCCAGAAGAAAAAAAAGAAAAATACCGATAATAGTTCATTCCCAGACGGATACGAAGAATGCTAGTAGTCCAGACCCGGACGACTAGGAAGAAGGATAGTCGACCAGACATGGCCGACTGAAATCCAGAAGAAATTGGCTTTCTAGTCGCTTGGGAACGGCCGACCAGGCTCGGATGGTTGCGTATTTTTCTCTTCTATGTATGTGTTTGATATTTTTGGAACCTATTTTGACCGGGATTTAAGCAAGGGTTTTTTTATATTTAAAATACTATATAAGGGACACTTCTAAGGATATTAGAGAGTTCTTATATCATATCATATCTTTTGAGGAGAAGAGAAGAAGATTTGGAGTTGGAAACTCTTCTACAATCTAGGGTTTGCTTTACTTTTCTACTTATTATTTTTCCATGGATTTTAAGAAATCCATGAGTAGCTAAAACTTTCATATTGGTTAAAGATGTAGTCGGATATCATAAACATGCTACTAAATTAATACATTAGTTTTATCATCTTAATCAAATCATTATTGTCTTGTTCTACTATTTATGATCGCCTAGTATGATTGTATGAATGTGCTTAGGAGCGCTACTAGATAACTATGAATGCATATCTATTGCTAGACTAGGGTTTTGAGATACAAAATTGTTTATGAACCTTGTCACAAGTAGCATGAAGTGATTACCAATTGTATTCAGAACCTTTGTGTGATTGCAAGTAGAAGCTTGACCTATGTTAAATAGATTACTCGTAGTATATCTATTGCATTGATTAGCCTAATTCATAGAACTTAAAGATCTTTAGGGATTAAACTTGATATCACGTTGTATTAGGTTGTTCTTTGAGTAGTAATTACATATTTATCGTCATGGTATGTGATGACATGAGGAATATACCGGAGTATGCTCTCGATGGGATGCTCTAGGGCTCTTGATAATGAATGATTAAGTGACAACTCTAGTTATTAGTGAAAATGCATGTATTATGATTGAAGATGAACCCTTAACCAGTACTCTAAACCTATTGTTTTTCTTTACTCATTATTTGTTAGTATAATTACTTTAGACGTGAATTGCAAAATTCCCCAAGTTTACTTAAGTTTAGAATTACGAATAACAATCCCTATCTCCCTGTGAATCGAATCTGTTCTCATAACTATACTCTTATTTATAATTGTGAAGTGAAAGAACTTAAAATAATTTTGCTTGGCTGACAACCGACTATGAATATTAAAAGAAATTACATTTGGTCAAAAGTAGGAAATAATTTGAGTTTATTTGATTGAACAATTTGATTCCAAGTTTAATTAATAATTTGATTCAATTAACTAAAACACTAATCTCTATTACACTAATCTCCATTACATTTATTTATTACTATACTATGCTCTTTTACAAGATATAAAAAAGCTTAAACACTTCAGTAAAAATCTCTGATAATCTTGGACCTCCTGTTTATCTTCATTTGACGTATCTTCCATTCGATGCACTCCTGAGAAGACTTTCCCTTATTCCTGCGAGAAATACTACAACTAACTTTCAAATTTTCTTTATACTTATTTTTCTTGCCTTGGACTTTTATTTTTCTTTTCGGTGCGACTTGGTTAACATCTAAAACCTGAAGACCTCTTTTTTCATTCTCTATTTTCTTACAACCATCACATATCTTACTAATATCGGCTTCAAGAATGACTCTAAAAAATCTAGTTGTGTTGCCAAATCAAGATTTGCAATTTATGCCATTTGGGGAAAAGATTGTAGAAAAAATTTTAGAGTAGGAAGTAGAGAAAGTAAGATTTTTTTTCATTTCTATTCTTAACAACCGATTCCTCTTTTTTTTTTCTCTTTTTTTCTCTTCTTCCTTTTCTTTTCCATTTCAATTTAAAACTTCGTCGATAATTGACGATTCAAAAAACGGTTAATCGTTTGATTTTTATATATAACGAATATATCAAGACGAGTACAACATCCCACCGGAGCAACTCAACCTAGTGGAAGTGATCCACGAATTGCATTAGCAATTCGAAATAAACATAAAAAAAAAAAACAGTTACGGAGGAAAACGAAGACAAAGAAACTCTCACACACAAAATGGCTTGAATAAGGTACTTTTCTATCATCCCATTACTCTTAATTAGGTTTTATCGACATGCCCACACTCAAAATTTGAAAATTATGAATTATGAGTTTTATGTGAAAACCAGAATCGTTCGATGTTCATGTTCACATCGAACGATTCCTGTGAGAAACGGTCGATGTCCATGCCCCCGTCAACCGATTCTAAAGTAATTGTAAAGCCACGAAGAACATCGACCCAAAATCGTTCGATATGGGCATTTGTATCGAACAATTCTGGGTCGAGAAAAAACTGCACATTTCTCAGAATCATTTGATGTGGACATTCTTATCGAACGATTATGGGTCGAGGAAACACCCAATTTCCCTGGTGTTTTTTTATCCTAGAATTGTTGGATATAAAAACCAACATCGAACGATTCTAGAGTGTATAATGCTAGGAATCATTGGATGTGGATGTATCGTGATGGCCGATTGTATTCTTGGAATTCCTAAATTCATTTGAATTCGATTGTTGTTTATCGTATGTTGTCATACTCTTCATGGAAAAGGGAAAGGGAAAAAGTGCTTGAAGGAGTATGGGTGAAAGGGGGTCCTTCCCCTACCCATAGTTGCACCTAATCTGTTCAATTTTGGTCTAACTATTTCACTTTGAATAAATGTTCTCTACCCATAACCCTTGCTTTAACAAGTTTGTAGTAAATATTGTTGGATTCTAAGTAACTTAAATACCACATGTTACATTGTGATTGGTACCATCCCACATCAAAAATTAACTCACACCAAAAATTAATTCCCCGAACACTCCTTCATCTGAAAGGGGAGATTATATGGCTAAACATTATCCATTCGGACATGGGGTGATACATCTTTAGCCACCCAGTTAAAAATCAGTAAAAGAATACTTTATTCGTATCCCTTGCTCTAGCGGCTTTTATTCATGTAAAAAATAAATAAAATATAATCTCGAAAGTGGTATAGCTACGATGTGATGGGGTCCATTTTAATTTTTTAACAGCTGTTTTTTTTTTCCCAAATAGTGCTACTTCTCAAGATTTAAAAGAGCTACTTTTTAAGAAAAATTAATTTTCTGTTTTATGTAAGAAAAAATATAGGATTTTTTTTATTTAAAATTAATTTATAATAACTAGTCAGTACCCGTGCTATGCATCGGGGTCGATGGGAATAACCAATTGCATGTGTCGTTGCTTCGCACAGTACCCCTGGTCAAATGCATAAGATTTTTTTTGAAATAGTCTTTGGTTAGTTTCATTTTGGATCTAAGAGAATGAAATGTACACATACAATATCTCATTTAATGATTATGGCTGTTCATTTGGTCAAGATTAGAAAATTAAAACGGGCATGATTTTATATTGTCTCGTGTATTCATTTATGAATAAGTTTTGATACACCATAATAACATGAATTCATGACAAAATGAAATTAAAACCAATAAGTTCTACATGAATTCACAATGCTTTTACAAAAAATTCTAAATTGTGAAAAACACTCAATAATCTATAATGAAATTAAAATCAATAAGTAAGCATTTAGTTCTAACAAAATATAAAGCAAGTAGTAACTGGTTCTTACAAATTAAAATAGGAGTCAATAACTGAAAATTAATAGAGCCGACACTCACTTCTTCCTTTCTTGTTTGTCCTTTTTTAGAGCCCCCGCTCTAGTTCTGCGTGTTATTGGCTCAGAACATTGTTCAGTTGACTCACCTATGTACCCATAATTTGTACTCGGGTGCAAATCTAATCGGGGTAAGTTTTTACGTACCCTATTGGCCACCTATGACTCACGAATGTACCCATACCTAGCATTCTTCTTCGGATCCACTCTTTCAACAACTGTCACATCATTCGTCGCCTTAGAATTAGTGTCACTTTCTTCACTTTCATCACCAAAATTCCATACATGTCAACCATCTCAGTCAGAGCTTGGAGATAGGCCACATAACTGGCATCAGAATTTGGTGGGTATCCCGCAGGAATACCGGCGTTACGATGATACGTACTCCATTCATTGAGAAATTGTCGTCTGATTATGTCGGTTACCACTATATATTCACAATCCTCACCATTTATAAATTCTTGGAATAAAAACATATAAAGTATACAAATTCATCAATAGAAATGTAAAACATTTTCACATTAGTTATATGATTCATAAGACTATGCTGTATAAGACTTCTGCACTTGAACTTGAAGGCCATAGTATTGTCCATAAGTTCACATCTCTTAGTGCATACTACCTCCACCCATAAAAGAAATAGAGAATACAACTAAGAAGAAAGAAAGCCATAAATGAGCAGTCTATTCAAACGAAACAACCACATACAACATTAAAAGTGATGTATACTATGGTTCATTAAAAGTGGAAACATGCCATCAACAAATCTGTTTTTCAGTATTGCATCCTTAGATAAATTAATGACTATTGTTGTATTTGCTTGATTCCATAAAACTGTAGTTAGAACTGAGATCATTTTATAAACCTAAGCATCTTTGGAAGAGGGTACATGGGCTTTAATGTCTTTAGTAAGTATAACAGATGAGACCATTTGGAAAAGTAAGACAATTATGAGAAAACTGAACTAGAAGAAAAATCTACTCAAAATCTGAACCTTTAACATAAAAGGAAAAACCTTTGTTGTCTAGTCTCTTAGTAAACGTCTACTTTCAATCATAATACATACATAAGAATAGTACACTACAATAGAATTATCAAACTATAAATATAATATTTCTAAAGGTTGATTTTCATAATAACACAAATTACCCTTCTACTACATTAGTCTAAAACAAAATTAGACAAAACACAAACCAAACTGGCATGTTTAGTAGACTCTACCTTGCTACTTATAAGTAGTTTTCTTTCACTGATTCCGGCCTTCCAAAGATTAATTACCTGGTAATTAAGGAGTAATATAGTGTGAATTTATATAAAATCACAGCCTAAATAAAATCCTAAGTATACATAAAATCCTAATCCTAAGGGCATGAGATAATCACAGATTAAAATTAATCCAAAATGTTACCTGTTTTTAATGGATGTAGAAGTGAAAAAGAGGCGAAAGTATTATAGACAGATTTCAGAGAGGTCACGAGAAAAATTATTTACAATTTGATTTCACTGATTAGGGTAGATCGAATATCCTTGTTATTGTTGAAGGATTTGTTTGGACCACGACATTAATACTGTGAAATATTTTTTAATAATAAATGATGGAAGTAATGGGTTGATCAATTCAAATATTAGTACTTGCTTGATTTGTGCTAAAAGATACTGCTTAGACCTAGGTCTGAGCCCAACTACTCTTTTGCTTCCTTCGGCCTCGGCCTAACTCTTCTCGATTGTTTTTGTGTTTCTGACTTCGATCCGGGACCAACCCATTAACTTCACTTATTACAGTTAAGGTAAGATAAAGTCTCCAGAAGAGTTTATAATGTTCTTAAACTTTTATATCAGTTTTCAATTTTGGATTTTAATAGCTTATCTTGATTTGCTTATTATAGATATTTGCTATCAATAAATTTATAGCGCCGAATATATGCATCTCACCCATGTATAAGACCCATTAATATGAAAAATTACCATCCTTTTGATACTTGGATTTCCATGTTACAGTGTATCAAACTTGCATATGATAGCTCCTGCATGGATGACTCCAGTACGATAACTCCAGTAATATGGAAAATGGCTCTTGCATCCATACCCGAGATCATAAAAGATGTTTCCCTGGAGATCAAAGTAATGAAAGGTATTGAAATGTGAACCCAAACTTATTGTGCAACAATAAACTAATGTAGTAATCGTGAATTACTAATGTATTAGGAAAACACAGATTACGACACCTTTTATTTTTATCAATTAATAAATTATTAGTACATTAAATTTAAAATTAAAGACTAACAATAATGATGATCATAAATGATTAATAAGAAAATCATGAAACATGTTTTTTCATGATAAATAACTTTAGTACGAAATAATTTCAATAGAAACTGGTTTCTTTGTAATATGAAATTCAATTCTCCGCAGTACGCATAAAATGTTTCTTTCTTAATATAATCTATCTCGTCGATATATTCATATTCAATAATCTCATCTTCTTTTTTCTTTGCTTCGATATACGTATCTGTCAATTTTGTTACTGTAAGAATATCGCAAATTTCAGCTATTAGTCCATTCCACATAACCATGGGTTCGTATATCTCTCTAGTTAACATTACTGTCAATCTGATACGTAGTTTAATGTGTTGGGGCACACCATCAAAATGTTTTGTATATATGAACTTAGTAAGAAAAAGTCTTCCCGAGAATATCCTTGGAAGTTTCACTTTCATTATATCTTCGCTGTAATAAGTTCTGCATTTTATAATATTATTATCACTCTCACTGTTATCTTCGAAACTCGTCATAGCAGAGTCATGTTCATTTATACATACACATACAATATAAAAGTTCGTAATTAATATCGTTATTTTTTAATTTAAAAATACAAAAGTATATATAGATAAAAATTCAACATTACCTAATATTTGTACCGGGGGTACTTTTTGGATCCTTTCCTAAGCCTAAAAGCATATTTGTATATTTTTGTTTTGTACTTTATAATCCACAAACTTTTCTCGGTGGTTCTCCTAAACTTGTATTCTATAATTCTTTTCTGATCCCATATCTTGTCTATATTAGCCCTGTACTCTTCTTGTATTTTTTTGAACTGTTTAAGTCTAAATGCTTGTATACGTAAACATTGTCCCATCTTTCCGTGGATCCATCTGGTGTGTGTTTCTCTTTCTTCACCTGGTTCTTTAAACGAAAATTCTTGCATTCCGTAATATTCCAGTTCTTCTAATTCCCGGAGTTGTTCACGTAGAAAACTAATAATTTCATAGTTAATTATAGCTCATTACTTATTTTCGTAAAACTATTGCTGGAAAATAAAAATTGTTTAGTTTTTTTGGATTGTAAAGATGTATCCTCACTTTTGTATAATTGCACGCATCATCAGCAATCTTGCGTGTATCTATTCCAGTAAAAATGAAATCCATGGCTTTGCTTGTTTGGCTGATTTTTCTGTGAACATATAATTGTTATTATGTCTTGCTGGGTTTTTATTTTATATGAGAAAGCTTTTTCACATAAGGTATTTTATTTTATCTTTGTATACAATTCTTTTAAAATTAAACTTCCTTACTCAAATATATTTTCTTATGTTCACGCGTGACTTTTACTCTTGTAAATTCGTTTATTCTAGGAAACTGTTATTACCTTATATAGTTGTAAGCTAGATATTAGGAAATTTTATTTATTGTTTGTAAATAACTTGAAATCGTTAAATAAAAGGAAATAGTCTAACGAGCCAATGTCTTTTTATTTTTTTATACAATTTTCACACTATTCTAATGATATTCTTATATTAAGGTATTTTGTACTACTATTTAAATGTGAAACCGGGTCACATATAATATATATATACAATCCCTTTTATTTTTATTTTTATAAAAAACTATATAAATACATGTTGTTCATTTGAAGAAAGAAGCAAATATTGAACTTTTGATAAACTAAAAGTCGTCAAAAGTAAAGACTGTATCTTTTGGTATATTTACCCTATGTCAAAATATTAACCCAGGTAATGATCAAGTCTAAAAAGTTAAAGAAATTGCGAATGATTATAACCTAGTTTGTAGGTCTAATACATGACATCTGCGTCTAATTTTTTTTTTTTGGGACGTGTTATTTTAATGCACTGCTTCGATATACTTGTGCATCTCTTCATCAAACAACGCCTTATATTGATATTCTATTTAAGTAAATTTGGTCTTGTTTGAGAAACATATTATACGTTCGATTACATCCTCATATATTCCCTTTTTATCCACTCATTTTCTTTTGATCGGCTTTTCATCCATTCCTTGTTTTTTTACTTCTTGTCCTTTTCCATCAAATTGTAAGTAAAACCATCCTTTTACGATTCATTGTACTATGTCATAAAAATGGGTTGCTCAAATTGCTTCGGTTATAAAATTCTTTCTATTTCCAATGAGTGCTTTGATATTCTGAGGAGGCAACGTTTTATTGATGTTCTTCTAAAAGAGTATCACTTTGATAGCAAAAACTTATGTTTGATTCATCCAACATACTTTTGTAGTGTCATTGTGCTCTGTTTCAAAAATCTCGTCGATTTCAAGTTATTGATGAAGAACAATTGTATAAACGTTGATGGGAAATGCGTCACCTTGGTTCAAATTGAGGATGGGTGTGATTGTATTCGACAATGGACTGAATACTATTTGGGTGAAGATGAGGGCAGTTCTACTGAAATCCTAAGTCGTGTCTAAGAAGTTTGGAAATGTGTTCAAGTCTCTAAATTAGTCTTTACGTTGTTCTGTTGTGTTCAAGTTATGTTCCTATATCTCTAAATTTTGTTGCTATTTGGTATTTTAAACTGCAAGTCTACTTATGTAATCCCTAGTTTGTCTATTTTAATTGTTTTTTTAATATTTTAATGATTATCATGTTTAACACCTTTGATTGTTTTTTGCATCCATTGACTGAATCCTGAATTGTTATGTATTATTACCACTAACTCAAGTGCATCGATTCGAATATACGCCATACATTGGAGGGAAATCATTAGATGAACGAAAACTGACTATATTTTGTAATCGACATATACTGTGATAGACTTGATAAAAAACTGACTATACAATGATTATACTTGAGTGGGATTTATTAATATCAACAACAACCCTAGATGGCTAGATTTAGACCAAGTAAGAGACCTACTTTTATGGATTTTGGGGAAACCCTAAAAAGTCATTATATGAATTAGTTGTGTTGTTATGTTAGGACCCAACTACTATGACCTAGACAATGCCAATAGCATATCAAAGAGAAGATCAAATTTTAGAAATACTCGGCCTTTTATTGTTCTTTATAGTGTGAACTTTAATCCAAGTAATCTGAAATAAATATTAACTCAATAATACTGAATTGTGATCTCAGGCCCATACAATAAAACAACACATTCACCCCCCATCCACCAAATTATGACATAACCACCTTACACGATAACATAATAACTGCTATATCAAACAGGAAAAGAAAGTGCTTATTATCCTTCTTAACCAAAAGAACATACCCAGCCGGTCATGTCTAATAATTCAAAATGTATGCACACATAAGAATAACAATAGAATTCAATAAATAGATAGAATTTAACAGCACCAACTAAAGCCATGAATTTGGCCTAAAAAATCTTAGCAGTACAGTGTGAACATGTTTTTCTTTGTATGTAATAGGTGTGGAGTCATAGAAAATAATAATATGTCCAAAAAAAGTGGATCCAAAAATAAATACCCATGGTATCCATAATTTCTACCAACAAATAAATAAGAGGAATCTGAACACTTTGACCTTAAAATAAATTGACTCGTAAGAATATGCGACACCACAACTTTTGATTGATTTAGATATGAAGTAGATCTCTCTAGATTTTTTTTTTTTTTCGTATTCTTAGTTTTTGTCGATCGAGTTTGACTGTAGAGTATAGACCTAGGTCATAAACAAAAAGACTTGTTTGTTTGTAGATGAAGCAAAAGGAAGAGTTCAAACAATTTTTTTTTTGTCATAGCCTTGTTGATTGAACAATGCATCTAGTAAAGGATATTGGTTAGACCTAGGTTAGAATTTTGTACCTATATATACACTATGGATAGTCTATCCAATCAGATTTTGCTACCTAGTAAATTAATTTATGGGTTTTAAGAAGTTATTAAATAAGAATAATATAATAATTCTTAAGAAAAGTCCAAAAAGAAAATAAAGGAAACCTACATTAAAAGCTGATTTTTTTTTTACATATATTTACCATAAAAATCGTTGAATACCGAATCTTTGATTTATTATTTTTATTCAAAAATTAGTTATATTTAAGGAATTACATGCAATTCTTTAGGAAGGAAATAACCTGGAATATTTTTGTTCTCGAAAGATAACACATAACAAAAGGAAAAAGGAGTTTTTATTCGGTATCTAGGTCCAATCTTAGGTTTTCCTAGGTAGATAGTTGCAATCACGACTATATTTCTAGGATGAAAGAGTAAAACATGTAAGTTATTAGTGCATATTGCATATACATACTTAGTTATGTATGAGTTAACCAAATGAGTCCTAATCTGAGAAACAAAATTCTAATTACCTTCTCTACTTCCACATCTGCCCCTTTCCTTCCAAAAAAATTGGTCAGCAATACTTTTTAGAAAAAAACTTTGGATTCTTGAATGTTTACCATAATAGTCTAAATATTTGGGATTTTTTTGTCCTATTTATAGCCTATCATACAATAATGGAACATTTTCATTCTTGCATAAGCTAAAATTCAGCCATTTATAGTAGTTATTTATATTTCCATTGAACAAATCTATAGGCCCAAGAAATATTCATACCACATCTAATATCTACCATGAATACCATTGATAAATAAATGAGTGAAAAACACTCAATTAATGGTGTCGCTATCTTTTTCAACCAAAATTCAATAACTCACCTATATAGAAATTTTAAATTGTTTACAAAGTCGTTTTACTTTTTATCAACAGGTTCAACTTCTTTTTTCTGCACCACATGGGATTCTTTCGAGAATGATTCTGTTTTATCTAGCCATGTAACAATCAAATATAGAAATTACATTGTCTCAGATGAAGCAATAAAGGAAGGCATGTGTGCCAACCTATTGGCTTGGCACCTTTTTCCTGAGTATATACCATTTATAATTATCTATTTTTTGTGCCTTTTTTTGATTAGTACGGGTCTATTTACTTGGCCAAGAGATTTTTGGTATATATACACAATATATACTACTTATACTTACTTACTTATGTTTTTTTTTTTTTTTTTTAATTCTGGCATACTGTTTGCAAACGCAGATTAATATGTAGAGTGAAAAGAATTATAATTAAAGGAAGAAATAACTGGATCCATTAAAAAAATATTTAATTAACTAACCATGAGATGCGTAATTAACAAAATATTCTAAAAAAGTTCATATAGATCCTCATAAAATATAACCTTAATGATTAATAAAAAAAAACCCTAACGAAAATCCAAAAAACTATTATTATAAATTAACCCTGGGAAAAATTCTATAAGTGCTTAATTAATTTATATGGTCAAACATCATCGTCGGATAACACCAAAATCAACTTTCGACCCCTCTTCTTCTCTGGTGTTTTGGGAAAAACTTCAGGATTACTACAATCTTGTGCATTTTCTTTTGACCCTACAGAATTATCGATCTAAGGAGCTTGGACTGGCCATACTTCACAAATGGGGAAAGTTCTTTCACCCCATGTTAATTCAATAATCTCCACACGGAACAACCATTTACGCCCCTTGATCTTTCGAGTCACATGCTAAAATTTATAGTTTTTGGTTGGTGTTAAATAATCACCACTACATTCAGTTTTTTCCCAACAAATATAAAATAAACCATGGTGATGCGATAACCACAACAGAAAAAAAAAAATCAAACCACAGAGCACCGTAAAAAACACTATAACTATAAACCACTCAACAGTACCTTGTCCCCAACTCAAAATTCCTTAACAACTGCTAGATTCATTTTAACTATCCTTTCTGCTGTTCTACAGATGGCTACGAATACTGCCGCCCCTGTGTCATCTTCTACGGAAAGGATCGAAAATAGCCTGCCAAGAAAAATGCTTATTAGCTTTTATATCCAAAATCTTAATATAAATTACAATACCAAACCACTCACTTTTCAACGGGTGATGAGCACTCTTTACCACAATTGTAACACCAACAAATTGGTCTTCTTAGCTTATAGTTTTAAACTTTTTTAAAAGGAGCCTCATATATTAATGCTAAATAAGCTTAGTCAAGTAGTTAAGAATGCTGCCATGGATATAGGTCTCGGCATATATCTCATCACCCACCTAACGAAACACCAAAGTTAGATGAAATCTCATGGCACTCCATGCCTGGCTTAATAATAACAACGCGCTTGGCGCTGCTCCCAACTATGAACCTTTACCTGACAATAATATTAATACATGATTCGAAGGGTCCGGTGTTTCTAAAGTAAAGTTATTGTTGTATAATTCTAACACTAATTTATTAGCAGTATTAAAACTGGTTGACTCCTCAAGCTGGTACCGTTCATCTTTAGATGAAAGTTTGATTCGACATTTGACAATTCAGTGTTTTCAGTCTGTGGCAGACTGTATCAATAATAGAAACCATTTGTAGTAGAAATAATAAAGGAGTAGATATGGCTGATAATGTTTTTACCTGAAACACTAAACTAATAACAATTTTCAAAGCGTTAGTGTAACTGGACTTCCAAAATCTGTACTGACTACGATATAACATACACGGATCTTACTTCAGATTATTGAATATTTCCTGATAGACTATGTTCCTCGTCCGTCCCTCCGGCTCTCCCTCCCTTTTATTTATGGCTATCTTCATCCCCTGCCGACTTGTAGTTCTCAATATTGCAACATAGAGCTCACCATGAGAGAAAACAGGTTCATCCATATATATTCCAACATTCGTCAAACTCTGTCCCTGGCTCTTGTTCACTATCATTGCAAAGCATACTTTCTGTGATTATCAAAAATCTAGCATCTTGGATCATAACCAAAAGTATTTAAATCGTAGTTCTGTATGATATCTTATCATGAAATCAACTCTCATGATCACTTAAACAATGAGAATTCAATAAATAACTGAAAATAAATTGACTCAAACATTTGCATGGTTCAACAGTCAAACTGTCTACATCCACGGGAAAAGATTTGTATACATTTTATTTTACATTACCATAAGATACATCAAATAACTGATATGTTATAATATCACGAACATAATCATAATAAAAATGAACTTCAGGATTTACATAAGTTCATACCTATACTCTTTGTTATCACTTTAACGTCTTTAGCCCATTTTCTTCCTCCTCTTTCCAACCCCTTTTCCAGTTTATGAGCTTGGTATTTATAGCCAATTTGACAGGTCCTACCAATCTACCTTTCCACCTATTTATTCTTATCCATCCTTGGTGCGATATGTAGTCCCGCAAAGTTTATGTGATTTCCGCAAGGCTTGATCGTTTCTCCTGTAAGTCTTAGTATGCGTACTGCTTGTTTCTCGTGATTTCTCATTGATTATCCCGCAGCTCTTCTGAAGTCTTGTATTTAAATTAATATTTCTGGATTGGGATGAATGTTGTGGTGTTAACTGAATCATGGCATGTTGGACACGTATCCCTTTAAAGTGAAACGTCATGCTTTAGTTCTTTTTGTTCCGCAACTTGTAAAATCGATACGTGTCAGTCATGCATCAATACTCATTATTACTCTTTATTGAGCCATACTTTTCCGCAACCTGTTGTCAGTCGAGTAGTTAATGCTGTCTGTTTTGAGTAGTGTGCCTTACTTTCCCGCAACCATCGTGTCGGCCATGCATTAATGTTGTCAGTTACAAATTTTTTCGGGTTTACAGATATCAATTTAATGCTTTAAAAGGCTTTATTCCAGTGTTTCTCGTCTCATCATAGTTCGTTACTTCTCCAATAGTTTTTTGGACACACGTACCTCAGAATTTATTCTCTCACAATTTGCCCCCTTTTTCCTTTTTTCTTGAATTGACAGTCGGTAAAATTTTTGAAAAAAGCAAAAATAATAATTACCTTTTCAATTCCCACGCCTACCATAACTTCCTTTCCTACGTTTTTTATGCGCTTTTTTATCTTTGTTCGTTTTTGTCAGTTGGAATTTTTCGAAGAAATCAGATCTCTGAAAAGTTTATTTATTTTCAGTTTTCGACGGTTCGTCATTTTCAGTTTTCTTCTATTTAATATCAATTATTTCCTTTATTCCATTCTTTACACCTCTTGTCTTCTTCTTCTTCATAAAGTTGCAGTGCTTTTTATTCCTTAGAGCTTTTCATAAATTCTTCAGCGCCTTTTTATTATCTCAATCTTCTATGATCTAGGATTCTTGCATCGGGATCAAGTTCTTATCTTTTCAATCAATCAATCATATTTTTCTTCTATCTTTTACTTCACTGTAAGTAACTCTTTTTCTCTTTTCTTTTTCGTATTTGCTTGTTTATCAATCTCTGTACCTGTATCCTAATCATTGTAGATGATATCAATAGTGTTCCTATCTGTTTATTATTCTTATAAATGTATGATGATTCTGATGTCGTTGATTTTTCTTTTTAATGATTGGTTATTTTATCATAATATCTTCTTTCTCCTGATCAGAGAATGATTAGCTGACTTGTATTTTGATGTATTGATCATCTTGTTACATATTTCCTGCATTGTTCTTGCTTTTGATCTTAATAAACTTATTTTTTCTGGCTTCCCTGTGTAGATAAAAATTTATCATGGCTGGAAAAGGTAAAACTACAGGTAACGCTTCTCATGAGGATGATTAGCCTTTAATTAGGAAGTCATCTCGTTACCCTGTATCGAGGAGTCATCCTTCGGAATCTACAAGGCACACAAGTATCCGTGCTACGGTCAACAATCCTACTCCTAAGGATAAACGTGCTCATGAAAGCTGTAAATTTAAATCCGTGAATCTCGAGGATTTTAAAAGGGTTCATGGTCTTCACCAATTCAAATTTTCCTTTTATGACTGCTTAGAAGATGAAATTACCTTGGAGATGATGGAAGGTTTTGCCTACTCCAACAACAGACTATTAATCCATGCGGGAGCTTTAGATGCGGGTCTACAGCTTCCCTTATACCAAAGCAAAAACCCCTTTCAATTCGAAGTTCTTTCCCGCCACAATCAATCCCATCAAGGCTTGGTGCGGTCCATCACTCAATACAACGGTAATTGGTGGCGCATACTAGATGAATGTAGCATGCGTAGCCAAGGAAAGACCAACTTTACCTGCTACGTTCCAGACCCTTCAGAACGCAAATATTATACAGTGAAAAACTTTCATGCTACTTATGCGGACAATATTGTCGTAAAAAATTTCAAAAGATGGAACGTTGGCCCGAACCGCAAAGGTGGGGAGGGATTCCATATACTAGCGGAAATTGACAACGCCAAGCTGAAGTATATTCGGGAACAACGCGCCCTCTCAAGGAAAAAATTCGGGAAGATCACGATTACAAATGGTACCGCACCCCACTCGTGATTGAGGGCCCATGGGTCTTCGGGTTCGTTCCTGATAACATAGTTTACAATCTTCTTACTCGTTTCAACGGTTATTTCCTTGGCGGTTAAATTTTGCTGATTTCAAGTTTCCACTTATCATTGAGGTACCTAGAGTTTCTCTCTGTCTTTTTGTGCTTTATGTATTGCTTAATGATTAGAGTTTCCATCTGATGATTAAATTTTCCTCTTCTTTTTATAGCCGCAAGTTGAGCCGGAAACTGAGCCGCTGGTTGATGAAGGCACCCAAGATGATGCGGGGGTAAAACGCAAGGCCGCACTCCTTGCAGAAAAGGTATTATTTTAATCCAATGACTTCTTATATTTCTTAAGAATTTCATCTAATGAATTGTTGCGGTGCATTTATAGGTCCGGAAGAAAGCGAAGAGTGCTCCTCGTGCTTCCACATATAGGGAAAAGGGAGAAATTTAAGATTCTCCCCTTCATCATCCACTCTTAAGAGGTGAAGGAAGCTCAGCCGCAGAGAGACAAGAAGAGCAAACTATTCCTCTCCGATTAACAAATTTTGAGTTCACGGAACAGGCTGGTGTCGCCGAAGAGATTTCAAATGCTGCCATCGATCTTTCGCACCAAACTGTCGCTCCTGATCCTTCTTTCTACCTTCAGTTCTCCCCTCTGACTGTTGATGAGCCACTTGAAGCTGCTTATGATGAAGATGATTCGACTAATGAAGAGGATCGCAACCCTCAAGACGATCCCGTAATTACTTCAACAAAAGGGGTCTCGCAAGCTCACAATGCAGAAGTATATGAGCCAGCAATTACTAGTACAACGAGTAATGTGCCCTCATATACTATAGCAGAAGCTAATCCTGTCAGAGTTAATGCTTCGAGCACGGCTGCTGCTGATGCAGTTCAGCCAAACAGGGAGTTTCCGCAGCCAAGCAGAGGAAGGGATGTTGCAGATACCTCCAACCTTTTGGAAAAAGAAGAAGAAGCTTTTCAATGGTTCATGTCAAAGAAACTTTTGTCTGTACCATACAATTGTCTACCGGTGAAATCGGAAGGCTTTTCGGTCTCCCGGTTGCGTAAGTCTATGGAGGCTGCGCCATATGATGCAGTTAGAGATGCTTGGTTGAAAGATCAAGGTGAAGTTGTTGATCCCTTATTCCGCATCAACGAACCTTATTCTCTCGCGGAAACTCTCGTACTTGCGGACGGACAAGTGTATTCTTTTCCGCAACAAGCTCTTCTACAGGTATTTTAATTGCTTTTCTCCCTTTTGATTTCTTCTTATTTTAACTCTAATCATAACATTAATTCTGCATCTTGGACGAGGTCAAAGTGCGGCACATACCGCGTATCAATTCTACAAAGCACGGTCTACCATGATGGGGTCCCGATTTAGGGCCGTAGAAACTGACGTTTTGGATTTAAAACGGGAAAATGACGTGCTCCGCAAACAAGTGCTTAATCTTCAGAACCAAGGTTTTATTCTTTCTTTTAATTACTTTTTCCTTATTTTATTTCACTTGTTTTCTGAATTACTTTATGGGATCACTGGGGGATTCTGAACTTGTAACTAGGATGCAACGTAGAATTACGCAATTGAAAGATCATGTTATAAGAGTTAATAACGATAATGTTGCATTCAAGACAAAGTTTAATGATCTTGTTGATAGTCATGAGTCGATCATACGGAAGTATAATGAGTTAGAATCTGGACATCGGCTTTTATTCGTAGAGAAGGGTCGCAAGAAAATAGAGTTTGATGCTACTTTATTGTGGACCAAAGATTGCGTTTCTGAGGCATGGGCAAAATCTGACAAACTGGAAGAAGAGAACCGAAATCTTTGTGTGGAGCGGCAAAATATCCTTGCAGGATTTTCCCGTTCCGGATTATATCACCATTCATAACTTTCTTCGTATATAGCTCAGCTCATTGAAGACAAGACAAATCAGCTTCTGAGGCTTATGCTGAAGGTAAAGCTCTTAGGGATGCTCAAGTTGTGATCCATAAGTTATCTGATTCTGTTCTTCACCGCGACAGTGACATTCTCCGACTGCACAAAGAAATGGCAAGATGCACAACAAATTAAACCGTTTGCGGGATAATGAAGCAGAGTTAACTCAATGTCAACAACATCTTGAACAACTTAAGACTAATTACAACAAACTTTCGGGATAATATGATTTTCTTGATATTACAAAAGATGCGATGGGTCGTGAATTAGTAGAATTTGAATCCCTCGCAAGAGGTATCCCATTTTACCGCAAGCTTAAAATTCAATATTATTCCCGCATTGATTAATCTGTTATTTTTGTTTCAAGTTTTGAAGAAATATTTAAGGATGCAACTGTTAGAGCTGATAAAGCTGAAGAAGAGCTCATTGCGGCAAATGCCAGGTTGGAAGAACTCAATGAGCAGTTGAAGATGGCCTCAATCAAAGCTAATGAAGCACAAACCCAGCTAGAGCTTGCTTCTACGAAGGTCAGCGAAGCGCTTGCTCAAGTTGAGCTTTTATCTTCTAAGGTTAAAAGTGTTGAAGATACTCTAAAACATGAAGCTTCAAAGAATGATAGCCTTATTCGGGATTTATCTACTGAAAGAGGAAAGATAACATTTTGGAAATCAAGAGTCCAAGCTTGCGAAACTGAAGTAAATCAATTCAAAATGGAGATTGAAAATAGAAAAACTTATATTAAATGGTTAAGAATCGACCTTAAAGCTAAAATTGCTCAAGCGGTCAATAACACCCTTGACCAAGTACAAGCTGATGGATTTACAAAAGTTTACAAGCGCAGAAATGTCCCATAAAATCCTCCTTTTTCTTCCCACACCTTAGCTTTCTGTACTATTGTTTAGTTATTCTTTATCTTTAGATTGTAGTTGCTTTTTCACTTTTCCTTGTGATTTTATCCCTGCAAAACATATTTTGAATATATATTAATTGTTAATTCATATACGAGTGTGATTTATTTAACCGCAAGGAAATTTTGTACCTTGAGTTATATTGTGGGTGTAACACATGTCTAACTTCTCTCGGGCCAGGAGGAAATTAGGATGCGGTCCCGAAGGTCTCCTAAAATGGAGAACGATACAACAATTAATATCATGTTAGGCACCCCTGTTGGCGAAAAATCCAATAGTCACACACTCATAGACATTCACAAGGATTTTCTTAGAGAGGTTGCATTTGTAACTTTACCTAACATGAGACCAAATTGTTGTAGAAATGCATTGCTGATTGTGAATACTTCCCGAAGTGGAGAGTACCTGGTACAATAATCAATGTCATGTTAGGTATCTCTATAGCAAAACATCCTATAGTGAGAAACATTTACTTGTATCTTCTAGAGAGATTACATTTGATATGTTTTACCTATTATGAGCGCCAACTGTTGCCCAATTGCGTTATTGACTAAGGATAATATGGTTTAAGATATTGCGCGTTCCACGGATGTTGTAAAATTCCTCCATCCATATTCCGCAAATGATATGATCCTTATCCCGCAATGCCTTGTATGATATAAGGTCCTCCCCATGTAGGTGCAAATTTTCCTGCTTTTTTGTCTCTTTGGTATTCTGGGATTTTCCACAGGACATACTGTCCTTCCACAAAATTCCGCAACTTTACTTTTTTACTGTATTCCCTTGCCAATCTTCTTTGATAATTTTTCATTTTTTGAAGTGTAACTTCTCTTCTTTCTTCTAAGTCATCCAAATTTTCAAGCATTAAATCTAAATTTAAATTTTTCTCCCATGCTTCTGTTCTTGTAGTGGGTAAAATAACTTCCATTGGAATAACTGCTTCTGTTCCGTAAGTAAGAAGAAATGGTGATTCTCCAGTGGATTCCCTTCTTGTTGTGCGGTATTCCCAGAATGTATTATGAAGCTGTTCACACCACCGTTTATGATGGCCATCAAGAGTTTTCTTCAAATTCCCAGCAATTGTTTTATTTGTTGCTTCAGCTTGCCCATTACTTTGCGGATAAAGTGGAGTAGACTTATTCTTTTGAATGTTAAAGGCTTAGAAAAGCATATCTATATTTTTCCCTTGTAATTGATGTCCATTATCCGAGACTATGGCTACTGGAATTCCAAATCTACATATTATATTCTCAAATAGGAATTTAAAAACATCAGTATCTCTAATGTGTGCAAGAGCTTTGGCTTCAACCCATTTAGTGAAATAGTGTGTAGCCACAATCAAGTATTTTCTTTTTTGAGTACCTTCCACTAATGGTCCAACAATGTCTATCCCCCATTTTGCAAATGGCCAGGGGCTGAGTACGGAATTTAATTCTGTTGCAGGAGCCTTTTTTCTTTTCGCATAACTGACATTCTTCACATCTTTTTACCATGTTTTCTGCGTCTTATGCATAAATGACCTATAATATCTTTGCGTTTTTGCTTTTAAAGCCAATGATCGTCTTCCACTATGATTTCTCACATCTCCATAATGTATATATTTTGAGAATCTGTTGCCCTTGCTCTCGTGATAAACATCGAAGTAAAGGCCCTAAAAAGGATTTGCGGTACAGGATTTTATCCCGCAACTGGTAATTCACAGACTTTGATTGCACCTTTCTTGCCTCTTTAGTGCTTGCGGGTAATACCCCATTTTGCAAATATTGATGTATTGAAATTCTCCAATTTTCTCTGGTTAAATTATTTTTTGTTTGTTGTGGAAAACTTGCATTATCTTGTACATCTGCATCTTCGATATCTTCTTCCACTTCTTCTTCAACATTTTCAATTGCCCACAGCTTGATTGATGGTTCATAAATACGCCCAATTTTTATTGTTGATGTATTCTGATCCCTTATCATTGAAGAAATAAATGCTAATGCATCAGCATGACGATTCTTATCTCTAGAAAAATGCCGAAAGGTTATATTTGGAACTTGAAGCGCCAAATTTTGCACAAGATTTTTGTATTCTACTAGGTCTTCATCAAGCGCTTGATATTTTAACTTAACCTGTCGGATTATTAATTGTGAATCACTTGTGAGCCGGATATCGCTTATCCCCAATTCAATGATGAGCCTAAGGGCATGAACCACAGCCTCATACTCCACTATATAATTTGTATGTTCATCGAACTCTAGTCAGAATGAATGTATCATTCGATCCCCTGTAAGAGTCGTGATCACAATTCCAATTCCAACACCTTCTTTATTTCTGGCCCCATTGATGTGATTTGGGATTACCCAATATCAATAACCGCAATTGCACGACATCTAACTGGTAGACAACGGCAAGTACGGGTCGAACCCACAGAGAGCGGGGAAATACTGCAATTAATATCTCTAATCATCTAATCAAGGATAATATTTTTGGATTTTTATATTAATGAATAAAAGACTAAAACAAACTAAACTAATAAACTAACTCAAACGGGAGAGTCGGTAACCAGGGTTTTCCAATATCCACCACTATTTCTATTTAATTACTGAAATGAAACATAACTCATGAATATTCATTTATTGTTCGTTCTATCGACATCACCTATTATATGTATTAGAGTCGCAAATATCACTGGGACGCCCCAAGCATGGCGCATCAAAATCCCTAGTCTGAAGCATACACCATCTAATTGCGTTAGCGAGAAAATAATACGAAGCTAAGTAGGTTCACAAATAATATCCGGCTTTTAAAAACATACCCCATCTAAAGATTTAACCAAAGCATGGAATATCTAAAAAGTAGACAAACATATTTATTATCCTATTGATTCTGCGCATAGGTTACTTTATTGTACAGAAGCGGTGAAACGACAACTAATTTGGATTTAAATCAAAATCATGGAATTAATCTATTCAAATCATAATGGTCTATTACTTAATAATTCAATTTAATTAGTCTTGTACTAAAAGTGGTTTCAACATAGAACCCTAGTTACAAATAAATTAGCTAGACATGGAGATGGGTTTCTTAAAACCCATAAAAATAATTAACAAAAGTAGAGATAGATTAAACCGTATCACCGTCGTCACCCGGTACAATCTTCTTCCTCTTCTTCTATCCAGCGAACTTTACACAGCCGCAAAACCTCAAAGAATTCCAAAAGAAAACTGTACAGACTCTATCTTCCACCTGCTTTTTTCCCTTCTCAGCCGTCCCTATCCCCAGAAAAACCTAACCGAAAAGAAAGAACTATGTACATGCCTCCAAACCTCCAAGCAAAAACTGCCCTCTTCTCTCTCTTTCCTTTTTCTTTTATACTTATTTTCTTTCTTTTTCAATCCGTGTAAAGCCTTGTACTTCCAATCACCCATCACGTGTAGGCTAGCCTACTTTTACTCTAGGTTTTTACTTCCAGCCAACAGACTCTCTTTTCACGTCACCTACTACCCAACGTGTTTTCTCAGCCACATCTATCACTCACCTAATAGTCACCTAGGCTATACCCACCTCTCATGCCAACACTAGCTAACTTTTGTGCACTAAGAAATCAAAGTAACACCTCAGCTAGCCAACATCCCTACTCTTTAGGTCATCCTTTTTTTCCTCTAGCTATTCGCCTCAACAACGCCTACCCAACTCCACACTTCTCAGTTCTACAAAAAAACTACTGCCTACAACAGACTCCTAGTTGTCTCCTTCTTTTCTTTAGCCTCCTACCAATCACGTGAAGACCGAACAGTCCAGCCGTTCTTAGCTAGCTGTTCCACGCCTTACTCTAGCCAATGCTCAATCACTTTCTGACTTATAAGAGGCTCGTCTATTTAGACCTTCAAGAGAAGTGAATGAAACCTCAAGCACACGAGAGAAGTACGCAACAACTCTCGTACATGCAGTTGTTGGACAGTGATCAGGAGCCATTCCATCTTCAGGTGATCGATAGTCTGTGGGCTTCTGTTCAGCAGAGAGTAACCTCTCCACCTCACGTACCAGTATTAATTCACATGTTGTTGCTCTTTTAATCGAATTTCAGGCTCTATCACGCAGCTAACTAAAAGCACTGCATCGACACTAGTATTTTAGCCCATTTAACCGTATTTAGTCGTAACTTCGAATTTTATGTAAACCGCCTATTAAAACAATAAAATGATAAATTAGAATAAATTGAAGCGCTAACAAATATAGATTAAGTGGTAAAAATATATGAATTAAGTGCTTATCATCCATCAACAAATACTTCCCATCTTCGGGAATTTACGGAGCTTAGGATATCCTGAGGATCATCCTCTTCAAATCCGGCAACCCTTGAATTTCATAATCATCATTTAAAGGAAAATCCGCAAGGAAATCAGCCAGGACTTGCGACTTTTGCGCAGTTTGTATCTCAAATAATATGTGGAACTGTTCGAGTTGTGCGTTCCATTTTGCTATTCTTCCCACTTTTCCCACATTCTTCAGTACAGACTCCAACGGAGCTTTACTTGGCACTCGCACGTAGTGTGTCAAAAAATATGTGCGTAATTTCTGGGTAGCAAAAACCAGTGCTAAAATTAACTGTTCGATTTTTGTGTAATTTCTTTCTGCGAGGTTGAAAGTTTTACTGATGTAATATACGGGTTTTCTACCTTTTCATTTGTTCGCACCAATACCGCGCTTACAACATCTTCCGTTGCGGCTATGTACAAGGCAAGCACCTCTTCAGGTTCTGGTTTTTGTAATGCAGGCAATGTGGCAAGATAAACTTTAATAATTGAAAAGGCTTGCTCACAAACCTCATTCCATTCAAATTTATTCTTCTTTTTCAATGTATCAAAGAAGGGCTTACATTTGTCCGATGATCTAGCAATAAATCTTCCGAGTGCGGCCAAACAACCATTTAATTTCTGTACTTCTTTAACATTCCTTGGAGATGGCATATCAACAATGGCCTGAACCTTTGCCGGATCAACTTCAATCCTCTTTTAGTGACCAAGTACCCTAAAATTTTCCCTGACGTAACCCCAAAAATGCATTTATCGGGATTAACTTTCATTCTGTATTTTCGCAAAGCTTCAAATATCTATTTCAAATCTTGTAAATGATCCTTTGAAAAGTTACTTTTTATCATCATGTCATCTACATAAACTTCGAGTGTGCGGCCTATCCATGGTTTAAAAATTGTATCTACGAGCCGTTGATAAGTTGCTCCTGCATTTCTCAGCCCAAATGGCATTATGGTATAACAGTATAATCCGTGCGGAGTGAAGAACGCAGTGTGTCCTTGATCTTCTTCAGCTAGAGCAATCTGATTGTACCCTGATTGTCCATCCATAAAGGATAAAGCCTCATGACCTTCAACAGCGTCCACCAACTGATCAATGCTGGGTAGTGGATAACTATCTTTTATACATGCCTTGTTTAAATTGGTGAAGTCTATACAAATTCTTACTCCGCCATTCTTTTTTGGTGGTATCACCATGTTTGAAATCCAAGTTGGATACCGCACCTCTCGAATGAATCCTGCATCCATAAGCTTTTTTAACTCTCTTTCAACTGGCAAATGATGTTCAGGTGCAACTTTACGTATGCGTTGCCGAAAAGGCGTAGCTTCCGGATATATATGTAATTCATGCCGTACAATATTTGGATCGATGCCCGACATGTCCTCCATCTTCCATGCAAAAATGTCCACAAAATCTTTTAGCAGCATAACCAAATTATACTCCCTTTCTGTTTCCATCAACGTTCCAATTTTTATCATCTTGGGAAATTCTTCTGTTCTAATATTGATATTTTTAGTTTCTTCGATTGATGTAAAGGTGGGTTTGGGATCTCCTAAAAGTGTGGGAGCCCCTTCTGATTGCTATGCTGGAAGACTACCTTCATGGATTTTTGGCGTGCTTTCCTTTATTGTACTACCTTCATTTGCTTCATTTATTGCTTTATTTCCCGCAGTCTTAATCATATATTGGTTCAAGGCTTCTTCTTTAGCTTTCATCTTGCGCTCTTTTTTCTTATTTTGTTGCTGATGTTGTCGTTCTTTATTCATGTGGACTTCTGCTAAAATACAAGATTTTGCTTCATTTTGATCTCCTTTTATCTCCATTTCCCCTTGCGGTGTTGGAAACCGCAAGTATTGGTGATACGTTGATGTTACTCCTTTCAGTTGATGGACCCAGTGTCTACCAGAAGATGGCGGTATACGTAGATGGATCCTCCACTACACTGAACTTAGTCAAAATACTTATTGGTCCAGCTGCAACATCAAGCAAGATTTCCCCTTTCGGTTTTGAAGCTAATCCGTTAAACCCATAAATTGTGTAGCATGATGGCATTAGCTGTTCATATTTTAACCCCATCTTCTGAAAGGTATCATAAAACAAAACATTAAGAGAGATGCCCATATCCATAAGAATCTTTCTTATATTCCATCCCGATACTGGAAGTGTGAGTACCAACGGATCATTGTGCATTTCAATCTCTTGGTCCACTTCGTCTGCAGAAAAAGTTAATGGGGATGCCATCCATTCTTCCCAAACTTCAGTAACTCTTCCCGCGACCTTGAATACTTCGTGACTGCGAACCCTTTTATGTAATTTTTTGTCAATAGCCGTACTTATGGACGTCTGATCCGATTCAGAACATGAAATCATGTTAATAGTTTGATTATTCTGAGGAATATTAACAACTTTTCCTTTATTAAACCTTGGTGTGGAGTCAGGCAGTTGAATAAATTCTTTTAACTCCCATGCATCAATCATCCTTTGTACTTACATTATTAGGTTCCTGCATCGTTTGTGTAATGACCACGATAGCAATGGTATTCACAATAATCCTTGGAATTCTTTGTATGTTCGGGTTGTCGCTCTTTTGACTGTGGCCGTTGAAAATCTTGTCTATTCTTTATTACATTTAAAATTTCTGAATAAGGAGTGTTAAGTTTAGTGAAAATTCGCTCCTCAAATTGCTGGACAAACTTTCTTCTTTCCTCAATCTTGGCTTGCTTTGATTCAATGTTTGGAGTTTTTCCCGCAAACCTCTTCCCGGGTCCGGATGACGGCTGTATAGAATTGGCTCTTTTTGCACTTCCTTGTTGCTGAGATATTATTCTCGGATGTTCCCTCTGAATATCTTGTAATCTTGCACACTTTTCAATAATATCTCTGAGATCTCCTTTACTTTTTGGATTGATATTATGGATATTAATTAAAGAGTTGGCTTTCTCGATTGGCTATTCCCCATTTGTAACTATTGATAACGACTTCTGGAGTTACATCCCCAATTGATTGACAGATCGTCTTCCATCGATCTGTATAATCGCGGATGGTTTCCTCTGTCGTTGAGGAAAGTGAGTATAGCTTATCCATCCCCGTATCTGCGGGCTTGTTGTACATGTATGCTTCTAAGAACTTGCGGGTCAACTGCGTGTAAGAATACACCGTCCCTTCTGGTAAATTTTCATACCACGCCAAAGCTATACCTTTCAAACTCGAAGGAAAAAACCGACACATAACTACATCATCTTGATCCCAACGTGTCATGATGAAATTATAATACTTCAGATGGGTTGTTGGGTCTTTTCTCCCATCATAGCTTCAAAAATAGGAGTACTACACTCATGCGGTATTGGGGCATATGCCAAATGCGGCGCCAATGACGTTCGTCTAGCTTCTTTTAACACTTCTTCTAATCGTCCACCCTCTTTATTTTTCAAATTCTTTATTTCTTCCCGCATTTGCTCCATATCCTCATAGCATTTTTGCCACCTGTCATTTTGCAATCTTGAACCATCTAAATTCAATTTATCTGGTTCATTCCGCTGGCGTGTAGGTTCTACTACCATTATTCTTTGATCGTTATTGGCTCTCACTTTCCTTCCTGTGAGTCCACTGGAGCTTACTTCTTGCCCCCGTGTTCTTGTTGTAAATGGTTCCGTTCCATACTGGGTCTTTTCTCTGAGTACTTGGTTTTCTCTGGTTAAAAGTGCAATTTGTTCTGCACAAGTCTGTTGTACCTTGCGCATCTCGTCCATTTCTTCCATTAATTGTTGAATGTGATCAATACTATTTTGAGAATTTTTTTCACATGAGCGACTATTTGAGTGATCTTAAGAATTGTCTGTATGATCATTAATGGGTAGTTTCTCTTGTAACTCTCTCAACATTTCCCTTTGTTGAGGAGCCTCTATTGCATTACTTCCTTGATTTCCTGAATTGGCATCTTGATCTTGGATGTTTCTATGTGACACTGTCCTCATTTTTGTGAATCCTTTTGAGATGTTGTAATTTCTTCTAAGCTCTGTCTTGTGTTGCTGTAGGGATTTCTTTATCAGTATTCTATAAGAGCTCAGATAATAAATTATGTGTTTCACGAGATTTTATCATTCTCAATAAATTTGCAATACCATTTGATTGGAAGATAATAAATTTGCAATACCATTTGTAGTCCCGCAAAGTTTATTTGTGATTTCCGCAAGGCTTGATCGTTTCTTTCGCAAGTCTTAGTATGCGTACTGCTTGTTTCTCGTGATTTCTCACTGATTATCCCGCAGCTCTTCTAAAGTCTTGTATTTAAATTAATATTTCTGGATTGGGATGAATGTTGTGGTCTTAATTGAATCATAGCATGTTGGAAACGTATCCCTTTAAAGTGAAACGTCATGCTTTAGTTCTTTTTGTTCCGCAGCTTGTAAAATCGATACGTGTCAGTCATGCATCAATACTCATTATTACTCTTTATTGAGCCATACTTTTCCGCAACCTGTTGTCAGTCGAGTAGTTAATGCTGTCTGTTTTGAGTAGTGTGCGTTACTTTCCCGCAACCATCGTGTCGGTCATGCATTAATGCTGTCAGTTACAAATTTTGTCGTGTTTACAACTATCAATTTAATGCTTTAAAAGGCTTTGTTCCAATGTTTCTCGTCTCATCGTAGTTTGTTACTTCTCCAATAGTTTTTTTGGACACGCATACCTCAAAAATTTATTCTCTCACACTTTCACTGGAAACTGCCTCTTAGTACAATAAATGGATGATCTGTGTCCGACAAAGTCATCACTATTCTCGGTATCAAGACCGTTCTTCCAGCGTCCTTTCCCGTCACCACAACTGCTTGAATCACATCCTGTCCAACCTCCTAAACGACCATTCTAGTACCATTACACAAACCCTCTGCTTGGTCAATATTTCTGAGAAGCATTATTGGAACACCAACCTTAAGGTAAAGCTTAAGGCTTGGCAAGCCCGACACTTCCATCTCATTCAGAAATTCTTTTGGATAGAATACTATTGCTGCCTGGTAGTTATCTGATTCTGGATCGATGGAATCAGCACTTAATAACTCATACTCATCCCTGGGTATCATCGCCAGTATGAGCTCGTTTATCTCCTTTACACTTCTATTTATTGCTGCTAAGATACTCCTATTCTTCAGATATTCATGGCTATGGATGTTTGCAAGTAACTCTACATACATAGTTTCAACCATCGTATGCAGATGATTTTGTTCACATTTTATCAAAAGATCGTCTGGAATCCGTATCCATGTCTTCTCTTCTGATTCATTCACTGCAATAGCATGTATCTTACCACCGAATGATTTCGTATCAGCAACATTGTTATCTGCTGTCATTTTATCAATCATGGTTTTATTGACTGCCTCAAACGCATGTCGATGTACCATGGGAGCCTCATCCCAAATAATTAGGTCTGTCTTACTGAGTAACATAGCAAGGTCATCCTGTTTAATCACATTACAACTCGACTCTTCATTCGGCTTAAGTGGAATCTTGAACCTGGAGTGAGCTGTACGACCTCCCGGAAGCAATAAAGATGCTATACCTGTAAAGGTAGATAACAATTAAACTTCACAACTGAACAAAACCCACAGAGCTAAGATCTTGTAAATAAATAAACAAAAACAAAAATAAGATCTCTTCGTGGTATCAGTACAGATTCGTCCTTGAGAAGTGTGTGATGTGTGCGTTATACTCTATATTGGCTATGTTTTCTCAGTTATAACTGTGACACGGAGGCGCAAAACAATGTCTCCTAATGCAGGGGTGAATATATAAGATACACACGAAGATCAATAAAGGAATTAGACCCGAGTTCATCACCATCTAATTGAAAGTGTCAAACAGTAAACAACAAATTAATAAAACATACCTACAAATTAATCTTAGCTAGAATATAACATGTATAACTAATAATTCTAAACATCTACCTTCTATTAATTACTGTGTGTATATTTTCATATTTATTAAATCAAAATCATCAGCAACAAAGAGCTACTCTATCAATCTTAGCTACCCAATATTGTATTTGTTGTCGTACAAATGATAACCAAATGATTAATAATATTGGATGGTTTATGAGTGTTGTATAGTTCCACTATAAAAAAAATGTGTTTAACCGATACGTCGTTTTAAGTCGCTTAAAGCCCCTTTTAAGTTGCTATAACCGTTATAGCGATTAAAAGTGGCACTCGCTCCGTTGGTTGCTCAAAGCCATGTATGTCAAAGCCTTGAGCGATCATGCAATCGCTCTAGTAATAAACCAACTTACCTAAAGCGAGTACTTTTCTCATTGCCTAACATTTAGACCAACTAACATGGAGCAAGTAAAACTGTGATTGCTTAATATGAAGACCAACCAATGTAGCAAGTAAACTACCAATCGCTTCAGATATACCAATCATTCTAAAGCAATTAAAATACTTAGTTGATAGATACATGGAGCAACTCGACCTAATTTTGCTTGGTTAAGGTTTTAAGCGATCAAATTGTTTTGCTCGCTAAAAGCGATTTCTGATTTTGATTGGTCTGAAGTTGGTTGCTCAAGCTTTTGAGGTAGCAAAGTTTTTACTCAAGTTGATTGATTAAAGGTTTAAGCAACCAAATTATTTAAAATTCTGATTTTGATTGGTCTGAAGTTGATTGCTTAAGATTTTAAGCTATCAAAGTTTTTACTCAAGTTGATTGATTAAAAGTTTAAGCGACCAAATTATTTGAAATTCTGATTTTAATCGACCTAAAGTTGATTGCTTAAATTTTTAAACCACCAAATTTCTTTGCTCGTTAAAAACAAATTGTGATTAGATAATACCAAATTATAATTATAATTAACAATTAATATTAGACATTATCACTAATTAAGATTATATAATTAAAAATAAATAACAAAATTAAATTAAAATTAATACTAAAAACAATTATGAACCAAATTAAAATCATAATTGATTTAACTTTATTATTAATGAATTCAATTTACAGCATCCTTTGGTTAAAAAAATTACAATCATTTAGTCTCCAAATTAGTATCATTGACTCAAAATTACGTAAGCTTTTGATGTATATTTTCGCATAATGTCATATCGTTTTTGTAGTATTTCAGTAATGTATCCAAAGGAACTTCAGGAGAATGTGCTTCATCCTTAGAACCATCATGACTAGAACTGTGAGTGAAGGTATGTGCTTCATCCTCAGAACCATCATGACTAGAACTGTGAGTGAAGGTCAAGTACGCATTTCATGCTGAACTCCCTGCACATCAAGTTTAGGTAAGTAAAAAACCACCAATACTAAAACAACAATACTAAAACACCCACAACACCACAATTCAAACTCAATCAGAATTACAAACCATAAACTCCCAATGTTTGCTAGAAAACTTATAAAATTTTAGATTTTACATACCCTCCTGCTTCATGACCGAAAATTCGAGGAAATACGGGTGTCTGTCCCTGCAATTTTGCAAAAAAGAACCAATCTTTCAGCATCAATTACAGTAAAAACTAATTAATTCAAAGTAAATTAGTGTGTTAAAAATGGTACCTTGGCTTCCCAGAAGTAGACATCAGTGTGACAGAGTGAAGTGAATAGAATCTTGATACGAACTTCCATATCCTGCGGTGGTGCAACTTCAACTTCTTCGATCCCTAGTGGTTTCCCTACTTCCCATGCAACAGCAGCTACAAAACCACAACCCAACATTCATACTCCATTCATCATCAAGTAATTAAAGAGCAATTACATTTTGCTAAAAATCAGCTCAAATCATGAAAAACAGAGTAGCCAGTTTAAAATAGAGTTTACCTTTGCATTTGATGACCTGACCAGTTGTGTTTGACATATTGATCTTAATTTCTTCTGTGTTTCCAAGCTCACATTCTTGATTAACTTATTTGGGACATTCATGAACGATCTAAGTAGGATTGGACTGATAGGTCACAAATCCCAATCAGAACTATGGCAGTACCTAATTGACACAATGCATATCAACAAAATAAAGATCCCAGTTGATGCATATGCTGAAGGAAGAAGAAAAAAAGAAAAACATAAAAAAGCAAAAAAAAATTGATACATAAAAAGGTACCTGAACTTGTATCAATACCTGAACTTGTATATTTCCGCACAATGTCATATCCGTCTTTGTAGTACTTCAGTAACTTATCCAAAGGAACTTCAGGAGAATGTGCTTCATTCAAAAGCTCAAACCCCAATAGAGCGAATGTGCTTCATTTGGAACTTCAATCCCCAATAGAGCTGGATCGCTTCCATACCTGCAAATGAAAAAGATGACATACTAATTAGGAGGTGCAGATAGAAATTCTATAACTTTTTGTATACCAGCTTCGCTAGATACCAAGTGGAAACCAACAAGAGGCATGTAGAAATATATAGGAGAAACAAATGTTCATAACGAAATTTTCCTAATCACTTTTATAGAAATTTTTTTACCTAACAATACCATCTGTAACAGTATTTTGTAAAATGTATGCATTCACAACGATCCAATTGCTACCACCCAATCCCCTGTACGCATCTTAATTGATGAACCCAGCTTTGCCGCTGGTAAAGGAGTTTTAGTTAACTACGGCAATTTCCGAAAAAGAGGATGAGCCCAACAAGTACTGGTTGTGTGTCAAACCAAAAGCTCCGAAACAAGTCCTTAGAGTTCTTCACAAGAGTGTATCCTCCAATTTGTAGTATCATGCTAATCTGCATCATGTATACAGGCAAGTTGAAGTACGTAAACTGTACACATGGATAAAGATTGGCAAGCTAGAGCACCATTTGCATGATACAAAACGTTTTTAACAGAAATGATACCTATCTTAACATCGTTTTGGCAAACATCAATTGACAAAGAAACTAGGATACTGGAGTACTGTAGCAGTTGTAGTTTGTAAAAATGTGATCCCAATTGAACTCAGAAGAAAAACAAAATATGACTACTTTAGTGCATGCCAAAATACCCATTTTGGGAAAAACGAATTATAATTGTAAAGGTATTCAAAGTTAACGTAGAATTATAACACTTCTCCAACACACCATTGTTATGCATGGAAAGTAAAATTGGTCAATGCTTTTTAAGCTTGAGATATAAACAAAGCATACCTGGTCAGCAACAAATGAATACATAGTATTATTAAGTTTCCAGTGACCCAGTTCATGGGCAATAACAGCAACAACTTCCTCTTCGTCTTTTAACTGCAAAATGAGTGTAGCATGTTAAACAAGTCTGACAGCAAAACTTAAATGACGTTAGTGGCAAGGCCTAAATTAACTCTGCTAAGAGGCTTGTTACTCCTAAAATAACATAATTTGAATTGAAAAACATGACGACATAGATTATGCATCCCAACAAAGGTTTTCTCTAGATATGGCATCCATAGAGATGGACCAAAGTGAGTGCACCTTGTTAAAGAAGAGCAGCCCGCTTGGGAGCCTAAAAATCCTTACAAGAGGTAAACTACGTCATCCAGACAAACAAAGAGAGTATGCAAGCCTTAACTAATAACTACAACTGCCCTATTACCAACAGTAATTACAACTGCCCCTTTTAAGTCGACAGCATATATCAACCAAATATTACTGCTAATCACCATGAATCAACGATTCTGATATGAACCCAAAAGAAATCTTACTAAAAGAAATCTTTTTAGAGGTCACTGGGAAGGAGCAGCAATCAACCTTAATATTGGTTGAGAAGACAATCTAGCTTGAACTTGTAACCTATCCAAAAAAGCTTAGTGAAAATCCCATTTATAACATCAACCACCTTGGACGTAATTAGCAGCTAGACATAAACTTATATCCACAAAAATAGAGAAAACCCATAAAAATATGTGACCTAAAAAAAACAAATTGAATCAAATCAGATAAAGTGATGGAGACTGTTTTACCCGTAGATCTTTGAGAAATCCGAAGGTCTTCTGCTAATGCTAATGCTAATGCTACAACAACAACAAGTAAAAATAATAATTAAATCCTATCTTAAAACAAATTATTAAACAAAAATTGTAACACCTAACATCACCTGATGTGTTCAACAACAAGAATGGAAGAATAAAACTGATCTATAGAAAAGGGTTTCGAAGATTTAACTGTGAACTATAATAGGGAAAAGCAATCACTGGCTAGGGTTTTGAAATACCTTACTAAGTTTGTAATCGTCGTGATGGTGTTGAAAATCCGTATTCGGCGGTGATGGTGGTGATGGTGCAGTCGATGGAACCCTAGCTAGTTTTTCTCCGCGGCTCAAATTGGAGAGACAAAGAGAGAGAAAAGCAAATGACGAAAATGAAGAGAAATTTTTTCTTAGGGTTTTGAAAACGAAAATGTTAACGGTGGATAAGCCACCTCATACGGATCATGGAAAGATTTTGATGGTCCAGATTAGAAGTTGGATGCTCATACGGATTATGTGTTAGTTACCAAAGTGTGTTAGTTTCCATTGTGTGTTAGTTACAAGGTGGATAACGGATTTCGGATGTCGAAAGCAAAACGTAACGGATTTTGGAAATTAGGATTCATCCAAAATATTTGGGTTTTTTTATAATTAGGGTTCTTAGTTTGTCATTTGTTTTAGTGTTATGATTTAATGAATTAGGAAAGGAATTGGGATGTTGCTTAATTTCTTGTATAAATTAAGTTAAGCTTTACCTAATAACAAAAAAATATTGTTTTCTTATTTGATATTAAGTATATGATCATCCCAATTGAAAGGAATTGGAACGCAGAGCATGACGATGAAGATTTTAGGGTCAATGTTGCCACTCTTAAGTTTTTACACACATGAGACATCCCATTTTGCTTGTTTAGGGCACCGATGAAGATTCTGACTCAGGGAAGAAACACTATAAGGAATATAATACGATGAATAATGGGTTCATGGTACTGATGATGATTCCAACTTAGGGAAAGAGGTTATGAAGGATAATATGCCGAACAACAATGGGTTGAGGGTACTGGTGAAGATTCTGACTCAGAGGAAGAGGTTACTACGGATAATAAGGCGAACATCGATAAGTTTAGGGCACCGATGAAGATTCCGACTCAGGGGTTGGTCCTAAATTATGAAACTAAAGCAGGAAAAAATTTAGGATACCAAAAGAAAAACCCTAACTTCTTCGGATAAGAGTTGAGGAATATAAACTTAGGTCGGTCCTAAATTACGTACAATGATATTAACTAAAAAGGTTGAGGAATATAAACTTAGATCAATGTACGAGGTCATTAAATTGAATATGACTAACATAAATACATTTAGGGTTTCGATTAAGATTTTGACTCGATCAACTAGGTCATTAAGAAAAGTATGAAACAATAGTCCATTTAGGGTTCCAGAAAAGATTCTCACTCAATCGACTAGGTCATTAAGAATAATATGAAAAACTGGTATATTTAGGGTGTCCTTGAAAACTCATACTCAATCGACTAGGTCATCAAGCACAATATGACAAATACACGTACATTTAGGGTTCAACTTAATTTTTTATCAATCTCACTTGAATACACTATGACAAGTATAATACACTCAATTTTGATCGATCTTACTCAAATTATATCAATTTTCATCAATTTCACTCGATTTCACTTAGATTTATTGAATTTTATTCAATTTCAATCAAACTTATTCATTTTTTTATCGATCTAACAAATCTAACGATATGAAACTATGATTCATCAATCTCACTAAAATTCACTCAATTTTTTATCGAACCGGCTTGAATACACTCAATTTTGATCGATCTTACTCAAACTATATGAATTTCACTCGATTTCACTTAGATTTATTGAATTTTATTCATTCTCAATCAAACTTATACATTTTTTTGTCGATCTAACAAATCTAACGATATCAAACTATGATTTCATCAATCTCACTAAAATTCACTCAATTTTTTATCGAACCGACTTGAGTACACTCAATTTTGTTCGATCTTACTCAAATTATATCAATTTTCATCAATTTCACTCGATTTCACTTAGATTTATTGAATTTTATTCAATCCCAATCAAATATTTGTTTTTTTTTTTTATAATTAGGGTTCTTAGTTTGTCATTTGTTTATAAGTTATGATTTGATGAATTGGGTTGAACCCCAACAGATGTTCAATTAAAAGGAATTAAGTGTAGCTTAATTTCTTGTATGAAGTTAAGCTTTACCTAATAACAAAAAATATATGATCATCCCAATTGAAAGGAATTGGGATGCAGAGCTTGATGTCTCGTATTTTAGAGTTAATGTTGCGACTCTTAAGTTTTTGCACACATGAGACATCCCATTTTAACCGATTATATATCGATCTTAGTCAATTTTACCGGTTACCTATCAATCTCGACCTCACTATATTTATCCTACATTTCATGGGTTTATATGATTACCTATCAATTCAAACCGAATTTCCATCAACTTCACCTTATTTTGTTTGTTATCCGTCAATCTTATCCAATACCACTCGACCTCACTAGATTTATCCTACATTTCATGGATTTATATGGTTACCTATCAATTCAAACCGAATTTCCATCAGCTTCACGTTATTTCGTCTGTTATTCGTCAATCTTATGTAACATCGGTCGGCCTCACTCAATTTCTCTCGGATACAATTCAAAAGGACTGAAATTTCAATTTCTCCATTTTCTTTTAATCTTGCTATAATTCAACTTTGATTTACCCAAACCTAAACATGTTAATACATAAATGATAAAACTAAATAAGGTTCTAAGTAATTTGAGTGAAATTAGTTCATTTTTTCTTCTCTCTTTTTCTCTCACTTTTTCGGTTCTGCTCTCTAACAATTCTAACGATACGAAACTATGATTTCATCAATCTAACTAAAATTCACTCAATTTTTTATCGAACCGACTTGAATACACTCAGGTTTGATCGATCTTACTCAAGTTATATCAATTTTCATCAATTTCACTCGATTTCACTTTGATTTATTGGATTTTATTCAATCTCAATCAAACTTATTCATTTTGTTATATTATCCTTGATGTTCATCATATTATCGAATTCATCATATTATCCTTAATAACCTCTTCATCTAAATCGAAATCTTCCCCGGAACCCTAAACCTACCGATGTTCGTCATTTTATCCTTACTGACCTCTTATCCAAATTCAGAATCTCCACCGAAATCTATAATCTACGATCATCATACTTCAAAACTTTGTCTAGTGGAAAGTCAATGATAATTATCGAATTAATTTTTTGTTTCTAGATTATTTCTTAGGTTACACAATTTATTTTTCCTTCCGTAAATACAAATTCCTCGATATTAAAATATATAAATATTTTACTAATTAAAATATATATAACATTTAGACAAAAAAAAACAAAAAAAGGGTGTTATAAGTTATAACCAAATATAACTGTGCTATAAAATGGACGGATGTAATTTTTTCCAATGAGTCATACGAATCACAATCCGTATGACTAGATAGAACTAGATATCAATCGTCGATAGATTTTGATCAAACGGTCTATGTTTCCCCCTCAAAATTTTGACAACAAAAACACATTTCCTCTCCATTTTTTTTCACTTCCCCCTTCCCCCTTCCCGCTATGTTTCCCCCTGATTCTCCGGCCAAAAAACTGAAGAGCGAGCTGTCGCTTCTCTCCCTCACCTGAATTCTGTAGCAGTCATGGATTTGGAGTAAGTGAAATCAAATTGGAATGGAATTCATCAACTTTTGCTAACTAGTTTCGTTGGATTACTTCGATTGTTCTTCTTGTGCTTCTCAAATCTGTTTACGGATGAAATTTGGAAGGAAGCTTAATTTGATCTTGCATGCTCACATCAACCATTGGGTTTGCTATTTAATCTCGTTTCAAGATGAAATCAGGTTATATTGTTCTAAATTCACTTTCAATTTTCAATTTCATTGATCACAGTAAAATTAGGGTTCTTCCTAATTTGGGAGTTTTTAGGAATTGAAGAGTTTAAGCTTCAATTCATGGTGTGGGTAAGCATGGGTTAACTCCAATTTACGTAAATTACATGCTTATGAACTTAAATTTGTATGAATTGATTATTAGGGTTCCTCATGTGGATTTGGGGCTTTTTCCCAAATCTGTTTTAAAAGGTCAAACATCCTAGCAACTGTTTTGGGATGGCTTATTGTTCTGTGTTACACATATTTGATTTGTAGAGATGATCTAGGTGCAGGTATAGTCCAGTTAATCTTTGTTTGATTTTGTTCTAGTTTTATAGTATCAATTTATGATTTTAGGTTTTCTGATTTTAGAGTTTCTGTTGTTTGAAAATTGGTTTTTGATTTTTAATCTTTGTTTTTGGGTTCTTGTTCTATTTTTGAAAAAGGGTTTTTCTTCTTTTGTTGGGGGTTTGAATTGTAATGAGTTTTGTGGTTTCATAATTGAGCCAAGCCATTGAGTTTACGACTGTGGTGAGCAGGTGGTTTCATTTTTATGGTTTGATTGGGTGATGGTTTATATAATAATGGGTCAAATTGTATAGTAACCTGATTTGTGCATTGAATACTCAGTAAATATCTACTCAATTTACTGCGTAGTTTGTTTATCAAAGTTTTAATGCCCTGTGTATGTTGGGCTATATAGTGTGTATGGCTGTATGGAATTTGAGTTGTACCTGGCAATTGTATAGTTTAAAATTTGTGTTTTTGGTATTATACTAATTTAAGTTTTTCCGGGTGCGATCCTTTGAATGTGTACATAGAGACTTTACCATCAACAAAACCGATTCATTAATTGAATTTGCCTTGGAACATTAATTCATCGTCAATAAAATAGTAGAATTTTTGTGGTATGTAGCTCACTTCCTCTGCCTTTCCTTTCTTTTCTTTTTATGCAATGTGTTTTAGCTATTGTTGGTTGGTGTAATTTTCCCTCCACAACACTAATTTTTTAAGTGTTGACTTACTTTTCAGGGGTGAATGGGGTGCTGGCACTACAATGGATATATAAAAACAGGGAGGACAGTGCAACTGCTGATATTCAGACAAGGGTTGATATGTATCTCACTTTGCAGTCGATCTGGTTGATTTCATGGATCTGATTAAATAGGAGAAGATGGGATTTGTTAATGCTGGAACTCTCTGACTTCCACAACTAGTCAACAAACTTCTAAACAATGTAAGAAATTTAGGCCTTTTTTGTTTCTTCGTTTGAGTTTCTGAATGTTTACCAGCCTCAACCAATCTCGTATCTAGTTATGCTATAAATTATTTTAGGAATTAGATTCTTAAAGTTCTGCAATCTCAATGAAGCTACATGGTAGTGAAAAGACGCTACTATCTCTATGGGGTGTTGTCTAGAGCTGAATTTCAATTTTACTTTTGAGCACCCATTCTGCATATATCTTTTTCTTTGACTTTCAATTTCTGAGTGAATTTGTTATATTTATAGATGTAGTTGGTGCTCTAGCCAAGATCAAATCCAAGCATACAGTATTATACATTAAATTTAAGATCTTGACTCTATCCTTATGTTAGGATTTCCATTTCTTTTAACTGTCTTGTTATGATATTTGCTCAGGTCAGGTCCTGATTGAGGGACCTCTTTTCCACCCTTTGTCATGGATCTAACCAGTTTAGTATACTCGGTTTTCTCTTTGGTTGCATAGGTTGCAACTATCTCCATTGGTAGGTAACAATAATAATTAAATGATGGTGATATCTAGATGATCGATCAACTAGCTACAATCTCTTTTGTTGTTGATGTGGTTGATTTTATCAATCATCATGGATATGTAGTCATTAATTTGCGTCAGTACCCCGCCAAAGGAGAGTTGCCCTAAGACTGATTTAGCTTAATGTTAAAAAGTGCAGTGGAAACAACCAGGCTCTATACTAGGTCTATCTCCTCAGCAACATCAATCTCAAGGTATCATATAAAATTAGAGTCTAATTTGTGATATTCTCATATGTTAGTATTATGAAATGTTTTTTCCCTAAATCCTTATATGTAACTAAAGTACAATGTTCAAGACTGTGTTAATCCAGATTCGAATGTGTCTACCATGGCAAGAGGAAACCTCAAATGAGATGGCGATATTTTGCAGATTAAGGGATGATGATAATGGAGTCTCAACCCGATTAGTGAATTGGCGATACAAAGAAGACGAGAGACAGATTCAGCATCTTGAAGCCATTGGGAGCAATCATTTACAATAAGGGGATGGCCGATATTTTTCAAAGTTAGTCATGAAGATTTAAGATTGGGTTAAAGAGGTTGTTTAATATATAGCAGAATATGGTTTTGGTAGGGATCTTGTGTTCTACATTGCCTTCCAATTGTTTGGGAACGAGATAAATGTGTATACATGGGGGAGTGCATAAGCCTTAATTTCATCACTTGAGAATAGACATATAATAAAACTTAAGGGTTCTATTTCTTACATTCTATTATTACTGTTGTGAATTGCTCGTACAATTACCACTTGTGCACATTGATCTGATCACCAGGAATATGATATTACTAATCAGTGACGAATTCTATAATGTAATATGGCCAAGTCGATCTAAGGCATCAGATTACGCCGTTAAACACTTCTGACTTTGAGACTGTGTATAGTTGAGCAATCTGGTGTATCTTGGCTATGATGGACTTGGAGACCTAGCTCAAACCTTCAAACTAATTCGACGAAACTAAAGCATTTACCCGAAAACAGAAGTTAAAATAGTCCTTGGTCCTAAACCGCTTGGCAATTACAAGCTTCATTGAGTACGAGGATCGAAATTATATTAAAAGATAAAATATATAGAACTGATAAACACACTGAAACAAAAAAAAAGTTATCCAAATTATAGTCAATTTAGTCGACTCATGTATATTTTCTTTTTCAATTTGTGCATCCAAACATTTGCTCATAGTGAATGAAAACAATGATTTGAACAAGTTTTCATGTTTCTATTAAACAAATCCCAATAAGATTGTTAGATAAATATTAATTAAGTTCTCAAATGTACTTTAAAAATTGATTTTTTTTTGAAATGATCGTAGCGGCTTAAACTTGGTTGCTGAGAGAGATTTTACCAAGTAATTCATTTTTTAACATGTGGTGGTGGATTAAACTTAGTTGCTGAGAGAGGTTTGAGCAACCAAATCATTTTCTGTTGCTACGAGTCTGTGCCTCAAAGTGAATAGCTACATGATCACTTTTTTAGATGCTATAAGTTACTTGAAAAACGGATCTAGCAATTGAACATATTTGGTCGTGGCTCAAACTTAGTTGCCGAGAGAGGTTTGAGCAACCAATTTATTTTGTTGTTGCTACGAGTCGGTGCCTTGATCAACTTTTAGCTGCTATAAGTTACTTGAAAAACAGATCTAGCAATTAAACATATCTGGTTGTGGCTCAAACTTAGTTGCTGAGAGAGGTTTGAGCAACCAATTTATTTTGTTGTTGCTACGAGTCGGTGCCTCAAAGTGAATAGCTACATGTTCATTATTTTAGTTGCTATAAATTACTTGAACAAAGGATCTAGCGATTAAGTGTATTTTTTTCGTTGCTAAATAACAGTGGACACATGTTTATTGCCGTCAAAAAAATTTCCAGTTGCAATTTTAGACACTTAAATTATTTAAGCGACTAAATTTCCGAGCTCTTGCTAAGATTTTAGGCGCTTAAACCCGTTTTTCTTGTAGTGTTCCTACTGAACCCTTATGCTGTACTATACTGTATACTGAGGATGCAATGGCCAAAACTATTTTGGACCTTGCATGCAGCGAAGAGATAATGGTATTCCAGAGATAAGTCTTCCCAGTTCCACCACTCCCGTAGACAAAGAAAAGTCCTCCTTCCCCCCTTTCCACCGAGTTAACAATACTCTCATAGATGCATTCCTGTTCGGGATTAAGTCCTACTCTGAACCTGTCAAATTCTCTCTATAGTTCTAACTTATTATAGTCCATCTCCTGCATGATCAATGAATTTTCAAAATCCCCCATGCCTGACATATCAGGGTATGGTATTTTCTGGAATGGATTTTCATGGAGTGAACGACCATATTTTTTCATCAACATTTCGATATCCTGGAGTGCTAGATTCTTAATCTGCTCCGTTCCAAGCCTAATATTTTGGTATGTTAGCCTTTTTTCCCATATGGGCTAAAATAAGGGAAAAAAAGATATGTGATCCATTAGCCCCACTACTCTCTCCCACCTTTAGAAAAACCACCCACTCTATATCTATCGGTAACTGCTCTATGATGGCTAGAGTCAGTTTTACAGAAAGATAGAAAAACTGAACAGAAGGTCACCAAAACCATTCTCATCCCGTATACACCATCTAAAAGTGAGAAGGAGGGTTTGGAACCAAAGTTCATAGCAACCAAGAAATTAGGGCAAACTCAAAGATTAAAGATCAATGGCTGGAGGCATTTATAATCTCTTTCTTTTGCTTCCGCTTCTAATTTTGTATGTTCATATTGTGATAGAATATGCATAAGGTTTTACATTTGGTATCAGAGCCAGTTTTCACCTCTGCCTTGATTGAATAATTTTAGTTTCTTTGAGATTGAGTATTTTGATTCACGAATCTGTGGTTTCTATTGGGTTTGAGAAGAATATCTTTATTGGTAATTCTTTGATTAAAATGTATGTTGAGAATGACGCGATGTGCGATACACATAAGTTGTTTGAGAAAATGCCTGATAGAGATATCTGTTTTTATATTACAAATCGTGAATTTAAAAAAAATAAAAAAATAATTATCAGGAATTGCCTTGTTTCTTTACATTCTTGAAGTTGCTTATAACGGTGATGTTTTAATAGTTTAATGGCATGTTTGCATCAGTCACTGTAGGAGTATGTGGACTGATTTTCACTATCAATTAAAGTTTATAATCAGTTTATATTTTCACTGTATACAAATCTCTAATGTTTAAATGATGTTTGAACTATACTTACTGATTGTCTAAATGACATACTATTGAGTGTAGATGATGTTTGATATTAACATCTAAACATCAATATCATTTAATTACCTGCACGCCAAATGTCCAACTATCTTTGTTTGTTTTACTGGCGTGTTTCGCGTAGTAGAGGGTTGCAAATTAATGACATACTAAGAGGTAGATTTAGATAACTTCTGTATGTCATTTACTGGCGTTCAAAGAGATTTAGATGTTTAGACTTCTGTAGTTTGTTTTACTGACTTTGTTTGATCTCATGCACACCATTTGGTATCAGAAAATATGGGTGCTGCTCTGAAAAGTTTAGTGTCACGCACCGTTAATTCCTTCAAAACTGCAGGGTTCTCTGTGAGTAGCTTAATAGCAATCGATCATAAGTTTAGTGGCAGCACTTATACTCACTATATGAGATACAGCCATATAGTTTACCATCGAAGGATAACTCAAGCATGATCACTGATCTTGTAGGTCAAATGTATGTTGATGTAACCATGTATAACTATTTCATATTTTTTTATGAATTTGTACAGAAGTTTATAATTAGGATTGTACATGAACAACGATTTAAGAAATATGTCAAGTGATTTAATAATTTTAGTAATTAGAGAGTAGCCACAACATCTCTAGTTATTTAAAATTTTCTTAAGAAATCACATGTGGAAACTAGACATAAATTTGTAATTAATCATACGTAATATGATAAAATATGCCCAGGAAATTTTATTATATTTGTATGATTAATTGGGGTGAAATATTAAATTAGGTTCCTTAATCTACCCACAAGAATTAAGGAATGAATATGGTTTAATAGTTTCATCGTGTAGTTATGAATCTAATTTGAGTAGGATTTTAGCCCACAAGCAAGTTTTATGTCTCTAGATTCATATTTTCTATACATGACTTGCATTGGTAAATCATGATTAAGTTTAAGTCTCAAATTTTTATTTATAAGCATGTATATATATTTTTCTTTGCATCAATTTTAACTGGAAATATTTCTGATGTCAATTATGACATTCCTGAATTAAAGGGTGATAGTTTTCTAGCGTTTGTTTATGAATCTAATATGGTTAATATTAATCATAATACATGGTGGATTGATTCTGGTACTACAATCCATGTTTCGAATACCTTGGAGGGTATGACAAACCTAAGGAAACCAATGGGAAGTGAACACTACATCTATTCAGGCAGTCAGATGAGTTCACATGTGGAAGCTGTTGGGACATGCAGTTTAATTTTAAGTAGTGGTTTTACTTTGCATTTAGAAAAGATATTTTATGTACCAGGTTTCACTAGAAACTTGATTTCAGTTTCAAGACTTCTACCTTTAGGAATTTCCTTTAACTTTTAGTATTCTCAGAAATTCTGAAGTTATTGGTTATGGTATTTTTTCTGATGGTTTATATCGTCTTTATTTGTAAAATGATATCACTGAAAGTTCTATGCATGTTAATTCTGGGTTAAAAAGATGTATTATGAATGAGGACTCCTCAATTTTTTGGCACCGGAGATTGGGACATATCTCCATTGAGAGAGTTAAGAGATTGGTAAAGGATGGGTACTTAGTACTTTAGACTTTACTGATTTTGATACTTGTGTTGGTTGCATAAAGGGAAAGCAAACTAACAAACACAAAATTGGTGCCAAGAGAAGTTCAAACCTATTATAGATCATACACTCGGACATTTGTTGTCCAGACATGAACGCTAATGATCTGAAATACTTTATCACCTTCATAGATGATTATTCACGATATATGTATCTTTACTTACTTCGTTCCAAAGACGAAGCTCTGGATGCCCTTAAATTGTTTAAGGTTGAAGTAGAGAAACAATGTGGTAAGCACATTAAGATTGTGAGATCAGATAGAGGAGGAGAGTACTATGGTAGATACACCGAGAACGGACAAGCACCAGGTCCATTTGAAAAATTTCTTCAAGAGCATGGGATTGTTGCCCAATACACTATGCCTGGTTCTCCAGACCAGAATGGTGTAGCAGAAAGAAGAAATCGAACTTGAATGGACATGGTGAGAAGTATGAGAAGTAATGTTAAACTTCCATCATTTTTATGGGTAGAAGCTCTTCATACGGCAGCGTACATATTAAACCGGGTTCCTTCCAAGGCCGTCTCAAAGACGCCTTTTGAGTTATTCAAAGGATGGAAACCGAGTTTGCAACATGTACGCATTTGGGGATGCCCGTCTGAAGTGAGAGTGTACAACCCACAAGAGAAGAATCTAGACATAAGGACTATTAGTGGGCATTTAATTGGATATGCTGAAAGGTCTAAGGGTTATAGATTCTATTGTCCGTCTCATAGCACTAGAATTGTGGAATCAAGAAATGCTAAATTTTTTGAGAATGACTTGATTAGTGGGACTGATCAATTTCAGGATATTGTTCCTGAAAAGGATATTGATCAACTTCCACCTACTTTTTCAAGTGACAAGTTGATTGTTATTCACGCACCTCAAGCTAAATTGCGTGTTAGACAGCCAACCATTGAGGTTCCACAAGTTGACAACAATCTAATAGATCATGATGGTAATGAGGAACAAATTGTTCATCGTGAGGATGAACAAGTTCCATTGAGAAGATCTAATAGAGCAATAAAATCAACTATTTCTAGTGACTATTTAGCGTATCTGCAAGATTCGGATTGTAACATTGGGGCCGATAATGATCCTATGTCATTTTCACAAGCCATAAATTCTAGAGATTCAGACTTATGGATGAATGGCATGAATGATGAGATGGAATCTATGGCATCCAACGGAGTTTGGGATCTCGCCGAGTTGCCCGATGGTGTATAAGCCATTGGATGCAAGTGGTTCTTTAAAACAAAGAAAGACTCGCATGGCAACATCGAGAGACATAAGGCTAGACTCGTTTCCAAAGGGTTCACTCAAAGGGAAGGAATCGATTACACAGAGACTTTTTCTCCTGTATCAAAGAAAGATTCTTTCCGAGTGGTGATGGCATTAGTAGCTCTTTTTGATTTAGAGCTACATCAAATGGATGTGAAAACGGCATTTCTCAATGGTGATTTAGAGGAAGAGGTTTATATGAAACAACCTGAAGGATTCGCCTCTAAAGATCGTGAGCATTTGGTTTATAAGCTTAATAAATCCATATACGGGTTGAAACAAGCTTCTCGACAATGGTATATGAAATTCCATAAAGTCATTACTTCATTTGGATTCGAAGAAAATGTTATGGATCAATGTATATACCTTAAGGTCAGTGGGAGCAAGATGTGTTTCCTTGTGTTGTATGTGGATGATATTTTGCTCGTAACCAATGATAAAGGATTACTATATGAGTTGAAACAATTTATTTCAAGTAACTTTGATATGAAAGATATGGGTGAGGCGTCTTATGTCATTGGCATAAAGATCCATAGAGATAGATCTCGAGGCATTTTAAGTTTGTCTCAAGAATCCTATATCAACAAAGTCTTAGAAAGATTTGGTATGAAAGATTGTTCACCAAGTATAGCACCCATTGTAAAAGGCGATCGGTTCAGTTTGGACCAATGCCTCAGGAATGACATTGAAAGGGAACAAATGAAAAACGTTCCATATGCTTCAGCTGTTGGTAGCATTATGTATGCTCAGGTCTGTACCAGACCCGACATTTCATATGCCGTTGGAGTATTAGGCAGATATCAGAGTAATCCAGGAATCGATCACTGGAAGGCTGCGAAGAAAGTGTTAAGATACCTTAAAGGTACTAAGGATTACATGCTTATGTATAGACGGACAAACAGTCTTGAAGTGGTAGGCTACTCCGATTCTGACTTTGGAGGCTGCAATGATTCGTGTAAATCCACATCAGGATACGTGTTCATGCTAGCTGATGGGTCAATATCCTGGAGGAGTTCCAAGCAGACCTTGACGGCCACTTCTACAATGGAGGCTGAGTTCGTTTCTTGTTTTGAGGCTACCTCACATGGTGTATGGTTGAAAGGCTTTATATCTGGGCTAAGAGTTGTTGACTCTATTAGCCGACCAATAAGAATGTACTGTGACAATTCAGCTGTTGTTTTTATGGCTAAGAATAATAAGAGTGGAAGTCGAAGTAAACACATCGACATAAAGTATCTAGCCATAAAAGAACGTGCGTAGGAAAAGAAAGTGATCATTGAACACATTAGCATTGAATTGATGATAGCTGATCCCTTGACTAAAGGCATGCATATTAAAGGATTCAAGGATCATGTAGTAAGGATGGGACTTGGTCCTATAATGTAGTACATTCATTATGGTTTTAGTTGGATTATTTCTCATTTGGAATTTATGTACGTACTTACTTTAGTTATTTTGTTGAGAAATATCATTACAGTTTGACCTAGAGTAAACATATGGTTTATTCATTAAGTTAAGTGTGAGTGGTGAAAGACTAAGTATATTGTGATACATGGAAGATTAATTCTTGCTCTTAAAGAGGGTTAATCGCCATGATCCGTATATGGAATCTTTCGTGAAATGGATCAAGTGGGAGAATGTTAGCCTTTTTTCCCATATGGGCTAAAATAATGGGAAAAAAGATATGTGATCCATTAGCCCCCATTAGCCCCACTACTCTCTCCCACCTTTAGAAAAACCAACCACTCTATATCTATTGATAACTGCTCTATGATGGCTAGAGTCAGTTTTACAGAAAGATAGAAAAACTGAACAGAAGGTCACCAAAACCATTCTCATCCCGTATACACCATCTAAAAGTGAGAAGGAGGGTTTGAAACCAAAGTTCATAGCAACCAAGAAATTAGGGCAAACTCAAAGATTAAAGATCAATGTCTGAAGATATTTATAATCTCTTTCTTTTGCTTCCGCTTCTAATTTTATATGTTCATATAGTGATAGAATATGCATTAGGTTTTACATGGTACTGATGGAGTTTTATATGATGATGCTCTACTCCATCGCACAAATATTTCCAATTCTGTTCCCACAATTTTTCAGGTTCTGTTACGTGGCAGTAAAGTAAAAGTGTCACAAATAGTTTCCTCACTTCAGCACACGAATATTAGAATGTCCTCAAAAGACTGTGGTCCCTTTACAATGTTCATAAGTACAAGCAGATAATATCTTTCTCCGCAAGCAGGATTAACGTAGTAAACACGACCAATTTTGCAACCTCTTTTCCTTTCTTTCCATTCCTTTTTCTTGTTACACCAAATGAAACCCTTTGGAAAGTCTACGTATGTGAGTTTTCTTGCCGCCGGATATTTTTTATTGGCTTCAAACCAACGCAGATATTTTGTTGTTATGGGATCAATTTTCTTAATCGCAACCTTAAGGTATTTTTACCACTGTAGTAGATGTACTGTTCACCTTTCAAATGAAAAGGTAGCCTCTCTACACTTGGGTACCGAAATTGGATAGGGAAGTTCAGTACCCTCCATGATGCTTCCGAACCAGACACATATCGACAATCAAGATATGTATTCACTTCATCGATTACTGGTCCTTCGTCTTTTTCATCAGGAGGTTGCTCTTTGTTCTTCTTACCTCTCATTCTTCTCGACTCTCTCCTTGTCGAATTATCTGGACCACTATCCTGCGGCATAGTTACAATTGCCCCAAACGATGGCTTTAGCTGAGCATCCGTAGCGTTATTCTGTGGATGCAATGTACTTGTCCCCACATGTGTTTGTTTAGACTTCGATATCTGCAATACGGAAGTTACTCGATCACTTCCTTTGTGGATGTACTTAAAGAGATACTTAATACGCATGCCTCGGCTATTGCAGCACTCCACATTGATATAGTCATCGTACCTTGTAACCAAGGCTCTATTGTGTGGCACAACCCATGAGTTGTCGAGTTTTATTCCATCCTTTATTATTCCTCTATCATTCTTTCGCCTCCTATAAACAGGATAACCATCTCCATCGATTGTAGTTCCGTTGCTATCGTATTTTGGGTATTTTTTGGAGCACTTTCTGTCAAACATGCACGGTGCACCAGGCCTATTAACTCCGCATGGTCCATGTACCATAAACTGACTGACCGCATCAAACACAATAGGGTCTTTATCTGGATCTGGAAATTCAGCGGAGATTATTCGATCGATGTCAGCTGCAGTCTTGGGTTTGTAAGGAGCCTCCAAGCACAGTAAGATGTGAGCGTGGGGTAAACCCCTCTTCTGGAATTCTATTCTGTAAGCACTACATTGCAATATTAAAAAATTAGAATCATCGCATAGTAAAATCAGCCATGTAATTTAAATAGATAACATTTAATTCTGAGTTAATTTTTGGATTCCTCACCTGCTTCCACATTCCCAAAATGTCTGGCATTGCGAAGGTCCCATAATAGTTGCTCTAACTTAATATTAAAAACACGACTTATTATGTCAGGTCTATCACTGGGTTTCTGTCCGGGTATAAGTTTCAATATTTCATTGATTTCAGGCCACTGAGGATTACAGGTGATTGTAATAAACAGGTCAGGAGGTCCTTTTACTCGGCATATATTAATAGCATCCTGGTAGTGTTGTACCATATACCTTGGACCTCCGGTAAATGTTGACGACAACACTATCCTTTTTCCACTTTGTCCTGGGTTTGTGTCCCCCCTTGCAAAGACATCTCTATACCCTGGTACAAATCAACACGAATTTCTGTCTGATGATCCCTAACATACCTCATCCTCGCTTCTTCAATGCCCGTGAATGCATCTACCAAATACTGCTGAAACAGACGACCTCCCCGCAGCAGTGTCTGACCCTCACCTTCGCTCTGCTTGATTCGAAACGCATAGTATTCCACATTCTTTCTCTTCTTAACAGCACCATCCTCGCCATCCTCACCATGTTCAATATCCTCATCTATTTCTTCGTCTGCATCACATTCCTCCGCCACTACCTCATAACGGGGAACGTTAGTATGGTACCCATCTTCACCATAAGGAAACAAAAAAGGATACTGTAGCGCCATATACTTGGATGTATCTCTTTATCCTACCTATACTCTCATGCACTATGATGTCCCTCTCCATGTTCATTTTTGCGCTAGGTACATACAAAGCGGTCACCTCTGAAACAGTTGGCAAAGAGTACTGCCTTGAATCGGTGGCGCGAGTTCCTATCAGCCTTATACCAACACTTTTGATTTGCTTTTTGGCATAACAGTCTCTCCATTTCCTGAAAATCTTAGAAAGTGCATTAAATTCATCCAACATCTGTATTAATTGCTCTATGATCCAATCATCCAACTCTTCATCTTGGTCAGGCTCCACAACAACAGATGTATTCCCTTGTTGTGTATTGTTTTCTTTGCTGTTAGGTTCTTTGTTTTTTTTTCTTGAGAGAGCTTCCTTTCTATTCTTGACCTCGTTCATAGTATCGTAGATGTACAACTGAGCAAATACGAGATATTTAGGATCGAACGGTAACAATGTACCTAATTTATGATGATTTTGCCCATGTAGCCTGTATAACCAAGGACCATTTCCATCGTTGACCGTCTGATCCATTTTGCCACCCGTAGATGTAAATGCAAACATTGAGTTGTATGCCCTAATCAATTCCCTGAATTTTGTATACTTCTTCCCAGACTGTGTCTCCAGAAGCTGTTTTAAAAAGGGTGGTACATCTTTGAGCAGAGCTAATTTCACAGCGCCCTTGGAACAACACATACCGAACACAGGTGTACCATAGTTGTTACTTTTGTTTGTTCTTTCTTCTAGCCATATTATTGCACCACATTCCGAACAAACTGCATTAGGGGCTCCAGAATTGAACTTCGATAAAACAATTTGTGATTTTGTTGAAAATGACAGTGTTATTATCTAAAAAATTATCATTAACAATGATTTTAACAAATGTGAATGTTACGTACTTGTCAGAATATTAATTTCATATTCGTCGGTAGTATATCCTTACGTCCCCTTCGCTTCCATGTAGATCTTCTTCATTATAATCAGCTATCACTAAAAGATAACATGGATCATACATATGTGCAATTTACTAACTGTTTATGCCAAAAAATCTTTTCGACTAAATAACCAATCAAATTCTCACATATTAATTAAAAGTTGAAATTGAGTAACAGCCAAACATCTTTGTATTGATTTTATAAAATCATTTCTGTACGATACATAAAATCTTTTCTGTACGATGCATATGATCACCCAAATTTAACATTTTTGATCTATGATCTTTACATATTGTTTAATTAAATACAAAAATCCTTCCTTAATATAATTACTTCTCCTAGATTCATACCTAGAAATTTCTTCTCTTTCTTTCTAAGGTTTTTCTTCCTATTTTTTCCCGACCCCTCCTTTGTTGTCTGGCTTCTTCTATTTATAGATTTATTTACTGGGTCCTCTTTGTGCAACGCGTCATTTTCTCCAGCATGGTCATCGTTCCTT
>JAJJMC010027712.1:1578330-1603559 GCA_023531435.1 Papaver californicum | reverse complement strand
TCTCGATCTTCTTCCACGTGTCATGCTTCTTTTATTTACTAACACTAACAAAGTTGATTTTTTTTTCTTTGAGAAAACTTCAGTAGAACTGGGTAACCTGCGTGCATTTCCATTTTCTGAACTTGTCTTCTCCTTTTTTGCAGGGATGTAACCAGCTATGAGTAAATACCCGACGGTCATAATAAAGATCGCAGGAAATAATATAAAAAAACGTAGTACTAAGTAAACATCAATAGGACCAAAACTTATGTAAACTACCAGTGTCGCGGGAATCCGATATTTCCTTAGAGTGTTGTATTGTTCTCTTTCTGTTTGATCGAATCCTTACTGCATGGGCATCCGTCATTACTCTTTGTTGCTCCTGTTGCAGCAGTTGTTGTTGCTGTTGCATAATCAAATTCTGCATATTATGTAACCTTTGGTTTGCTTGTCTCCTCCTTTGTCCCTGTTGACGCCGCTGCACGGAAGTATTAAATGTTAACTTTTGTGGATCAAATGCACAAAAAAAAAAGAATAGATGCTAACATACCCAGTACTAACACTTATTTCCTGTGGTTCCTGATGTTGTTGATGTATCCTTGTTGATCTCTCCCTGTTTCGTCTTCTCCGTTGTCCCACTTGATAGTTACTAAGGTGTTCATCTCCCACACCAGATTGTCCGTCCATTGCTACGTACAACTGAGTGAACATGAAAGCTATGGATTGTTCTATAGCAATGCAACAATTTAAACACCAGCAATAGTTTGGTTAAATTCCACAAATAATATGTCTGAATTTGTTAGTTTTCTCTACATACCTAGTGATTTTTTGGCATTATAAGAATAAAATTTGGTATAAAAAACAAGGTGAACAAACTTACCATGCATAAAACTCTCCCATATTATCTTTTATAAAGAAAAACCATTTTCATTAAAAATGAGACAAAAACCCCATTTCACTTAATACTAATTAAATTTGGATTTTAATTATTTTCAATATACCCGAGATGCCCTTCCATATATAACCTAGGTATATTAATCTTCTTCTTTTTTTTTTTCTTCTTCTTCTTCATCTCCCCACCACCATCACCAACAACAAAAATACTTCCTCCGCCTCCATCACCAGCAGCGACAATACCTTCTCCGCCACAACAACACCTTCGTATCCTTCACCAACACCTCTCTTCTTCTTCTTCTCCTCTCCACCACCATCACCAGCAGCAACAATACTTCCTCCGCCACCATCACCAGTAGCGACAATACCTTCTACGCCACAACAACACCTTCGTATCCTTCACCAACAACAGCTCCTCCTCCCCCATCGCTTCCTCGTCGTTATTGTTTCTCCTCCACCACTATATGTCCAAATCCACCACCAACAACACCTCTTCTTCCTCCTTTTATCCTCTACAAACATCACCAACACCTCCAGATCGTCATCGCCGAAAATCTTCAACAAAATATAATGATATATCATCATTGTCGAAATTTGGGTTTTTTGTTGGTGAAATGTCAGGAAAACTATGAAACCTTTTGGGGTTTCATAGTTTTTTCATCATTTTGTTTTCATCTGTAATTTTATTTGAATGAAAAAAGAAAAACTATGAAACCCCAAAAGGTTTCATCGTTTGTTTTGTTTCATTTGTAGTAAGATGAAACAAAAAAATGTAATTGATATGTATGAAACCTTATTCGGTTTCATTGTTTTTTTATATGCTGAGACATTTTTTCTTCAGAAAAATGTAATTGAAATGGATGAAACCTTATTCGGTTTCATTGTTTTTTTATATGCTGAGACATTTTTTCTTCAGAAAAATGTAATTGAAATGGATGAAACCTTATTCGGTTTCATAGTGTTTTTTTCATCTGTTTTTTTTATTTGAATGAAAAAGAAAAACTATGAAACCTTTTTTGGTCTCATAGTGTTTTTTTTCATCTGTTTTTTTTATTTGAATGAAAAAAGAAAAACTATGAAACCCCAAAAGGTTTCATCGTTTTTTTTCATCTGAAATTTTATTGAACGAAAAAAAACGATGAAACCAAAACTGAACATAATTGAATCATAAATAAATAAGGGTGAAAACAAATGGAATTGAAACTTTCTATCTTTGAACCTAAGTGTGAAAGATTGATTTCGAAACAGATGAAACCTAAACCTAACATATGATGAAACCATTTTTGATTTTGATCTATGATTTTGTTTTTATTTTAGGTTGAAAATGTTACTGATGATAATGAACAACCGTTTCGTCAATATTTTGAAATTGGTTTGATTTTGATTCTAGTTGTAGATGATGCAGATGAGGATGATGAAGTTATTGATGATGAAGATGAAGACGACGATGATGAAGATGAAGACGAGGATGATGAAGATGAAGACGACGATGATGAAGACGAAGCTACTGATGATGAAATTGTTACTGATGATGATTTCTATCTTTTCATCTTTTAAATTTCTGAGTCGACTAATGTTGGCAATAGATGATGAAGATGAAGACGAGGAAATAGAAGATTTTTTCGTGGTTAATGGGGTGTGCGGCCGTGTTTTTGTTAATGGATTTTGGTTGTATTATAAGCAAGGGTAATATGGACAGTTGGTTTACAATGGGGTTTTTGTGTCAAATTTATTTTATTGGGTTTAATGTACTTGGATAGTGACACCTTTGGACCTATAATCCACGACCTGTTATAAAAAAAGTTAAATATTCTCTTTTAATATTTATGTTAAATCCCATAGATGATATGTCTGAATTTTGTTACTTTTTTCAATATACCTAGGAATTTTTTGGCATTATAAGAAGGGTTAAATATTCTCCTATAATATTTATGTTAACTTTAGTTATTTATCTGGTCTACTTATTTAATGTCAAAATTCGCACTCTAATCCCACCATAGCAGACCTTGGATAAAATTGTTGTTCGGTGAATAACCTCCTCAGTTTCTACCCCACTTAGTTCTGAAGCCTAAATTATTTTGCTGGACAATACTTTTACCAAAAGTGAGCTACTGCTGGGCATATTGACAGCTAAGCCTATAGTAACAACTATTGTCATGCAACTGTCAACCTTATAAGAACTCCACGATGTTTAAGGATTCTATAGTGTAGACAAGGAACCCATACGCGTTAATTTGTTCTATCCTTAAAATCATTGATAATTTCTTGAATGTAAATGCCTTGCTCAATAACTTTTGATTATCCTTTAGATTAGTTTGTGCATATATTTATAGTTCGAATAAATTGTTCCATCCAAATTAACCTCCTTGATTTTTTATTTTTGTTTTTAACGCGTTAGAAATGCATCGTTGGTTTACTAGGATTGGTTGAAATTTGTGGGAGATTTGTTATTTTGAGACTGCACGTTAGCTTGGCTAAATAATTACTATTATTACTTGGAAAGCTACAGGAAAAGATTGTTTTATAATAAACTCACCTTCATTCAGTTTACAGTGATTAAAAGAGATTCTAAATCATATTAGATTGTAGATTATGATGGAGGTACAAAAACACTATTGGTTATTGAGGTAATTGATCCATATCTACTAAAACACCAAGCACAGTATAAATGCACGATTGATTAGTACATAAACAGTATCAAGTGAGTTTGATAAAATGCTAACAGGGATAAGTGTTTTTAATTTGTAATACCTGTCTAAACGTAGTTATGGAAGTTTTTTTTTATGACTATAAAATCATAAGTAAATAAAACAACCGAATATGAAAATCATCTTAATTAGGTAGAGAAAATGATTAATATTTCTTCTTGGCAGTTTTTTTCCATTGAATTACCGATCTTGTTCGACGTGAAATTGGCTCTCTCTGTAGTCTTGTTCTAGTTGAGACTGGTGATTCTGGAACATGCTCTTTTCGTTGTTCTCTCCTTGTCGCATTTGGGGTTGGTTGATTAGGGTATGTTATACGATCCTCCATATTTGCTTGAGATGAGTCACCGGAGTCATCGTCACTCACTAGATCTATCATCGGATGTGAATTAGTGAAATAGGCATTGGTTCCCATACACTTTCTTCACCATCATCATCGAAATCTCCATACGTTTCAATCGTCTCAGCCAGAGCTTGAAGATAGGCTACATATTCAGGGTCAGAATCTGGTAGATATCTTGCAGGAATGCCAGTGTTAAGATAATACGGAGCTCGTTCACTGAGAAATTGATGTTTGATTCTTCCGGTCACCACAATACCATTTACAATCCTCACCATCTATAACTGTTAAGTATAGAAATCAAAAACCAAACTGTTAGTAAACATTAAAATGAAAGTTAAAAATTTATGATTGCAAAATAGAAATTTCTGAAATAAATAACTGCAAAGCAAACAAATGAATCAACACTATTAGCAATCATGTGACTAAAAAATACCATTAGTCGGTGGAGATGAATGACATGTCAAGATGCGAACTTCTTATATTATGTTATCGATATCTTAATTACTTACATCATTATGAGTTAATATTTTGTACTTGTATTATTCTTTTCACTTATGACTATTCAATATGATATAGGCATTTTAAATTGAGAAGAGGCGAACTTAGATAATCAGTGAAAGTCAAATAGGATATAACGTGATTCAATATCTTATCAATCTAATCACTGAACATATTGTAAGAAACTGAGTTGAATTATACATCTTCAATAATTGCATGAATCAAATAGAATTGTTTTCCTGGACAATACCATTATACCTGGATATTTTCGACGAATAGAGCTTAGTAGAGAAAACCGGTTTAATTATTTGCAGATGATCAGAGACATAAAAAAGATCACATATGTATGGATATAAACACCAAATTATTACCCATAAGAACATAAAATTATTATTGTTTAGTCCCCTCTAACAACATCTAAAAGCCTTCCATAAAAATGGTCACTAATCATATTCCTTATAGCATGATCTACCCCAAACTTAAACTTACAAAATATGAAACCTAAAAATGATTTTTTTTACCTATTATGTTGCTTCATCATAGATTAAATTAGAGTTTACACTCTTTTATTGCAGTCAAATATGATTAGGATTTACTAAACCTTAATCACCAAATCAATGCTCACGATCATAGATTCATAAGTCCAAAATCAGTTCTTATACTAAATCTTAAAAAACAAAAAATTAAGATGGGAAAAATAACAACAACCAAAATAGTTTACATGATGTGCAATTAGATCGTTCCAAGTGAAAACCCTAAGAAGTAATGAAATCAAAAATGAAGAACTTTGGAAATCTGTAACCGAATAAACAATGCGCTATTAGTTTTGCTTAATAAAAATGTTACATTTAGTGTAAAGTAATTTTTTCATCTTAACGTAATTAGTTAGTATTAGGTTTTAAAAAAAGAAGGAAGAAGATAAGTTTACCCTTAACTGAATGACTGATATTCATAATTCAGTCTATGTTTTCCTCTCTTTTTTTTCCCCGATTTGTTCTTATAATATCGTACTAATGGGAAATTTATTTTCGTTACAACCTATGTGTTCAATATTAACGATTTTCTTTTTTTCTCATGTAGGCCACATGTCATGCATGTATTAAACCATATCTACAATTTTATTTTTTTTGTATACACGTGCTGAGATCCTTATGATAGTAAATTTTGTTCAACACTTTGTATATAGGCTAGTATGTAGACATGCAATATGTTGACTAAGTATTCAACAATTTGTATAAACGTGTTATGATTATTACGATAGTAAGAATTACTGTGACTAAGTTTGAGATTAATTTTGCACAATGCAAATCAAATCACTGCAAACAATCGACGATATAATTTAGTTTGATTCAGTAACACATCAATTGACTATTTTTCATTATGCTATTACTGTTCTATGAACATTTAAACCCAAAGATCATACACAGGTTTAGTAAATAACCAAAAACATCTAAATTGTTATTGATAAATATGTATAAAAGAAAAACAAAGCAGCATAACTTATTCCAAGATAAAAATTAACATCTATGAAAAATAACAAAAGAAAAGCTTTAATAAATATCATACATTCTAGATCCAAGATCAAATATCCACTAAATTTTATTCGTAACTTGCATTCCTATAGTCCATTGTCTGGTTGATAGTCTGATCTATGAACTGTGAATTCTCAAAGTTCTGCTGTTTCACAGTGGTCTTTGTATAGTGATTTGCGGAATTCTCTCTTTTTATAATTGCAATCTCCAACTCTGAACTTCCATACGTTGCCTCCTTTATGGAAACACCAATGTACTTTGAGTGTTCATTATAAGCTCCATAACTTAAGTAGAACCCAGCATTACGTAGGTTCTTTTCCCTGCCATTGTCAACTATTATTGTTAAACATACTTTCACATGAAATTGGTACCTGATAACCGGAATTGTCCTGTCTAATATCATTAACATCCGCGTTATTATTGTTTGTTTGCCGGCACCAACACCGGTTAGCACATTCGCTGCAATCTCCCATCTCCTAACTGTGTTATGACTAATCATGTACCTTCAACGATGCCTTCCACCTTGTTGAGTTTTTTGAGAAGAATAACTGGTACTCCAACTTTCAACTGTAGCCAATGACTTGGCTTATGTGTATACTCCAACTCATTCGATAGCTGTTCAGGGTACAACTCCACATATGTATCATAATTTTTCAGAAGTAAGTGATATGTAATCCGTACTCAAATATACACGTTCTTGCCCCTGAAATAATGATACCATTTTTGTTTTTATATCCATGACTTTACCACCTTCAAGGGACAAAATACTCGTATGAGCCAAATATTTTCTTTCGAACCTGTTCTCCAAAAGATTCACATATGAGACAACAACTACTGTATTCAGTAACTCATCCTCAATAGATATGAAGAGATCCATTTCATTGTGAACATCACTCCTTCTTTGAATCTCTTCATCAACACACCTTAAAAGTTTCGGAAGCTGCTGATTTGCCGCCATACCTGCCACCATCGGTTCGCTACATGTTAAAAGCCTTTCCATAGCACACTATCGCCAAGAAAATAAATTTAATTAAATCAAATCAAATCAAATTTTATGATATAGAAGCTTCCGAGAAAACGACACAAAAATCAAAAAAGTAGTTCATACATAAAGATCTCTGAATGTAGTATGAAGTATTTTTTATCCACGAGTACGCAACCTGTAATGAGTTTATAATCCCTTTTACAGCCTTTTGACAATTACACGCACCTATTATAAGGCTTCTTTGCTGGGAGGAATCTATATTTTATTAAGTAAGTAGTTGTTTTAGGAAAGAAAAATTCCACATATGTTAATTTATTTTTTCCCGCCTATTTTAAGACGTTTTTGTGCATCTAAAACAACATATTATAATGTTTCTATGCAAGATAAAATCCTTTGAAATCTTTCAGTACTTAGCTGCTTTAAATATCTACCCATATCATTTTTTTCACTATCTTAAGATATTCCATTTATTATCAAAAATTACAGTGTATCTAAAACAGTATATTACGATTTCATGGAAGTTAAACTTCTTCTAGAATCTTGTTGCCTTAAATATCCACTCCACATCAACGTTAATTGTATTTCTAAAAATAAAGCTAGAAGCCTAGTGCCCAGCATAAGTTGTATTCAGTTCCTAACATTAATAACACAGATACAACGAAACTTAACCAAGTGAAAGTTAAAACGTCACATGATTTCCCCTATATGAGGTTTCAAAGCAAAACTTAACATAGGATAACACACGACATCAACCCAATTTTTCTAATTCATGAAGTTAAAGTAATGAACCTGAGGAGATGTCTTTGGTCTAAACCAAGGCTAGCCATCTCATAACTACTATCCTGTTTAGGCCTTGGAATTTAAAATGTAGAAACTGATATTGTGTGGCAAATGATTATTTTTCAGTCATATATTGATTCGATAAACTGGCAGTAAAAGTTTAGTCACAAAGCACATATTAATAGAGAGCATTTGTTGTGTAGCCTCCAACCAAATCCAAATTATGGTGTGCATAAAAATTAAACATCAACCCCCAAAAAAACAACTATGGTGGGCATATTAATTGTCACACTCAGGTTGGCAGTCAAAACTCAACGAAAGGATGACATGTCTTCAAAACACAGATGAGATAATGATCCGAATGGGTTTTTATATTACAGAAGTTAAATGTAGTGATGAACCACAATCCTAAATCAGTGAAACTATGATAGAGTTGGAGTAACAAAAGTTGGATAGATTTTACACATACATACTAAATCAAACAAAACTAAACAAATCGACACAACAACGAGTTTAACTCTTCAATGTAGGGGGTGCTGAAACAACATTTTTATTGGAGGACGTAATATTGCATGTTGTATCCTGGGATTTTTTTTGCAAATAAGGAACCTAAGCCATCCTCACCTTCTCCCTCTTCCCTGGTACAAATTAAAGTACTGCAAACAACGGATGTCATAATTTAGCTTGATTTAACAGGACATCAATTGTCCCCCAGTTACCTTGGTGTATCTTGCGATACATTGTGTAATATAGCTAGAGAAACAAATGCTTATTGGGTTAAATCATGAATAATTTTTACCGTGTTTGGAGCAAGGCAGAGTACAACAACTCTCACCAACGCAATATACTGATCTCTTCCTATTTACAATATTCTTATTTTTAATCTAGTTGGTGGAACAAATGCCCGTTAGGTTGCATCATCAACGGTTGGTTTGACTTAGAGCTACACAGGAACCGCCCCGAAAAACCGTACCCGCCCGAACCCGATATAACCGTGGGTTTTAAACCGAACCCGCCCGTAGCGGGTTGGTATATGGTTTTTAAAACCAAATACCCGTTCATGATGGTTCGGTTTACGGGTTTAGTATAAGAACCGACCGAACCCGTCCGTATAAAACGAATTTTCTTGGCCATTAATTGATATCATTTTGTTTCATCCTAGCCCACCATTTAAAAGAAGATACCCTAAACTAAACCTAAAATTTCTATTCTCTCATTCATTTCTGTTCTTCTTCATCTTCTATCGACGCTGCTCTTAGCCTCTCACTGCCTCTATCAGGCGATTCGCGTGATGTGAATCATTTCCTTCTAGATTACGATCAACGATATTTTGTAGTTCCATTGGTCATTCTTATAAATATTATGTCAGTTGGAGATGAAGATGTACCATTAGTTATGCCTGACAGTGAAGTAATATCAGAAGTTGAGATGGGTCTTGCAAAACTGCTCTCGTTATTCACACAACTACTGGTTTCTGTTCCGTTAGAAAATAATCTTATGTCTGAGGCAGATGAAAATATGGTCTTGCAGAGTTTATTGAATATTGAATGGATGTCTAACATATCAACGAAGATGGATCTAATGAGGGTTTTTGTTTTGAGCGGTATGATGTTTCGTATAAGGTGAGTGTAATTGAAGGCGGGAAATTTGATTGCATATTGTCGGGTATCAAACTGCAGTTAATAGAGATTTTAGGGAAGATATTTAGATGCATTCAGTTATGGAAATGTGATTCTTCCAGCAGCTAATCGAGTTGAATTGCTGAAAATATGGTCCATGCAGTTAATAGAGATTGCGAGGAAGGTATTTGGATGCAATCAGTTATGGAAATATGATTCTTCCAGCAGCTAATCGAGTTGAACTGTTGAAAATGTGGCTCATGTAGATTTAAAGGTTAGTGAAGACATGGTTGGGTTTTATGCACAAGATGAACAAAACTTTGTGTGGGAGTATCAAGGGGGAACTGGTATCTCTGGTATCAGCACTGCCATCGAATTGTCAAGCTAAAAGTATTTCTGACTAGATGATGAAGGACAAACATTTCAAGTTTCATGACTTGAGTGAAGCCTTTGAGATTTGGTGTTACATAACTAATAATCCTGTAAATGAACTAATAAGTCAGTACAGTTTAACCCGTAAAAAAACTGAACCCGACTCGGGTCGGTTTCAAACCGACCCGCCTATGGACGGGTTGGTATATGGTTTTGATTTTTAAAAACCTCCTATAGACGGGTTGGTAGTTGGTTTTGGTTCAAAACCGAACCGACCGCCCGTTGTGCAGCCCTAGTTTGACTGCTAGGTAGTTTTTTTTTTGAGTTGTTAGTTCCAAATACTCAGAGACAATGATGCAAAGTAGAACAATTTGTTGGCTACTCACTGTTATTGAATGCACCACACGCAAAGTAAACACAATAGAAGTTATGTGAAGTAAACCTAAAATACCAAATAATCTTGGAAATATTCCTAGAGTATAACAACCCTAAATAACCAAACATACTTCGAACCAGTCATTTTTCCTAAAAAAATACTGCAAAGACATAAATATAACGAATAAGAAACAAAAAATACTCATTGCTTTGCATATCTAAAATAAAAATAAAACCATCCTGCCTAACTGCATGTTTCTGTTTTCCCTGTTCACTGCTATATCTCAGTCATCATCACTTTATTGTATTTCCTCTTCTGTGGAGTCTGAGGAGTGAATCACTCTATCTCCTTGACAACACTCTTCTTACCTCCAATCCCTTCGATGCCATCCTTATCTGAAGCTCTCTTATAGACCTTCAACACTTTGAAATTATCAGACTGATTTGCCACGTTCTGATCGGAGATCAATAATTTAAACACAAAAGTCTTGTTTATCATTCTATCAAACACCTTAACAGCTTTATCTTGTTGATTTATCTGTACAAATTAAATGCACACATGGTAAATACAGTTACACCAAGGCCAGTTATAGTAAACCATATAACATAAAGTGTGTCCTTTTTTTCTATACCTCCTGGCAGAAAGATTCATACTCAACATGTTCCCGAGCAGTATCAAGTAGCTTTTTCAGCGTTTTGGCCTATGACAGTCAATGTCACAGTTTATGTGTTGTCCCTCACCTTTACCTGTAGTAGATACCTACGCAAAAAGAAAAACAAACAGTCAATTCTTATCATTTTATTCCCACCAAAAAAACAAACAAATAATAGTTACCATCCTATTATTATCCTTTCAATTGAAAACATAGAAACTCCATGCTATTATATATTTACCAAGGTATATCCCCCAAGTAATTGTTGCCACATTTGCTGCAAGAACCACGATTGCCCATATATTCCACTTTGTTGTAAGTTTTGCAAGCCATATAATACCAATCCTTATTCCCCACCATCTCAACAATCCTTGCTTCACGGTAGCACATAGTTTTCTGAATGACACAAATAGAGACGTATCAATCAATTGTCGGTATAACCATTTGTTCTCAACTTTAAAAATAAGAAATATATTAATTATCCCTATGTCCTGGACAAATTCAGACTTTTGGCACATACCTTGTTTTCATTATATTGTAGTTTCTCAGTCACTTCAAAGAGTGTCTTTATGTTTCATAGGGATTTTTTTCCTCCTTCAGGTCTACCTTACCAACCCCTGTAGCCTCCAATTAATCCTATAAAAAAAAAGAAATATAGTATATTAATCACAACGCTCCCGCAGCATTAACTTATCCATAGGAACGCATCACTTACAACGCCTTGAATTTATCCACTTGCTGGACACCCAAATTGATGAACACTCTGGACGCAGTTGTGCTACAAAGGCTAATTGTACCTAAAATTCCACAATAAGTTAGAACACATAGTCAAATAACATCAATTTTACACCCATGCAAGCATGACAAAAGGATTAAAAATCCACCCAAGTGATCTTTCACATTTGTACTAGTAATCACCACCACTGCAGGTACATTTATAGAATCCTCTATGACAGTGTCGCTAATTGCAAGCATGATATGTTTTAGAAATAGTGATAAAAGATTCGATACTCAGAATTGTGAATATTTGATTAATAATTATGGAAAGAACTGAGACTAAGGATTCCACCATTAGCCAATTTTTCAAGTGATTTAGTATTAATAATTATCTTGCAACGCATACATTCAATTGATTCTAAATATTGCCAAATTAGATTTTCAAAATAATAGTTGTAAATCAAAAGTATGAGGCATCAATAGCCCCAAACTAAGCATGACCCATTAAAATAAAACACAACTAATTGATAAAAATCATTATTTCAAATTTAATTCAAAGCAAATAATCATAAAAGAATTACAAAAATTAATTAGATAAAAATATACCACTTTAATATTGGAAAAATGGTTTCCTCCGTCACCTTAGCAATGGGGTCTAGCTCCTCATGTTGTAAACACCCTCAAAATATGCATTCATGGCTGAAAAATTGTTTACAAAGATGAAAAAAGTAAAAATTGTGTAAACAGAGAGTTTGCAACAGTATAATGGTGTTGCAAACAACAGTTTCCACTGTTACAGAAGAGAAAGTGCTTCCGCTAAAGATAAACGTAGCTGTTATGAAAATTTCCTTTGCTGATGGGTTAAAGAAACCGTTGCAGATGAAGATATATGTTGCAAAGACGAAGATATCCATTGCAGATGGGTTGAAGGAACCGTTGTTGTATCCCTGTTCTTTAAGTTCAACAACAACAGTTTCTTTTCTTCCTGTTTTCTTCCATCCCTCAATTTTTCTTCCTCCTCTTTGCTATTTATAGGTTTAGTAAGCTTAAACAACTCCTCCTAACTCGATAAGGACCCAAAATACAATCCAAAAAAAATTAGATTCATGTAAATCCGAATCAGGAAAGAATTCTTTTTTCCTAACAAAACTTGACTTCCCAAGCTCTTTTCTCGGCAACAAACACTTCTGAATGATGTGTTTACACTTCCTTTGATTTTTGTGATATCAAATACTCCTTCTAATGCCATAAAACTCGGTCCCAAAACTTATCAGATAATTCTCTCTCGATAGAGTTTTTTTCCCGCCTCTTTCAAATTAGAAACAAAGCAGGGGTGCCCCTAATCCATCTGGTGGGTGCCTTTATCAATTCACCTGGGTGCCTTTCGTAATTTTTTTGGGTGCCTTTATCAACTTTTTGAGCCAATTATTCCACGAATATTTATTTTCCAAAAATACATACAAAGTCATAAAAACCCATGATAAGTACAAAATTGAGTACCAACAAAATATGAAATTGAGAACAATTTTGACACAAAAAGATGTTTCTATCAAATTCCCCCAAACTTATTATTTGCTAGTCCTCGAGCAAATCTAATCTAAAAAAAATAAAATCCTAATTCACTTTCGCAGGAATTCAGACTGCATTTAGCATATGTAATAAGCCTTTAAACCCCTAGGTGACCCTAGTGGACGAGTTTTGTCTCGTGAGGGTTTACAAGAGGTATACCCACAAAAACTTCTACTCCAAACCATAAGTACCTGTGAACGATTGAGGGTAAACACTAAACAAGCTATTTAGTTGGCATACTAAATTCTTCGGCTATGGGAATCATTACCCTATATGAGTCCAATTGTTGTACACGAGTTTGCACTTAGCATACTAAAATTCATATATAAGAAAACAAAGCTCTACTTAGATATTCTTTCAACCACGATATTCATAATCTATCAAATTTCAATCACATGAAAAGATTTAGAAGATGGATATGGAGATGATGAAGTTTGCGCATGTTGACTAAGGTGAACGGTGTTTCCCATATCTTTCTAAAGGTCAGTTCCAGGATGAATCCTAATGGATTGAGATACGTTCCCACCGGTCTTACTCCTTATACTAATATCGACTTAGTTGGTATATACAAGGGTCCAAGCGATCGATTTATTGAAAATAAAATAATTGTTTATTATTTTATGAAATATACTGACAACATGATTGAATCAAATGAATCCAAGCGCATGATCCTTATCAGCATCTTATATGATAGTTCTCATGGATCCTGCGTTCCATGCTTGTTTAGGCTACGAAGATAGGGAGAACACACACATATTGCTATCAAAGTGTCAATACTCGACTTTTTTTTAATAAGATAAAAATAAAATACAATAATGAGGTTTGATCTCAAAAAATCTACTCCATCCTAGCGGCGATAACAATTCGATATTGGTGCCCTACCAAATCACTTAGAGAAACACAAAGAAATACAAAAATAAAAACAAAAGGTGATACGGTCGCGATAGACTCAGAGATATGGTGACGACTATCATCTTATTTATAACACATGAACTCTGTCTTTTTATGAATAGACCATTTAACTGGGCATACCAATTCCTATAGAAAAATAGCTAAGTTTCCATCTGCCTAGAATGGTTAGTGTCATCCTGAATTGTTCACAAGTTTCTAAATTTTGGAGTTTTATTATTGCACTAAAAAGTTTCTCCCTTACCCCCACTTAAATCAAACAGTGTCCTCAATGTTTCAAAATAAATAGTAGTATCAAAGATAAGTAAAAAAAGGAATAAAGAGGTAAGTCAGAAAGATAGGACCTGGGTGAAGCGTAACAATCCTTCTATGGAGAATAAGACAGAAAATAAAAATCTGAAAACGAATAATAAAGACCTACAAAATTATAATAATGTATAAAAAAAACAACCTTGATGGTCAATCAAAGTAAACAGGGTCATCTAGAGGGGCCTCCTCAACATCACCTGTAGAAAAAGGCTCTAAAAATGGTTTCAATCTCTGACCGTTAACCTTGAAAGGATTTCTACCATCTTGAGTCTCAATCTCAATAGCACCATGAGGAAAAAAGTGCGAACAACAAAAGGATCGGTCCACCGAGAGCGTAACTTCCCGGGGAATAGATGCAAACGAGTATCATACAGAAGAACTTTTTGACCTGGAGAAAATGACTTTCTTAAAATACTTCTATCATGCACAAGATTCACTTTGTTCTATACTCCCTAGCACTATCATATGCATCTTTCTGAATCTCTTCCAACTCATTGAGCTGGAGCTTCCTTTGAGCTCCTGCCTTGTCAAGTGAAAAATTTAACCGTTTTACAACCCAATATGCTATATGTTCTAACTCGACGGGAAGGTGATATGCCTTTCCAAAAACTAGACAATAAGGTGACATTCCAATGGGGGTCTTAAACGCATTACGGTAATCCCATAAGGCATCAATAAGTCTCAATGACCAGTCTTTCTTATTAGAATTAACTGTTTTCTCCAGAATACGTTTTATCTCCCTGTTGGAAACTTCTACTTGACCACTAATCTGTGGGTGATATGGGGTAGCTACTTTGTGGGTAATACCATATTTCTTCATCAAAAGCTTAAACGGTCGATTACAAAAGTGTGACCCTCCATCACTAATTATAGATCGCGGTGTACCAAAATGTGCAAATATGTTATCATTCAAAAACTGGACCACGACCTTGTGGTCGTTTATTTTACACAAAATCGCCTCAACCCATTTAGAGACATAGTCTACATCGACAAGTATGTAAAGATTACCAAAAGAATTAGGAAATTGACCCATAAAATCAAAGCCCCACACATCAAAGACCTCAATAACTAAAATAGGGTTCAAAGGCATCATATTTCTACGAGAAATGGTTCCTAACTTCTGGCAGCGCTCACAAGCAACACAATAATTGTGAGAGTCTTTAATCAATAGCGACCAATAGAATCCACACTGCAATATCTTAGCAGCAATCTTCTTAGCACTAAAGTGACCTCTACAAGCATGATCATAAAGGAAATAATACTGGACTGGTCACTCCTAGGTATACATCTCCTAATAATATGGTTTGGACAATACTTAAACAAATAAGGATCATCCCAAAAGAAATTCTTTACCTCGGCTAAAAACCTAGAACGATCTTGTTTACCCCAGTGTTGAGGCATTCGTCCAGTAACAAGACAATTCACTATATTCGCAAACCAAGGTAATTGGGAAAAAAGAATAGTTGTTCATCAGGAAAACTATCTCTCACAAGAGGAGAATCATCAGGGGAATCCACAACAAGTCTAGACAAGTGGTCTGCTACTACATTTTTTGCACCCTTATTGTCTCTAATTTCTACAGAAAATTCTTTTAACAAAAGGATCCATATAGTCAATCTAGGTTTAGTATCCTTCTTAGACAGAACGTACTTCAAAGAAGCATGATCAGTAAATACTATAACCTTAGAACAAAAGAGATAGGATCTAAACTTGTTTAAGGAAAAAACAATGGCTAACTGTTCCTCTATGTGGTGGTGTAGTTCATTTGGGCATCAGTTAGAGTTTTGATGGCATAGTAAATCACATGAAGTAATTTGTTTTCTCTTTATCCTAACACAACACCAATAGCAGAATCTGAAGCATCACACATGATCTCAAAAGGTAGGTTCCAGTTAGGTTCTTGGATTATGGAGGCGGTAGTGAGTAAGGTCTTCAGCTTCTCAAAAGCCTCTAAACAAGCATCATCAAATACAAACTTAACATCTTTTGCAAGAAGATTGCAAAGAGGTATAGAAATCAAGCTAAAATCCTTGATGAATCGACTAGAAAAACCTACATGCCCTGAGAATGACCTAACAACTCGTACAGTTTTGGGAACCTGTAAAGTCTTAACAAGGTCAACTTTGGCTTTGTCTACCTCTATACCCTTAGAAGATACGATATGCCCTAAAACAATTCCTGATCGAACCATGAAATGATATGTTTCCCAATTAAGCACTAAATTCTTTTCCTTACACCTAGTCAACACTAATGTCAAATGATGCAAGCACTCATCAAAAGATGACCCAATTACTAAAAAATCATCCATAAAGATCTCTAAAAACCGTTCATCATGTCAGAAAATATGCTCATCATACAATGCTGAAAAATAGCGGGTGCATTACACAACCTGAAAGGCTTGCGTCTATATGCAAGGTACCAAAGGGACATGTAAAAGTGATTTTCTCCTGGTCTTATGGGGCAATAACAATCTGATTGTAACAAGAAAAACCATCTAGCAAGCAATAATGGCTATGTCCAGCTAATCTCTCAAGCATTTGGTCGATGAAAGGAAGGGGAAAGTTGTCCTTCCTTGTGACCTTGTTCAATTTTGTATAGTCAATACAAACACGCCACCCCGTGGTCACTCGGGTGGGGATTAACTTATTGTTATCATTCTGGACTACAATGATACTTGGTTTCTTGGGAACAACCTGAATGGGGCTGACCCACTTACTGTCTGAAATAAGGTAGATAATACCTGAATCTAACAACTTAAGCACCTCAGTTCGAACTAATTCTTTCATTTTAGGGTTAAGTCGATGTTGCATCTCCCTAGACGTTTTGGTATCATCCTCTAAATGAATCTGATGCATACAAACAGTAGGACTTATACCTTTAATATCTGTTATGGTCCACCCTAAAGCTTTCTTATTGTCTAGGCATTTTTCTAATGGATCTTCTAACAAAGGGTTTGGTAATGACTCCTGAACTAATGTTCATATCATGTTCACCTCTTCAATGCACGTGTCATCTAGCTCAGATGGTTGCTTACTAATATTGAAAATATTCAGCTCAATAGTCATATTACCAAAAGATAGGTTCATAATACCATTTTCGAAAGTTAATGGTCGTATTATATGTAGCTAAAAATGGGCCACCTAATATCACAGGTATCTGATTCTCTGGGTCAGGGACAAGTTGGGTATCAAGGACAACACAATCCACTGGATAAATAAACTTATCGACTTCAATAAGGATATCCTCTATGACACCACGAGGAATTTTCACAGACCTATCAGCTAACTGCAGTGTTATCTGAGTAGGTTTCAAATCACCAAGTTCTAGTTGGAGGTACACATGGTCCAGAAGTAAGTTCACACTAGCTCCTAAATCAAGTAACGTTTTCTCAACACGGTATTTATCTATTGTGCAAGAAATGGCTGGGGACCCTGGTCTTTGTACTTAGGAGTTGTATTGTTATGGATAATTGAACTCACGTGACTAGCTAAAAAGGCTTTCTTTTGTACACTAAGCTTTCGCTTTCGCTTACACATATCCATAAGGAACTTGGCATAAGTAGGAATCTGCCTAATTGCATCTAATAATAGAAGGTTGATAATGACTTGCTTAAAAACCTCCAATGTGTCGTTAAAGTTGGATTCCTTCTTTGTTGGTGATAACATTTGCGGGAACGGGGCTTTGGGCATAAAATCTGTCTTATAAGGAATTGCATCGAGCTCTTTAGGGACTTCATCAGTCTCTTCATCTACTGACTCAGAAGGGTGAACTACAATATGTTCACTATCAGGCATGGTTACTTTGTTGTCTACCACTTTACCATTCCTAAGGGTTCTAATTGCATTCACATGATTTAATGATTTATCACCATAAGATACTCCATGAACTCCTCTAGAATTGGGTTGTGGTTGACTAGGGAATTTGCCTTTTTCTCTTTCTCTCAAAGACTCAGCGATTTGACCAACCTGGGTTTCTAAATTGGAAATAACCTGACTGTTAGCATGAACAATCTTTTGATTTTCTTGTAAACTTTAGTTGACTGACTGCTGAAAATTTATAATGTTCTGAGTTAATAAGGCGAGAGACTTTGCTAAACTCATGATCGTCTTATCTATCGGATTCTAAAATTGGGCCGGTCCTGAAGGATTCTTAGTATATCCAAAACCTGGGGGAACCTTAGAATTACTAGACTGACCTTGACTCTGTCCCTTAGACCAAGAAATGTTAGGATGGTTTCTCCAACCAGGGTTATAGGTTTCCGAATAAGGGTCAAACTTCTGATGATTATCAAATCTAGTGTTATTATAAAGAGCATGGGCATGCTCGTCAACAGTTTATCCTTCCCAAAATGACTTGGGCTCAATTCCACAACTAGATTGACTCAATTATAAAGCTTCTAATCTTTTCTATATAACTGCTATTTTGGCATCTGATTCAAAAGATCCTTCTACCCTATTGACATTTCCTCTACTCATAAGAATTGTTTTCTGGGGATCCCTACTATTTTCCTATTGCTGGGTTTTTTCGGCTATTTTATTCAAAAATGTCATCGCACCATCGACAATTTTATTTCCAAACCCGCCTGTGCATAAAGACTCAACCATGGTTGTTGTCGAATAATCTAAACCCTCGTAGAGGATCTAAAATAGCCTTACTTTTTATAAACCATGATAAGGACATTGTGATAATAAGTCATTGAACCTTTCCAAATACCTATATAAAGATTCTCCCTCTTGTTGAGCAAATGTGCAAATATGTTGCCTAATAGATGATGTTTTGTGCCTAGGAAAAAAATTATGGAAAAAGGAAGATGTAAGTTGTTCATAGGTTTCAATGGACTCAGAAGTCAAACTATATAGCCAAGATTTGGCTTTGTCTCTCAGTGAAAAAAGAAACAATCTAAGTTTCAATACTTCATCATCTAGGTCCTTAATCCTGATGATACTACATATTTCCTCAAAATCCCTAACATGGAAAAAAGGGTTTTCATTTTCTTTCCCTAAGAAGATTGGGAACATTTGTATGGTTCCAGGTTTTAACTCATAGTTTGCTTCAGTTTCATCTAACTTGATACATGATGGACGAGAAGTCCTAGTCGGGTTCAACAAAGCTTTTAAAGTTGTCATTGCTGGCGCTATCAAAGAAGTAGGAGTAACTTCTTCACACTGTGTCAAGTTCTCAAAATTAAAATTTCCAAAAACATGGCCCTCAAAAGAAGAGTCTTCGAGGTCCTCGTTTCCAGGGACAGAACTACTAGGTTTGTCACTAATCAAACGACCTAGAGTATCTCTTTTGCAATCTCGTTCAGTGATGGTTTCGAGCGGTCTTAGCATACATTAAAAAAAACTAAAAAAAATAAATCCTAATTGGAAGGAAATTATAAACAATCACACGCAAGGCTAACTCAACCAAATCAAAACTATTGAATCTAGCAAACAAAAGCATGATGGATCCACTTAGATTGTTGCTAGATCAACTTTAATTCTTTCAAAAGGAAACTAATTACAGTTTTAGCAAACCTCATAGAACGATCTGAATTAGTTTAATTCTAATAGAAACAGGATAAGCTCCAAGGACCTTTGATAATCCTGTCTCTTTGGCAACGTTTCTTTGGGTTACAAGGCGGCTCGAATCTTCTTAAAATAATCTTCCTGAACTTTGAGTTAGGCTAACAGAGTAACCAATTCGTTCCTTTTGAATAAATTTCCTATAAGCTCGTTATTGTATCGGCCTCTTTCTAGTAAATTTTTAAGCTTAGATTCGCGTTTGGTAACATTTTTTTAAGGCGGGCAAGAAGGAAACGATGATGAAATCCGAGTATTTATCTTGTATGGCCAGTCCTTGCCCTTCACTAGAAAATAAATCCGTATTCAGTCCTCAACATATATGCATTACGAAGGAATACAGAAAATCCACTTGCAGGGCTTTCATGGATTGATAGAGTTTTACCTCCCGTACCAAACTGGCGATGAACCGTTAAAATCAGCTCGGGCCACTGACTCATGTGTCAGTGTACGAACCCAAGGGGCTGAGACAATATCGTAATTGTCGTCATTCCCTGTGCAGTTTATATTTAATACTACCCTTCTGTAGGGTTTAAAAATAAAAATAATGTCCAAAAATGTTCCAAAGTGTCCAAAATGTCCAAAAATAAAAGAAAATTACAAAAACAATTAAAGATTTCCTAATACAGTTTTTCTAAATTAAAATAACAAATAAAAACCCTAAAAAGTAAAAGTTCAATAAAAATAAATTATTTATCTTCTTTTCTGTTCTTTTTGCTTTAACTTTACTCCAAGTCAATCACCAAAATCTTTGGTTCAATTTCTTTTTCTTTTTCGTTTTCGTTCCAAAACCTGTATCAAAAGAGAAATACCCAAAAACGTAAAATAGAATAAAATAATAAAAATATAAAAATAAAACTAATACTAAAAACAAAAATTAATCTAAAAATCTAGCCTAAAATCAAATCCCCGGTAGCGGCGCCAAAAACTGATGTGTTTTAGAAATAGTGGTAAAAGATTCGATACTCAGACTTGTGAATATTTGATTTTTAAACATAATTTTTAATACTAAATATAAAGAAGATTAAATTAAATTTGATTTAAGATTCTGGAAAGAACTGAGACTAAGGATTCCACCATTAGCCAATTTTTCAAGTGATTTAGTATTAATAATTATCTTGAAACTCATACATTTAATTGATTCTAAATATTGCCAAAGTTAGGTTTTTAAAATAATAGTTGTAAATCAAAAGTATGAGACATCAATATCCCTAAACTAAGCATGACCCATCAAAAGAAAACACAACTAATTGATAAAAATAATTATTTCAAATAATTCAAAGCAAATAATCACAAAAGAATTACAAAAATTAATTAGATAAAAATATACCGCTTTATTATTGGAAAAATGGCTTCCTCCGTAACCTCAGCAATGGGGTCTAGCTCCTCATGTTGTAAACACCCTCAAAATATGCATTCATGGCTCAAAAATTGTTTACAAAGATGAAAAGAGGGAAAATTGTGTAAACAGAGAGTTTGCAACGGTGTAATGGTGTTACAGATAACTGTTTCCACTGTTACAGAAGAGAAAATGCTTCTGCTGAAGATAAACGTAGCTGTTCTGAAAATATCCGTTGCTGACGAGTTGAAGAAACCGTTGAAGATGAAGATATATGTTGCAAAGACAAATATATCCGTTACAGATGGGTTGAAGGAACTATTGTTGTATCCCTGTTCTTCACGTTCAGCAACAACAGTTTCTTTTCTTCCTGTTTTCTTCCCTCCTTCAATTTTTCTTCCCCCTCTTTGCTATTTATAGGTTTAGTAAACCCTAACAACTCCTCCTAACTCGATAAGGACCCAAAATACAATCCAAAATAAACTCAGATTCATGTAAATCTGAATCAGGAAAGAATTCTTTTTTCCTAACAAAACTTGACTTCCCAAGCTCTTTTCTCGGCAACAAACACTTCTGAATGATGTGTTTACACTTCCTTTGATTGTTGTGATATCAAATACTCCTTCTAATGCCATAAAACTCGGTCTCAAACCTTATCAGATAATTCTCTCTCGATATAGAATTTTTTCCCACCTCTTTCAAATTTGAAACAAAGAAGGGGTGCCCCTAATCCATCTGGTGGAAGCCTTTTCTCTCGGGTGCCTTTAGTAATTTTTATGGGTGCCTTTATCAACTTTTTGAGCCAATTTTTTCATAAATATTTATTTTTCAAAAATACCTACAAAGAGATAAAAACCCATGATAAGTACAAAACTGAGTACCAACAAAATATGAAATTAAGAACAATTTATACACAAAAAAATGTATCTATCAATGCACTAATTCAGCCCACAGTGTTATTTTTGTAGCAGTTCCCCTGGCACCCAAAATATTATTATTTACCAGAATAATATGCAAACACTTAATCGAAAAAATTAAACCATGAAAATTTAAAGTGCATTGTACCTCACATTCACAATAACAATTTCCCACATCAAAACATCATTGTCACCAACTGTTTTCTTTACAATGTTTGAGAAAGACGTCAGCTTTCCTATAACACCTATATAAGACATCCAATCAGTGCTAACCACAAGAACAATACAAAATTTAAGAACAACTGATTGATGCACCAACTTCATACTTGTATAATATGTAGCATCGTTTTTCCTGCTAGCAACATTCTCAAGAGCCAGGAATTCAAAAACTTCCCGGAGAAATATCGCTGGACTAATACCAAGCTTCTCTATTTTTGAAAAACTGATGAGCCACATTACATACTTAAAAGTGACTATTCTGTATCCTTTGGTTGTCTTAGAAACACTAAATCTCCGAATCGAATACTCATGCTCGATTTTTCCTTGGATAAACTTCACATGATCCTTCCCCACTCTAGCATGCATCTGAGTTCCCTGTATTGGATATACATGAAAAAGTAATAAGTGAACATACCATATAGAATGCATATAATGTGCACCACCGTAAAAGTATATTAGAGACCACAAACGAACATGAACAGAATTCAGAGAGTGCGACAGTCAAAGAAACACCCCACCAAAACAAACTTAAATACTACAACTCTACTACAAAATAGAATCCCAGACCAAAAGACAACTTCGAACAATTCACAACAGAAAAGCATTACTCACGTCTTGATCAATAAGATGAAACCCAAGGCTCCATATCTGACTATTTTTTTTTCTTTCAAATTTCCACGCCTTCAATACCAATGCTTTCACAACTTTCTGAGTTGTCTGATCCGGATGCAATTTGATAAACGACGTGTAAACTACCCCTGCAAAGGTTCAAACACAGATGCTTACTAAATATAACACCAAATAAGCCTAAATTAAATTTCAACCAAACAGCTAAACATATAGAAACAATTGGTAGTACATGGGTAACCTGGGTAGACCTACAAACCTTGTTCACGGCTCTCCATTGTCTTCTGATTTTCCCTCTCACCCATTGAACACACGACTGGAACTAGGGCTGTTCATTGAAGGTTTCTGTTCGGTTTCTTGCGAAACCAAAACCGAAACCGGTATAGCCGGTTTGCCAAAAACCTTACCAAAAACGAACCTTTAACCGTGGGTTCAGTTTTTAAAAGGTTCTACCTGGTTTCGGTTTTTCCGTCCGGTTTCGGTTAACCGGCTATTTCTGTCAGTTTTATGAAACTGACAATACAAATAATAAAAAAACAAAAAAAAAACATTACTGTTAACTACTTATGCTTAAACAACAAGCAAGCCTGGAAGATCCTGCAGCATCAACAAGCAGCACACCCTTGCCATTCTGTATGAAAACACCATATCAACTACTATCAGTCCTCCAAGAGACATCTGTATTGATCATTAGATTCATTACTGCTCCATCTTCAGGATTACAAATTGCAAATTTTACACAAAATTACAATATATTTCCATCCAAAAATAAAATCTTTAGAAAATCTAGTGTAATGATCTTATTTGACCCAGCAGAAAGCTTCATAATCAACTCAACTATAATAAGACGACATAAGACTCCACTGCAGGTAGCTCTTGAAGCTTCATAACATACAATAATACAGACTTGAAGTAAGGAGTAGGGACTGCATTAGAGACAGAAAGACAGACAGTAATACAAAAATTGAAGTAATGACTGGCTCCAGCTCCAGGAAGTAATACAGAAATAATGACTGGCTCCATCTCCAGCTCCACTTTAGACCATATAACATACAAAAGAGTACTAAAGTAACACATGAATGAAGACAAAGTCTTCATACCCAGAGTTGTGATTCTGTAGCAGGTATTATTAAAGTCTTCGAAGGAGGTATTGTAATGTGTACCAGTTTGTACTGATTGTGGACCAAATACCCAACAGATTCTTGACAATCCTATACCTCTCCTTCGCTTGAACTTTACTTGAAACCTCTTGAAGTAAGCCCTAGGTTTCTGAGCTTTGAGGAAAACCTGCACATAACCAATTTCAATTAAGTAAAAATTCTCATGAACACAAAAAAGAAATAGTCTAAACACCCTAAGATGGTTTCAATTACAGCTTTAAACAACACAACTGAAACTTATATAACACTTCTAAATCCAATATAAGTGATTCTGAATTGCTCAAGAAGGATAACAAATTTGAGAAACAACAAACACAGAAAATGAAAGTAAACAACAGAAAGTACATCAATCAACAGGAACAAGTAGTAGAAATTACACTACCTAAGTACAACATTTGTCTCCAATTTTTAAAGTGAGAAGAAAAGATCCAAACCTTACTACAAAAAATTAACCCCTTAAAGTCTCAATGTATTCTTATAACTGTAGTATTTAACTTGACTATGTAAAAACCCTCTATATAGATTTCGAAGGTATTCTTCAGATGGTATTCTTCAGAAAGTTTTCCTTCATCAGCCGGCGCTATATAGATTTCGAAGAAGTAAAGCATTAGTTTGGTTAAAACATTGGTTGAAGATTGAGATAGTAACTTACTGTGTATCAGACTATCAGTGTATGAGTTGAGTAAAGCATGGAGAAAAAGAAGAAGAAGGTGGGACTCGGTGGGGTGGATTGATAGACACATTTTAGTGTCTAATTTGCACCTTAATTTCTAGTAAGTTAGTATTCGATTTTGCGTTTATTACGTGTTTTTATGCTTTCGTAGAACATTAGAAGAATAGAGAATTGTGGAAAAATTGGCTCAAAAAGTGATAAAGGCATTCAAGGACAAGTGTTATTGGCACCCCAAGAATGGATAAAGGACACCATAGAATCGTCCCGAGTCAACTCAATCAACACAGCGGGTCAACTCGGTCAACCCAGAGAGTCAACCCGGTCGAGTCACCGATCCAGCCCATCGGAGAAGCTACTGGATGCTTCAAAATTACGAAATTGATGGGATTTGGTGAAATTAAAAGCAACCCATTGCAATTAGAGTCCAGAATAATCGAGAAACAACAAAGAATCCCGAAGAATTAGCTCAGAAATTGTGAACTTGGCCGGAT
>JAJJMC010027712.1:1546230-1573330 GCA_023531435.1 Papaver californicum | reverse complement strand
GTGGTAAGTCTATTTTTAATTAATTATTTACAATTCTTTACTTGTTAGAATTGCATAGTTTCGAAATAGAAAAACGGTTTTCATTCAGTAGTGGTGTTTTTGTTTGATGGGTCATGCTGGGTTGACAACCTCTGATGTCCCATGCTTGTGATTTACCTCTGCTTGTTTGCATAAAAACCTATTTTGGCAATATTTGAGCTTAATTTATTTAAAAGAATTGCATGATTAATCACATAAATTGTTGGAAATAACTGATTCCTGATTCCTGGTTTTCTCCATATTTTCTAAAAATCATCTCTAGTTTATTTTCCGGATTTTTATTTAATTAGATTAAGTCCATTATTTTCTAAAATCATTACCTTCACAAGTTCGAGAATCGAACACTTTATTTACCACTTTTAAAACTACATCATGGAGGCTGCTGCAAAATTTTTTGGAAGTGAAGAGATAGGAAATGGGAATTAGGTTTAGGTTTAGTTTATATATGAGGGTTAATGGAAGGGGTAGATTTAATCTATCAAGATCTATATCAATGGGCAGTAATTGTCGGTTTTCCATGGTAGTTCGGTTCGGTTTTGAGCACAAACCAAAACCGAAACTGTTACTATCGTTTTTCAAATTTTTTTTTACCAAAACCCTTCCATAACTAAACGGTTCGGTTCGGTTTTGCCCTAAACGGTTTGGTTCGGTTCGGTTTCCGCGGAAACCCGTTACCATGTACATCCCTAACTGGAACAGAAGATGCAAATCGAACATCCATGTACTATTTATATACACCTGTATAGCTTGGTAGCTAAGAAACTTCTCTTTGATTATTTCTCTAAATCTGGTATAATTGCAAATGAATGAACCCTTCCCAGATTTTCTTTCGAAAATATACTAACTTTCCATAGACCCATTCAAAATAAAGCAAGATAAATAATTATTCTAGCAGTTCCTAGATACAGAAAGACTAAGGAAAATAAAAATAAAAACCCATTTTTAGAATTAGATCCTAGTAATTAATAATACAGTTTCCATAAAATAAATACATGTCATATTTTTCAAATATCTCCGATTATTTTGTTTGATTTTTTTCCTATATTCATCAACCTTAAAATTATATCTTTAGCAACTTAGTCGATGTAAATCCAACGGTATGGATTTTATGAAAACTATATAAACACGGTGTGAGATTTTTTTTTATAAAATCTCAATCAATCAGGAGCAAGGGTTTCGTCGACCAACCAACAAATAAGAGGGTGGTTGCTACCTTTTAACGTGGAGCCTAGGGCAAAACATATTTAAAAAAAAAATAACGGTTAAGAAATATAAGGGGACTAACTTATGTTTCATCCAATCAGAGACCAGGGCTTCGTTGACCGACCAATAGGAGGAGAGGTTACGCGCCCCGCTCAACATGGTGTGAGAGATGAGATGGAGTTTTTAGGTTGTTGATACATGTTGATAGATAAATAGGGACCACATACTTCAAGTATTAATAATACGTGTTAATAATACTTTAAGTATGTGGCCCGACCACATCATAGCCGTGAAAAGGCCTTCGCGTGCGTATGCACTGGAGTTTTTGGTTTTATAGAAACAAAGAACGGTCGTCCTCGTCACTCCGCCTCTTTTAACTGTGAAAGTCTTAATCCCTTCATTTGGTTATTGTTGAGTGCGATCTGATCGCTGAAAGTGCGAACGATATCTTTGGTGATCTAAGACAAAAATGGTGAGTAAATCAAATCTTGTTTCTTGTTCTACTACTCAATAGTTTTATTCTTGTTTCATCATACTCTATACCTTTTATTTTTGGTCAATCTATTTTTTTATTTTTTTAGATCTAAGATCTTCTTTTTTTGATGATTTTTTTTTACATTCTTATTTCCTGTCATATTGATGGTTTAATTTTATGTAATCTTTGGATAGATTTATCTGGATGTAGATTTTAATTTGAAAGTAGTGAAATATTATTCATTGTTGTTATTAGTATAATAAAAAGTATAATTGTTGCTGAAGAATGGAGAAAGTGGTTTTACCGAATCAAATATAGAAACTTTTTTGTCGATTATAGACTTGAGAGTGTTGTGTAAGAGCACCCATAGTGATGCGACTAAACCCAAAGACTAAAGAGTAAAAAATTTGGGTCCGACTAACACCCTGTCAGGTTCAACTTACTTGACTTGCCATTGTCTCAAGGACCTTGGCAAAAGGTTATACCCATCAGAGGATGAATCCGTAATTTACCATAAGATGGATCTATAAATTGTAAAACACTTTTCTTTTTCTCGATTAACCAATGCGTTTAGATCTAGTAGGAAGGAAATCTTGGTGAGTCAATTAGGCAAGCAATAATCTTACAACTCTCAAGTCACAGTAAGTTTACTTGGTTCTCTTTCAATGTTGTCTGTATATAAATTTGGAGAAGTTTGATCTGTAATTTTAGTGTTGAAGATCTAGGTTATGTTTTAGTCTCCAGATTTTAATTTCAAATCACAAAATAAGGTTATATTGGAAGAGTTGATTTCTTCTGTACACAAACTCTAGGGATTCAGATGTGATGCAGAGCTTTCTATAGCTAGTTTTCTGTTGTTAATATCTGTGTAGGCGATGTTGGTGTTTTTTGAATGCTATGATATCTTTTACTGTGTTGATCTGTATTGAGGTCTAGATTTAACTCTTCGGATTTTCCCAATCTGTCTAGAGGACTAGGTTTAGTATTTTCTGTCTGCGGATGAATACGATTGTGTGCTTGTCCAGAGAATTTTTGGCAGGTTTTCCCAGTTTCTTTCCTCGAAAACATTCATCTAGATGTGGATTTTCTCTTTTCTTATTTCGTAATTTTTATTGTGAATTATACTATCTTTAAAAGATTTATCTCGATGGAATTATTTTGGAAAGTAGTGTTTATTCTTGTTAGTAATACTGCCAAATAAAACCAAAAATGGTACTGTAGACCTAAAAAAAAAACTTGGTTCTGATTAATAGAGTTGAGAATAAACACTAACAATGGTCACATAGCGGAGTGGATACCGCATTACACTCCAAATCTAAAGGTCGTGGGTTCATATCTCACTGTGATCAATTTCATTTTGCTTTTTCTTACAAAGATTAAGATTGTCATGATTATTACTCCCTTCCTTTCAGAAAAAAAGTTACTATAACTTTTTTAAATTGATAGTATGTTTTTATAACAATTCTATACAAACACCTAAAAAAATTTCTCCAAAATCAATTTTAAAATTCTCTCTTACATTTGGGCGGGACCTGCTTCCCAAGAGACTAGTAGGGGGACCACTTTTGGGTGGGTTGAGTCCCACTTATGCGAGTGAGATTTCAAAATCGGTTTTGGGGGAGTTTTTGTTGATGTTTGTTAATCATTTTTGATTTTTTTACCAGGAAAATGAGTCTTTTGGTGTAGTTGTTCAGGTAACTGTGCTTGATGTAGTTCGACAGCTTAGAGTTGTTAAATTCGCTCTCTAGCTCCTGTCCCTGTTAACTTGCTGTTGTCTTGCCCTTGCCATTTCCTTTAAATTGACACTTCATTAATTCATTTTGTAGCAGTTATGAATGGGGAAGTGTTCTGAATCAAGAATGGTGTTCTTACATGTCTGTTAAACGTTCTCTTGATAAACACCAAATTTGAGTTTGACTTTTAATTTATATCTTTCTTTGTTAAGTCTACAATGCCAGATTTGTTAGAATTTACGTTTTAGTTTCAATGAGTATTCTGTTTTTTTGCTAAAGTTAGCAGGGTTTCCTCCTCCTCGTGCATATTTTAGTTTCTATATTAATTGAGTGTTATAAATTAGGATTGTGAAAGTCACCACATTACCAAATTGTTCCATTCTGTTAAGGAGGTTAAGAACAACCAGGTCTTGTCCGTGTCATTACATGAACGAATGGCATTTTCAAAGCCTGAGGGAAACATTACTTACTGTGTTGAATTAATGAAAAGTTGTTCTCAACTCATTGATCCCTTAGTTATGCAATCACCTTCTAATTGTGTTTGGGATACGATAGAGCTAAACTCTTATGATTCGGTAACATGAGTATTGCTTCTGATATTATTTGTAAGCTAAATATCCAAATATGCCCAGATTTATGAAATATCCACCTAAGCATATCACATGACATATGAAATCAACAGTGGTTAGGTCAGTTCTATGTGAGCCAATGCAATCTAAGCCTCTGTTTTTCTCTCTTATATGCTTACTGCTTTAACTTAAAAAGTGATGGATTATCTGTAACATTGGTTCTGATTCTTAATGTTGGTGTTCTTAGATTTCAGAAATGATCTCAGTATTGTCTCTTTCCTTTCCTGGATTAATGTTGCTCTTTTGTTTTGTCTCTCTTGCAGATGATTGATGACCAGGATCTCGGGTTCTTTGCCAACTTTCTTGGCATCTTTATATTTGTTCTGGTGATTGCTTACCATTATGTGGTGGCTGACCCAAAATATGCAACCAACTGAGACATGTTTTCTTACGTGTCTGCTTAGAGACTGATATGTGGAATCAGCTCTTTTTATGAGAACTTAGGTGATATACATGTTCAGCCAATTTTGGTAATAGAACAAATTCGCTAATGGATATATAGTTAATTTAGTTGTTGCTTTTGTGTGGGACTGCTTCTTTGAAGTACTGATGGTTAGAGGGTGCATGTAATACTGAAAATTATGAAATAATATTTGAGCGATTCAAGAGAAGACCCTATTACTGCTTTTATTTTTTTATTGTGTTATATGCTTATATTGCTGTGAAAATTCTTTTGAGGTTGACCATTGAATGGCTGCTATAATCTCCTTTAATGGTTTACAATTGCGTTAGATTCTTAATTGTGGTTTGCTGGGAGTTTGAAAGAGCCAGTTATTCTTAATTGTGCACACGACATATCTATGCGGCTTAAGCTTAAGCCTAAGCCATATGCCTTCATGTAATTCCCTTTTGAATCTTTCAAAATGGATTCTGAACAACCAAGCATGGCACCTTTTTTTTAGACCACTGGATGGAATATATGATTCACTCATCTTACTTTTGGAGTAATACTTCTAAATTTTGATTTCCTCCCGAAGGTCATGCTTTCTTCACTGTCTATAACCTCTCCATCTCATCCCAAGACTACCTTCTCAAAATCCAACCATCTGCAAACTACTTTCCATCTGCTTCAGCAATGCCACAACCTTGCGGAACTCAAACAGCTTCACGCATGTATCCTTAAAACTGGTTTCTCTCAAGACTACCAAGCCCAAAACCGCCTGATCTCTGCTTGTCTGGGAAACCGCTGTTCTGAATCCCTCGATTACGCTCTCCTCCTCTTCGCACATTCATCAAACCCGACCGTGTTCATACGTAACAACATTATTAAACACTTGGCTGAAACTACTACTCCTGAAAAAGCATTTCGTTTCTATTCCTTCACACATCGAGATGGTTTCCCTCCAAATAATTACACCTTTCCATTGTTATTCAAAGTCTGTTCTCGACTTCATGGAATCGAAGAAGGTGAGCAGATTCATGCCCATGTTATCAAAACTGGGTTTGAATCCGATATTCATGTTAAGAATACTTTGATTCATTGCTACTGCACCTGCGGTGTTGTTGATAATGCAAGGGATGTGTTTGATAAAATGTCTGAAAGAGATACTGTGACTTGGAATTCGATAATTACTGGTTATACACAAAATGGGTTTTCAGGGGAAGCTCTGAATTTGTTTAGAGATATGCAGGTTCATGGATCAGAACCTGATGAGGTAACAATGGTTAGTGTTCTATCTGCATGTGCTCATGCTGGTGCCCTTGAATTAGGGAAGTGGGTTCATGCGTATCTTGAGAAAAACAATTTAGACGGTAAAATTAGTGTGAAAACAGCTCTTGTAGATATGTACTCTAAATGTGGGTTAATAGAGAGAGCATTGGAAATCTTTGAGGAGATACCTAATAGGAATGTTGTCTGTTGGACAGCCATGATCAATGGCTTAGCCATTAATAGCCTGGGAAAGAAAGCTGTTAGTCTGTTTCATCTTATGGTGAAGTCAAAGGTTAAGCCCGATGAAATTACCCTTGTTTCAGTCTTCTCTGCTTGCAGTCACAGTGGTCTGTTGGAAGAAGGTAAAAGGCTATTTGCTGATTTGAGAAAACGATACAGGATCAAAGCTGGGATGGAGCATTATGGGTGCATGGTTGACCTTCTGGGTCGACATGGGCATGTGGATGAAGCTTATGATTTGATCATGAAGATGCCTTTTGCACCAAATGCTGTTATATGGAGAACCCTTTTGGGAGCTTGTAATTTATATAAAAGGGTGGATTTGGGAGAGTTGGTTTTAAAGAAGATCCTTGAACTGGAACCTCATCACCATGGAGATTTTGTGCTTCTATCGAATATTTATGCAGCAAATGGAAAGTGGGAGGAAGCTGTAAATATAAGGAAGATGATGAAGAAAAAGAAAATATCGAAGATACCAGGGTGCAGTACTATCGAAATTGAAAACAGGATCTATTCGTTTGTTGTGGAAGATAAATCTCATCGGCATTCAAAGGAGATACACAGGATGTTGAATCAAATTGCTCAGAAAATAAAACTGGCAGGCTATGTTCCTGATACTTCAAAAGTACTAATCGATATGGAGGAGGAAGATGATAAAGCAGATTCACTACTTCATCATAGTGAGAAGGTTGCAGTAGCATTTGGACTTATTAAAACTGCCCCTCGAATGCCTCTGCGGGTAGTTAAAAATCTTCGTGTCTGTGATGATTGTCATTGTGCCATGAAGCTTATCTCAAAGATCTATGAAAGAGATATTATTCTAAGAGATCGAAATCGGTTCCATCATTTTAAGGGCGGCCTTTGTTCTTGTGGAGATTATTGGTAAGTTTACTGCTTTGTGAAGGTTGTATGCTTAAAAAGCGACTGGTTTTGAAAGGGAATACAAGGGGCTCTAAGTAGCCTTTAAAATCATGCTTCACTAGACTGAACAAACGTAAAGGTGTTCTAATGTTGCAGTAATTTTAGTTTGTTAAACAAAAATTCTAAAATGACGGAGGTGTAGATATTGGCGAAACATTGTTTACTTGTTTTGGCAAAAGCAGGTGGAACCGTGGAACCCAGCACAGCTGAACTTTACTCCTGTCAGTAGATCCAACCATCTGGAATGATCTGAAGTTAATCAAAATCGCCACTCCAACAGCAAGCCCAATATCGAAAGAGTAGGCAAATTTGCCATAGAATGTCCTAATTGCTTTCTAATTGAATGATTAACAACTTTTTAGAACACTTTAGTTTGGTCTTAACACGCTTAATTAGTGGACGATATCTAATTTCATTTGCTTCATAAGTGCACATATGTTACCTCTTCAATAGTTCCTCCTTGTTGTAATCATCATTATCATTGTTTAAACCTACATTGTTCACATCTGACTGTACCAAATCGTTATCATTATATATACTTTTTATAATCTCAACTCTCCCTAAATAGATTTTGTACTAAAAAACAGCTTCAACGGTGTATTTGACCAAAAACAAGAACAGGGAAATCCATATAGCATAATGTTAGCTTTCATTCAGATTTTGCCACTCAAAAACGAATTAACTTTACTATTAGAAAAGACTTAGAAAACTATTAAGCACGTACTCTTGAGGGAGTTTTGTAAAGAGTACCCAGCTATCTCCTAAAAATGGCACCCCATTTGAATACAAAATCTGCAAACTTGATCATCCAGAGGATATATCATTTTTGAACATTGGCATCCAATCTAATCCAAAATTTCCTAACTAGTACAACCAACTCTGCTTAGCACGGTGTTACCACCGTAGGTTGGCGCATAACTTACATCGGTTTTAGTCGAATACTGTGTTTTGCTCTTTTTTATGTGTGCGAAGCATTTATCTTTAAGTAAATCTCAGACATATTTATATGGCTTGAAGGATTATCCCATTGAACCAATTCCTGAACATTTTTCTCTATCTCCCTTGTTTCTTTCATCAAACAATCAACGCAAAATCCCAACGCACTCAAACAAAGAACCATTTGGCTCTTGATTTTGTCTCGATCATCCCCTTCAAAACCGTGAGCTTTATCAACCAATTCTCTAGTATGTTTCACAAAAGAACTCATAACTTTTTCTAATGCCTCTTCATTTTCGCTTATTAAATCGTTAAAATCGCTTCCATTCACCGCAGATTTTCCTAATTCTATATCAAAAGAGATGTTCTTACTTTCTAACTTCTTTTCTAGTTTTTCTAGAGATGCTACTGAAGTTACTTTCTCAAAACATAGTACTGAAGAATGGACCAATTTTCTGAAAAGTTGTAGATCTTCACCTATCAATTCTTGTAATGTAACCCAAGCTGCACCAAATTTATGAGACTCTTGTACTGAGAGACCAATTGCCTGAGTTGCAAAATGCATAACATCCACCATTTTTGACAAGGAACCTAGTAACTTACCATAGCAGACACCATGAAAAGGTCTGAACCAAAAATTAGGTTCTACTCCAGCTTCTGCAATGAACTTACCTAGTTCATTAATACTGACCCTTAGCTTATTTTCTTTCTCATTTAACTCTTTCAAAAACATCTTCGATTTGTGTCCAGAAAAATCAATCGATTCGACGAACTCGTAAAGTAACTTTAAGCTCTTTGATATTCCACCCTTTGCCATTGTAGAGGCTCTAGTGGGTCGCAAGAGAATTTCCAGCATGATTGAACAGGTAAGTCCAGTGAAGGCTTCTGTAATTCTGACAATGGCGAATTCACTTGGGGGTCCATAATTCTTCCTGCCTAACATAATTAATGCAGCAATGACTGCCGATACAGCACCAGCTTGATCATACATTCGACTTCGTTTCAGAAAACTAGTGAATATAATCCAAGGAATAAGTGACAGAAATCTGAATACCAAGTGTCTTGTAAAAAGAAAGCAAGCTAAGAGTCCATATATGGTTCCTAACACTGTTCCTTGTGCTTTATTATTTGCAATCTTGTATGTTGCTTCTCTTCCACCTGCCATGCCAACCCCGACGGTAAGTCCTGCCCAGAATCCATTCTCTTTATTAAAAATCATCCCAAGTAACACAGCCAGACCTAATGAACCAGAACATTTGGCAGCATATATCAATCTTTTAGTACTAATTCTTCTGAACAAATTACTGATCATGAATAGTTTCTTGGTGAACTGATATTGTTTTGCTTGCATCGACTCTTCAATATTGGCTTTGGGTTTGTTCGTCGAATCGGCACTTTGACTGGACCAAGTTATCATATATTCATCGTGGAGCAATTTCATGCAAAATAGAAAGAAGAAAGATGGTAAATCATTTCTGGTAAGGAAGTTAATGGTTTGAGGAGGTTGGAGGAACAACTTGCGTAAAACTTCTTTTCCATTAGTTTCCAGAACAGTTGACGAGCCACTAGGTGAAGCATAACTAGCTTGGTTGAGATGCAAACTTGTTTGCTCTTTTAGTGTAAATAGAAGACTCTTAAGTTCTTGATCCACAACTCTGATAGGAAATGAAGTAGAAGAAGTTAAAGCAATTTCAATCCCTTTTAAGGGTATTTCTAACGCTTGAAATCTGTCTGTTGGATTCATATCATGTTGTTTAATCAATCTGTTCAATGGTTTCTCCCACTGCATGCTTTTCTGTTCAAATAAAAAGTAGTTTACATGAGGAATTAAAATGCTATAACCTCATCTACATATAAAACTTGAAAAAGAATAAGCACCTGCTTGAGTTTGATACTTTGGATTAGAGTGGTCCCTGTTCTGCCCAAAGATTTTGCTTGAGATATTGATGCTAGTGCTGATGTTTTGTTTTCAGCACAAAAAGCATTCACTAAAAGATTCAGTCTTACTGAAAAATTGTCTTTGAATACCAAACACTTTTTTCTAACCTGCAAAATCAATACTCAATATTTGTATGCATTGTGCAATCAAAAAAACAAAACATTGAACTGAACTTAGAGGCTTAATTGTTAATTACCTCGTAACTTGCGAGACGAGGGCATGGTAAAACCAATGCTAAAAGGGCAGCAAAAGCACCAACACCAGTACTGGCTGCAACGTGCACCGGGTGCATAAAAACCTCTGTGTGCACACCTTTGACAGAAGTGACCGAGTATAAAATAACAATTTGGGCAAGAGCGATCCGCTTACAAATCAGGTGAGTTGATTCCGGCAGCATAATAGCAAAACTTGTGAGTGTCACAGCAAGAACAGATGCAGTAATTGAATACCTAGCTGGTCCAATAAGCCATAAAATTAAGAAAGCTGGTGCTGTTCCTTGGCAAGTAGCAAATAAGGCATGCCAGCAACCTTGAACTGTATCACCTAATGTCGCTTCGGTAACGACAAGAATTACCGTCACATACGACAAAGCCGGAAATGCTACTTCCTTTTGGAGGACAACAGGGCTGAATAGGGTTACGAAACCAATGATGGTGCATGCTAATGCAGTCCTGAATGCTGCTCCTAAACGTGAATGCCAGTATGCTCGCGTTCGACTGATTGTTTTTGTTATTCTTGCTTGTTCTTTTTTAGTTGTTTGCATTTTGAGTAATGAGAGATTTGATGAACAGCGGAGGAAAGTAAAGAACAAGCAAAACAAGATTAAGGATAAAGTAAAGACAGTTTTTATTCTATCTATGGTTTGTTACAAGTTTGGTAGGTGTGTATGAGAAGTAATGAAATGGCTTTATGTAGTAAGAGAGGCAAGATATTAAGGATGACCGCCAATGGTATACATAGATATGTTTTTAAGTGCATGGAACCGGACCCATTATTTGTCAGTTACGATTGTGAATTGTCATTATTGAAAAGGTTTGCATATTGCATCAAATAAAAGAGATTGATAAAGTTCACAAAGTGTGAATTTTACATTCCTAAAAACAATATTAGAAAAGGTAATTTGAGAACGGTGAGAAACGTGGGGGGGATGCCAATCAATTAGAAGAACAGAATGGAAGCTAAGGTAGGGTTTTTCAAACCCTTATAAAAAGAAGAAGAGAGTATACCTTACGTCCTTACCTATAATAAAATTTTCTAACCAGAATTGCATTCGTCATACCTGGTGGGAGAATGCCATTTCTGGCATCTTTTGACTGCCAATGGCCTCCTCATTAACCTCAGTACACCATGGCCTCCAGACCAAAAACACTCAATTTCGGCACACACTTGTTGAGATCTTTGAAAATTTTCAAAAATCTATAATATAAAAAAAAACGTTACCTCTTACTCTGATCTTGAAAATAGACCGTGGACGGTCGGGATTGTCTAATTTGAAAGTGGACAAATCCAATTATTTATCTATATTTCTATAACACAATAACGATAAAAATTACGCCCTAACCTAATCATATGAAATCTGCGAAACATAAATCCGAGGATTTATTTTTTTATAAGACTTTCGACGGTGAGTATTAGTGAAATCTACTGTCATATCCTTTTTTTCCCACTATTTTCATCCACAGACACACGGGCGGAAAACTCCACACGCGCATCTATTATTTCACTTTTCTTATTAAGAAACCCTTTTTTTTTTCCAAAATTAAGTTTTATGGGTGATTTTTTTTTTAATAACAAATTAACCCTTTTTATTTCAACGAGACAGAGAAAGAGTCGAATAAAGATGGTGATTTCTTCCAACTCTAAGTTATTAGGTTTTCGATCTTCGTCTGTCAGATTTTTATTCACTCCTCCTGAATCTAATATCGGGAGAGATAGATTGGGTTAGAGAGTAAGCATCGGGTCGACACTATTGAAAACCTTCATGGATCCAAAAAAGAACTGGTTTGCTGGTGAACACAAGAAAGCCATAGCCAATCATCTCAATCATCACGGTTAGTTCTTCATTTTTTTAATTTGATTTCATTTCGTTTGAAATCAGGGTTCTTTTTTTTACTAGGGTTTGTATAAAAATTATTCAATTCCCCGTTTTCGGTTAATATTTTTAGAAAGGGAATGGATTCTTTTAGATTTCAGTAGAAATCGACATAATTTAATGGTGCATTGAGTAATTTAGATTTCAAAATGATATTTTGTGGAATTAATCCTAATTAATGTTTTTGATTTTGAATACAAGTTTGCAGTTATGGTTTCAGTTAATAATGCTTTGACATCGTTCGTATGCAAGAGAAATAACAACACTCATAAGTTTCTAAGTTACTATGGTATTGAACTTGTTTGGGTCTATTAAAATTCTTAATAAGTTCTAATGCATCAGACATACAAGGAGTCAATTCTAAACTATTTAACCTTGTGACTTCATGACATGAAATTGGATTAATGTCTCTTCTACCTCACCACTTGGTAACAAAATTTTTTTAGTGATGTATATTCGTACCTGAATTTGATGTACTCAGTTGTGTTTCGAAATCTGTATTTAATTGTAACTTGAGAATGAAATGAGATTTTCCTTTTTTCTAGAAAATGTGTACAAGAGCACAATTTGTGAGTTTGAACTGGATGTTGTGAAGGTTGAACTGAATGTTGCAAAGGTTGAACAGTTCAAGGATACAATTGAGAACGCATATTGGTTTGAAGGCTTTATAGGTAAAGTTGTTATTAGTTTATTCCTTTGTAGTGCTACGCCTTGTTCTGATATGGAATTGTTTTTCTTTTGTTTTTAATTTTTTGGAATACTTGCTGATTACTTATTTGTTTTTACCGTTGTTGGACACTCCATATGCGCCCCAGATGACTTGCATTTATGGGGTCTGTGTTGTATAGCCAAGCGTCTATTGGCTTCTTTATAACTTCTTGCTTGGTTCAGTTTTGTACGAGATTCAGTGAGTTTGATCTTTATTATTGTGTGTGACTAAATAATCTGATTAATGACAGGCTATGTTCAATCAATACCAGAATAGATTTTTGACTGACTTGAGAAGACCCACTCTTCATTAGGCTACACCATTTATATTCTTAACTGAATTGTGTTATAACTAATAAGTTATCCGAGAAAATCATGTTATGCATAATATGTTACGCAGCGAACTAAAAGGGTGCACAATAGATTATGCCAGATTAAAGAAGTTGCATAACAAGTTATGCAACAAACCGAAAGGGTGCATAACGATTCACTCAATTCTAGATATCTCTTATACAATTCATCCTGCGGGATTTTTTCGTGGACGTGGACCATTAATGTCGAACCACGTTAATGGTTTGTATCCTTTATATCACTGATTTCATACTGATCATATTTTATGATACAGTAAGATTCTTTTGAATATAATTTTTATTTTATTTTTTGGCACATATTTTTTACAAAACTAATACAGGATCGTCAATAATGTTACTTATTCAAGATTGATGCATAATCATCAGTGTTTTTATTTTATTTTATTTTATTTTATTTTTACCTCGTTCATTTTATTGTCAGACTAATGTATTACCATCAGCATAGCTATTAATTTTCATTTCAAGTGTTCATTCAATTCAATACCATTTCAGATCAATTTTTTATTTAGGCTAAGAGTTTATTATAGAAAAAAAAGGACATAAAATCAGTTCTCCTGGAAAAAGAAGTAGAAAATAAAAAAAAAAGGAAAAAGAGAAAGAGAAAAGTGAAAGAATACATCTACAAGCAATCCAAAGTGTTTTACTCAGGAGCTTCAAGTAGCTTTTGTGTTTTTGTTTAGCATTTTCCGGCTTAGAACCATGTAAAACAGGCTGAAAACCATGACGTCGCTATATCGGAGTATTCCACCATGTTCTCCCATATCAGCGGTTATGAAAATGCTTGGTAGTCATTATATTCGTTATTATCTGTATACATGACTAGCCCACTAAATCTATTAGTATCACCATTAGCATCCATTGCTAACCTCCAAGAAGAGATCCATTGTTTGTTTCTTGCTGTTTTTGAATTAGTTTCATATTCCTTCTTACATAAATGTAACCAGCGAGTTCCTTATAAAGAACCAGGACTCACAACATCATTAGAGGCATCCAAAACTATAGTTGTTAAAACCTCATTAAAAACCTCATTAAATACCTCAGTATCTACATCCTCATTAACTACATCATTAGCAAATTAATTCTTCAATCACTTTGTTAGCAGCTGTGACATACCAGAATTTTTTTTGCTTCCAATGGGTCGTGTTACGACCCGCTTGGAAAACTTCTCTCTGATACGTCATTCGAGAAACTAGATTTTCAAATTATTCGGTCAATTTGATTTTTCAAACAAATGTTCATTGATTTATCCCAAACTGCTTTATAAGCATGCAAACATTTCTTTTATACTTCAAGGGTCATCGAATCCTACATATGATTTCCTGCGTTTTACTGTAAGGATACAATTTCTTTTTCCAGAGTAGTCTGGTACCAGCCATCGTTACATCTAACAGTCTTTCGGGTTGCCACCCGTAGGTGGGAGCCAATTAAGGCCTGATAAACATACCGTATCAGACGGGTGAGGGATGGATAGTGTCAATGTCAGGGTAGTCGGATGCCAGCCACCGTTACAGCTAACGGTCTTCCGACTAGAGGTGGGATCTCCAGTGGGCCTGGCATTCCACAATACTAGGTCAAGCCCAATAGACCATCTTTTTCAAATGATATGAACTATTCAAAAGAGTTAGTAATCATTTCCAGATTTATGGTATGAAATGACACTATAGGCAATAACCATACCTCCTCAGAAGATATGAATTACCTCGAGAGGTAATAATCATCTATTTTCTCACTAATTGAGCTAGATGATATGAATTACCTCAAATAGTAATAATAATTTCTATCAGATTATCAGACAGATGATATGCACAGTAAACAGATGATATGAATTACCTAGTACGTAATAATCATCTCGTCACATGTTATGCATAGTTATCAAATGATATGAGTTACCTTGGATGGTAATAATCATCTCTCACTAGGTAGTATGAACATCCAGTAATTTAGACTGCAACTACCTCGAGAAGATTGCAATCATCTCCAAATAGATGGTATGAACTGTCGTGCAGTAACGGACACTTTCAGATGATATAAACAACCTTGTGTTGAACCGCAGAGCGTCTGCCTAAGTATCCTCCTTCCTAGCTTGAAGGGATCAAACACGATCGTAGTTCATCACTTATTTATTTAGATAGTATGAACTAACCTACAATAGTAACAACTATCTTTTATCTAATATCAAGTAAACTAATTTCACTTACAGCATACATAATGAATTACGAGAAAAACTTTACTCTGAGTAAGCCAAAAATACCTGAAAAAGCTATAGAAGTTGTTCATTTTTAATGGTAAAAAGGATTTCTTCTAGGTCGTCGTTAATTCATGTTAAACCCCACTTATTCCAACGCTTTCTTTCAAGACAGTAACTTAATAAGCCTTAATAAAAATATATAGATAGATTTTTTCTTGTAATTGACACGGGAACAGTATATGAAATTAATCCATTCCAATCACCAACTATTGATTTCTACCATCATTTTTGTATAAGTAAATAACCTGTCATCCTAATAGATACAACTCTACATCCACATTCATACTGACCAAAGAGATAGAACTAGTTGATTAAAATGACATACTATATAAATGAGATATCTTATCTCGCGTTCAGGGGCATAATTCATAGAAAATTACAGAAATGAGGGTGAAAATCCAAATTCCCTTAACATTGAACTAGTTATTAGATTACTTAAAAAAACACTATAAAGTGAACAACACATTCGCAATTAATCAACACTACTCCTGCTTCTGAACATTTGAGAACTAACGTGTAAAGTAAAAATCTAAATAGATCCATGTGCATTCATATACAATGGCATTTAGACAACAAAATGAGTTCAAAACTAGTCCAATACATCTATAATAATCCATACGAATATTATTAAGCATCCATGAAACAAAGTTCACAATCAGACTGTGAGGGTATAAAATCCCTAACACCACGTGTTCAAATATTATGGAAATATTATCAGAATATGATGGAACGAAAAACACTGAAACGAAGCTTTAAGTATTGAAACAGACATCTAAAACAGACAGCATCGTTGCTTGATCAAAACGTAAGTTACGGGAAAGCATGGCACATTGTACGAAACAAACATCTTCGTTGCTTGACTGACACACAAGTTGTGGGAAAGCCTGATACAATGAATAAAACTGACATACATTAATGCATGATGGACACGTCTCAGTTGAACAGGTTGCGGAACAAAAGAAACTAAAGCATGACAATTCACTTTCAATAGCCACGTATTGGACATGCAGAATTCAGAATGGCCACATGTCAGGCATGCCATAATTTTAATAAGACCGCAGCGTTCATCCAAATCCAAAACAACAACTTGAGTACAAATCCGCAGAAGAGGTGCAGGATACCAAGCGAGAAACCAAGGGAAATACGAAGTACGCAAATCAAGTCTTGCGGGATACGCTTCGTTCCAAAGTCTTGCGGGATAAGAACTAATAGGTGGAAAGTTTAGATTTGAGGGACCCATGATATTTGCTATAAATACCAAACTCTAAAACAGAAAGGGGGACTGAAAATTTTTGGAAAAATTGGACAAAAGGAATAGGATCAGAGCAAAGAGTTTAGGTATGATATTGTGTTAATTGTAATCCTAGTTCAATATTTCTTTGATAAATTTTACTTGATGCAAATTGTATTTATCCTTTTGTAACATACAATCATGAATAAAAATCATCCAAATCCTTTACCACCCATGGATGTAGACAATTCGTTGTTGAACCACGTTAAATCATTATGTTGATTCATGTTTCAACTTCTTGTACTAATTGTTAACATGTTTCGATTTCATTATCTGAGATTTGATCCGACTATGTTTCTGACTTTAATGGTTGTGATCCAAAGATTTAGATTTTTGGTAGTTACACAGATCATAATGGAAAAGAAACTCACTACACAAACAGTATGGTTCAAAGCAATAAAGTCAGAAACATACTGTTTTAGAGCTTCTCATTCGCATGAGATTTTAATGTTAGTGTTGTGCTTAACTTTTATGCAGTGCATACAAAACATATTCAAGAGATTCATCCGTGGAAGTTTAAAATCTTGAGATTATGCTTGATGCCACTCTGCAATTAGATGGTATGCATCTAATTAGCGTTTTTATCCAGATGTGGGGTAGCGTCTATTCTGAATGTCTGCAATTTTATATAATCAGTGTTTGATTAACACAAATAGTTTATATGAATGCGCATGAAATAGCAAGGGTTTACCTAGATAAAGCCCTGAAATTCTGGAAGTGCATAAATATATAAAGGGCTACAGAGCTAATTTAGTCATGGGTTGAATATGCATTCTCAATTCTCTTGCGGAATGTAAGATAGCAATATGTATTTATAATTATTATGTCGGGTCAGGAATTTATACATATTTATTTCATGCTTTAGCATCTAGACGAAAAGCAATATTACAATTTTCTCCTTTGTCAAAAATCCACCATCAACATTAAGTCCCTTGCTTAGCGCGGAACAATAATGTTTTGTGGTAAGCACTAGATAGTGATTATTTTTTTTTAAATTGACATAAGCAAAATAATTTAACGAGCTTAGTTTTCGGAAGTTACCAAAAAATTTGTTTCAATGATATTCTGATTCTGTTGAATAATCGTTGAAGGAACAATAGTTAATGTAATTGTACCTGTAGAATGATAGAGTATTGTTTATATCACACGAGCCAGTAGAGCATGGATGATTTGTTTGGTGAAGAGTATAAAATTGACACGTATGTTGCGCAGGATCATGCCTCTAAAGAGGAAACCCTTGTTTGACTTGAATTTGGAAACCAATCACTATAAAAGGGAGTAAACCCTTATTATTGTTTTTTTTTTTAATCTCTCTTTCACCGTCACCACCTTCACTCTCTCTCCCTTTCTCTCCCTTTCTCGCCGGAGCTCCACCACCGACCAATCACCACCGGCAGCATTCCTGCCAGGTTCCGAAAAACTTAATTAATTTTTTTTTACTCTTTTACGTGGGTAAATACTCTTTTTCCCTTCTTTCTTTTACCGTGAGTGCTTGCTCACTTTCTTCTTTCTTTTTTTTCAAATTTTTTTTACTAGCTTCATTGTATGAGCGTGTTATTGGCTTGACACTGGTCTTCTCTTGGTATCTCTTTATGTGTGCATTTCAACTCCATAATTGTTGTCTCTTATTGTGATAATTCTTTATTGGATCCACTGCAGCATTGTTAAGTTTTAACCAGGTATGCAAAAGTTTGTAGTAATTTTCCCTTGTGTATGCTTGCCTAGTAGTTGACATAAATATATTCGAACCACTTGTAAATGTCTAAAAATCAGGAAGCTAATGCTATCACTGGTTCTAGTCTTGATGGAATCAAAAATTCTGATATTATATCCTTGGATGATGTACCTACCATCCATGATATTCTTTGATGGCGTTGCTGAAGATGCCGCTGACCCTGATTATGGTGGTAATTTTATTCCGAACGTTGATTTCGTTCTTCGATCCCAGAATATTTATCTGCAAGCTATTGTCAGATGTTGTCTGCAGAGGAAAGAGTACAAGCCTTCGTTTGTTCATTTCAAGACATCCCAAACTCTTCTGCCTGGATGGGCCTGTGGGCTAAGGTTATGATGAAAAATTCTCAGGTGAAGCTAGTTTTAGAAAATGCCAAAATATTCCATGTTATACGAGCGTTTGAGTCCTTGAGATTTAATAAGGACACGAAGGGTCTGCTTGCATTTGCTTCTCGCTGGTGTGGTCCGATTCATTCAGCAGTATGTGTTTGGGGTGAATTAACAATTACTCTGGAAGATATAGCAGCCTTACTGCAATTGCCAGTTATTGGTAGTATTCATGTTGAATGGTCTGAGAAGGAGAAGAAGTATGAAACATATCTTGTTCGGAAAATAGCGGAGTTGCAGAAGTCCCATGGTAGTAATAACAAGAATTATACAGCTTGGGCTGAGTATTGGTGGAACGGTAGTTCAAGTGCCGACGATCTTGCTGCTGCTCATCCCCTATGCATCGCTGCATTCCTTTTACTTTGGCTTTCTTTATTTGAAGATTCTACTGGAGGTCAATTGAAGATTCCACTGATTCCGATTGCTATTGCACTTGCTGGCGGAAGGACTCTTCCTCTAGGTACTTTATTTTTGGGTACTTTATATTTTCATTTGGATGCTTTCATTCGAGACATGAAGACTTCTAATGGTCATGCTAAGGTAAAGTTTTTTATTCACGTCATGTTTTTACAAGCCTGGCTTTGGGAATATTTTTCTGAATATGCACCAAAGGATCGACCTTCTTTCCGGAGTGAAGATATAGAGTATGCTCGAATACTCAGTTGGAGTAAGAAGAAATTTTCCTCTGTTAGTCTTACTAATTTAATAGATGATGAGAAGAAAGTGAATTTCAGACCTTGGTGTTTGAAGTTTCCACAGGTGATTCTGTCAGAGACTTTTGCTGAGAACCCATGTGTTATCTTACACTCTGGTCCAACTAGTGAGGGTAATACAGATGTTTCTGGTGAAGCCACTTTTATGAATCCCAGGTTATATTCTTGCTATCTATTATGATAATTTCATTACCCAGAACTATAATATTGACAGAACAGCTCGGCAGATTGGTTTTGATCAATTTGTCCCTCATTATCGTACCGAGGTGCCATCTATAGACATGCTTAAGCATGAGGGTGCCCATAGCATTCCAGATCGAAATATCTTTTTCCTTCAAGCTCATAGAAAGGTATGTAATACTGATGAATATATTGATTTCTAGGAAAGGCAACTTATTATCCTTAAGAAGTTCATGTCAGCAAGCCCTCTGTCGTTCGTGGTGAACCTTCTGCAAAGGAGTTGGTGGATCATCCGAATTTGAAGATTTCTTCTGAAGCAAAACGCGATTCAATCATCAACTTGTTTCATGTATCTTGAGTCCTTCTCGCTTGATCATAGTCTTCTTATTTGATAATTAAATATTTTGATTCGTTTGTTACAATCATGGCTCCCAAATTACTGTGTATCTGATAAAGAAGTGAAAACTACTCCTCAATCTGGGATGAAGAGACCTCGGGTGATTATACCTGAGAGTGAAGACCGTCCCTCGAAGAAGGTAAGTGTTTTGCATTTTCCCCAATTTTCTTTATATATTAGTACTTTATTCTGATGAGCATATTTATATAGCTTGGGAGCGTAACTCATCAGAGTGACTTGAGCGCTCGACCCTTTGATTTCGGTGTCCCACCCATTCCTGGTTCTTCAGCTGCTTATGTTGTGAGTAGAGCTTTCTTTAGAAATAATAATTTTGTATCTTGCTGAATTTGATGAATTCTGACTCCTTCTAATAACCATTATGCTTGGATGACTAGCGATATGAATACTTCAACGGTAAAAGGTACCGTTGTGGTTGGAGGCTCTGAGGAATAAGATACAAATGTCCAGGGACTTGAGAAATCTTCCCATATTTAAGTAGTTGAAGAACCCGGAGTTGAGAATGAAGAACTTGGTGATGAATCATATTCCGAGGCACGTTGTTCTCCTGATGACTTATCGCAACTCCAAGTAAGTCTCCTTCATTGTTTTAAAATCACAATAACATAGTTATATCTCTTAAACTCCAAAACGTCTAAAACCATGCATGATTTCATATGAAATTTTGGCGATTTTCGCTGTCAGGAAAATTCATATTCAGGTCTTCTTGCCGTAACGGCCGTATAATCTTCATCCGATGTCGGAATGAGGTGTTTGACCTCTCATTATTTATATAAGAGATAGGGATAACTTATACAAAAATAATTTCTGAATTTGGATTCTATTTGATAGGTGAAAAATACCTGACAATGAGCGTCCAGAAATTTCCAGGCAGAATTATGTAGGTTTTCAGCTATCATGTAGTCGACCATTTTATTTACCCTTATTAGATTGCTTCTCCGATTATCATGCCCCTTTATCATGTTGTAGCATATATCAATATAAATCATTTGGCATATAAATCACCCTCATATTCCTTACCAATTAGCACCAGTTCCAGTTCTTCTGAAGGGTAGTAAAAACGTTTTTGCCGATTTTTTTTTGTAAAACAACCCGTATCTCTTCTAAACCATATTCCATGACCCAAAACACTTTTAATGAACGTTTAAGTTTCTAATAGACATACTTTCTGACTTCCATGACTTGTGATTCAATTCTTTATGCTTGAGACATAATTTCTATAATGTTTCTACTTTTTAGGGGGAATGAGCTGGACCAGAGAGATAAACTTGTCGGTGAAGAATTATGGGTTACCATGAGTCATGTAGTTGATGATGTATCTTTTCCACTTAAAAATCATGGTAAAGTTCTTATGGATGCGACTATTGAAGAAAACACTCTGGGTGGCGTTACTGCACAGAATGTTGATATGGCGGATACTGCTCTGCTCGAGTACCCAAATGATGGAGTTAGCTTTGAATTCAGGTTTGAAAGGACTCGACTTGGATATGTGTGCATTGGCGGATTCACTGTCATATATGCCTACGCTAAACTGTGTACCAAAATATGGAAGAAGCTCCGCCATTTCTTTGTAGGTAATCCCAAAAACTACTGTATTTTGGAGAATGATGTTTCTCTGTTACTGCCGACTATGCATGAGATGATTTATCTCCCTCGTAAAGAGATATATGATATGGTACTTTAAGAATGGAAGGATACTTTGTATGGGGATGAAAGAGCTGAGCTTAATGTAGCATGGCTTCGTCGTTAGTTTGAAGTTAGTGAGAAGTATCTGTAAAATAAAGGTACGACTCCAAGCTTGGAGACGGTGACCAAGGATAAACATGATGTTGAGAGGCTATCTCGAGAGTTTAAGCTTGCAACTAAGGTTTTTGGGAGGTTGGAAAAGGCGCATTCTTAAGGTGTTGAACCAATTTCCGAGGATTTTTTTAGTTTTTCTGGGTTTTATGGGTTTTCTGAGATATATGACTCTTTGTGGTTTTATTTTGGGATTTTTCTGAGTAGGAAAGGATTTTTGAATAATTTGCAAAGACATATATATATTTTGAAGGAAATAATATTTTGATTGATTAATAAATTGAAATCCTAAGTATGAATGCAAGATGTTGCAAACATTTTGGAGAAATTACAAATATTGCATAAAATTAGGAATATTGTAAGATGATTTTCAAGCACTGTGAGTTGTAAGCCATTTTCCATGCATGACCACCCCTTCTAGTTTGTCAGTATTGACAAGTTTGTAGTAACCGCCGATCATAGTTTCGGTGATAAGATACGACTCTTCTTCAGGAGAGGTTGTGATCTTCTCTACTATGTCTCCAACATGGAAGGCATCGGGTTCAGGCCCCTTAACTTCATGACATATCTTCTGAATGCTCGTGTTGCTATCTTGTTTATCCCCAGTAGAGACAATCCATACCCATTTGATAAAATTTGAAAAGAATCAGCTTCCCATTCACATCGCCGAGTCACAGCAAGGTTGATATCCGGGTCAAGTCCCCAAGCTTTGTTGGGACGTGGGATTGCTGGTTGCAAATAAGTTGGTTGGGTGTGACTTACTTGTGTGTGAAACCTTTGAACATATGATGCTACATCCTCTTCTGGCAATTGCTTCACGTTCAGCTTCATTGTGCGACGAAACTCGTCCGATAGGTCGTCCTAAGGATTTGTTGGCTCGTTTGAGATCCTTGTTGGTAGTGATGCTGGCGAGGGACATACACTTGTCATTTCCTTGTTGTTGTGGATCTAAGGGCGTCCCAGAACCATGTCATAATTTGGATCTTCTTTGACGATGTGAAACTTTGTACGTGCTTGGGTGTCTTCCATTTTTACTTCGAGAGTGATATAGACATAAACACTCCAGACTTTTCTTCAGAATTGTTAACCACTGTTGGCGAATGTACGGCTTCATGCCTGGAAATTCCCGCAGCTCTCAAAGTCTTTATAGTAATAATATTGACATCAGTGCCCGCATCAATTAGTGTTTGCTTGAACTTGGTGTCCTTGTGGAAGGCGGTGATGAGAAGTCCCCAGTTATGCTTCTCTTTATGTTTGATGATTATGTCTTTTGGAGAGGTCTTGGGGAAGTCAGTAGCTTTTTCGGAGAAGAGTAGAAGCTTATCCTATACAGCACGATTGAGGGAAGTGAAAATATTTGTTTGTTGCACCTTCGATAAGTAAAGAAGTTCACATATGCGCTTTATCATGGATTGAACAGTTTTGTTGACAGAGTCTCCAGATAGGGTGAAGCTCCTTACTGGGAGTGGATATCTGTGGAAACCTTTTAATCCCCATGCATAGTTCTCCTGAGTCGATCTTTTCTTTGAAGATGCGCCTTAAACCATTGCACTCACTGGTAGGATGATTGACGAATCTGTGGAAGTGACAGTATTTTGGATTGGACATGTCCTCTTCGGTGGGTAGATGTCGCACATGTGGTAACTTTATAGCTCCCTTTTATACCCATAATTCCAGTAGTTCGAGGACTTCCTCCACGGGAAAGGGAAAATCTGGGATTACCGGATCCGTCTTGGTTTGTCGTGGATGACGCGAAGTCTCGACCAAGTCTTGTATTTGAATTGATACTGGGGCTTTTACTGGAGTCGATGCGGTACGCTTAGTCTGCGATGTTGATTGAGAATTTTCCTTCCTTTTGCCTCCTTCCTCAGTAAAAACACCTATGGAGTGTTGGGTAGAATGTTGTTTGTTCACCAGACGTCTACTCCCACGAGTGTCTCCATGGCTTTCTTCTCTAGCGGGCTTCGTTTTTTCCAACAGGGCTAGGGAAGTTGTTGGTGATCTTTTGACGACTTCGTGTAGCTCAGATAATGTTTGAAATCGTAAATTTTTTAATAAATCACGATAAACATGAATCATACCATTAATGCAAAGCTCCACCAATTGTTGTTCAGTTACATTCTGGTCATGGCAATCGAGAGATTGTGTTCTGAAACTCTTTACGTATTCGATGGGGTGCTCGTTGTTCCTCTGGAACATCCTTCCCAAATCCAAGAGAGTGGTTTCCTCAGATACAAGGAAATAATTTTTGTAAAAAGCATTAACCATCTGAGACCAACTGGAGATGTTGTTTGGGGCGAGATTGTTGTACCAGGTGTAAGCTCTTCTCGTAAGAGATTTAGAGACTCCTTGAGCCGCAATACTTGGTTATATTCATGCACTTCTAATGATTCTAAGAATCGAGAAATTTTTTCTCGGGCATTCTCGGTGCCATCGTACAATGAGAATGGATAAGATGAATACCCGTTTGGCAGTGTAATCCTATGGATTTCAGTTGGATAAGGGGGATGATGTTGGTAGAATGAAGATGAATCTTCCTTTCCATGATTCCACAAGAGCTTTTCCAGATCTTTACAAGTGACGAAGTTTTGTTGTTGTTGACTCATTTCTGGTACACGGTCAATGATGACCTTTACTTCATCATCTGATTGGGTGTTAGCTTTTTGATGTGTTGGCGCCGCTGGTAGTTATGTTCTTAGATTTCTCCATTTGACGATGGTGCTGCTCCGGTGATAACTGTTCCGTTAGAGTCTAAGAAAATTAAGAACTTCTTTCGGGGTAGTGGCCATGGTTATTTAAGTTTCGTCCAAGGTATCTTGCCGGTTCATTAAATCGTCCATGGTAGGTGGTGTTTGTTCCCTATTTTTGGCACCTTCAGTGGTATGGAGAGGAGTTTTGTCATTTTCAGTGGTGGTGTTTTGAGGAACGATTTCTGGAGCTCCTTCACTGGTGTTACCATCATTTGATGTAGGTTTTGAACTGGAATTGGGATTAGTTGTTGAACCTGACCTGAGATCAACCATTTTTGACTGATTAAAGAATTGATTTTCAGATGGTTGAAAAACTGGATTTGTGACCAAGAGATTGATCTCCCACTATGGTCGCCAATTGTTTGTACCTAAAAATTAATTCAGGGAAAAACAATGTACTGTAGAAGTACTTTGTTTAGATTCGAAAACCAAAATCATACAAAGCAATCCTAAACCACGATAGTAGCCGTTTTGTTCTGCTTCGGTCACAATGAGAGAAAATGGGTTGATCTTAGGGGAGGGAAGCAAAGAAAGTTAAAGGAAACGAGTATGTTGAATTTTGTATAAAGTTGAGAAATATGGAGAAAGTAACATAGTTTGAAAGATTCGTCAGCTTGTTTTTTTTTTTCCAAATGGGCTGATTAGCCTATTTATAATAGTAAAGAGCTCACACGTTTCCTTGTAAAAAGTTGTGGAGATAGTGAAGAGGTGGAGAAGTGAAAGTCGTGGGGTTAATGGCTTAGCCACCTTTGAATCTTCGAGAAACAATTATTCCACTATCTATTTAACTGCTTCACACTTTCCACGACTTTGTAACTTACTTATCATGGGATATCGTCACACTCATGTTGCTATAACCGCCAGACCAAAAACCTATGTTTTATCCCCCCAATGATTTGATTTCTCGTGGAATTAGTAGAGTCATGGACTCAAAATACGTGAATAGTTTGTAAGATAAATCCATTAATGATCTTGTGTCAACACAACATGATTTTGGATAAGTACTAGTGCCTGTGCTAGCACAGGCGCTAGCGCTGCTGGTGGCGCTAAATAGTTAGGCTGTTGGTGGCGCTAACTAGTTCGAACTAATGCTAGCCTATTTTCTTCCCTTACGCTAGTTAAGGCTCGTTTGGCACATTGACTTTAGTGGCTTTGTTAGCTTTTTGGCCTTTTTGGCTTTTCTTTCTAACTTTTAGCACATGTGTGTGCTTCTTATTTGTGTTAGAAGCATGGCTAGGGTTTTACCAAGGTTAACACTTGATAGTGCTATGGTTATTACTTATGCACCACTATCTTTGGCACTTGTTAATGTTGTGGCCATATTTATGGCTTATTTTAGAGCTTCTCAGTCGCATGAGATTTTAAAGTTAGCATTGTGCTTAACTTTTATGCAGTGCATACAAAACATATTCAAGAGATTCATCCGAGGAAGTTTGCAATATTGAGATTATGCTTGATGCGACTCTGCAATTAGATGGTATGCATCTAAATTAGCGTTTTTTATCCAGATGTGGGGTAGTCTCTATTCTGAATGTCCACAATTTTGTATAATCAATGTTTAATTAACACAAATAGTTTATATGAATGCACATGAAATAGCAAGGGTTTAGCTAGGTAAAGCCCTGAAATTCTGAAAGTGCATAAATATATAAAGGGCTATAAAGCTAATTTAGTCATGAGCTGAATATGCATTCTCAATTCGCTTTCGGAATGTAAGATAGCAATATGTATTTATAATTCTTATATCGGGTCAGGAATTTATACATATTTATTTCATGCTTTTGCAGCTAGGCGAAAAGCAATATTACAATTTTCTCCTTTGTTAAAAATCTACCATCAACAATATATATGGGCTATTTGACGGTTCGTACCCAGAAAATGTCCAACACATTGTTTTGGTACCCACCATTTCAAATATTAAGGGTTGGTACCTTGACCCGTCAAGTCAAACCGTTGACCCAACAAAAATAACATATCTGTAACAAAAGTAATGTTTTTACGCTATTAGCCTTGTGAATGCTAATATTGTTGTGGGTTATCCTAACGTATCGTTAGGGGCATCACACGTGGCTCAAGCGTCTCAATTTGTACGTGTTTCCAAATAAATTTGTACGTGTCACTCGATTGAACGACCATAATCAAAATATGATGGAGAGATAGAAACCATTTTATCTTCTTTTATTTTTATTCATGGTAATTTTTTTCCACTACCGCCATTCCCCCCCTGAGCGCCTCTTCTTTTTCGCTTAACCAAAAGCTAGATTTTCCATTTTCTCCTTCAAGGGTTTCTTTCGATTTTGGGGATTTTTCTATGGTTTACTGGTTATTCCACTTTAGAATTGGATTCTCTATCATTCCTTCATATTCTCTATGTTAAGTTGTTGGTTCAGCGGCTTCGTGTCTTAAGTTTCAGATTTCATACAGAAACCCTAATCCGATCAAACAGTTTATGAAAAACAGGATTTTAAATATTGGGGTTAGATTTTATTTTTTAATAGTGGCAAGATTAGGGAAGGGTTAGATTTTGGTGATTTGTTGAATGGTATTGGGATATCTAATGGCGTCAATATTATCACAATCGTCAATAGCATCTGTTTCTAATCATTTAGACAAGTTTTCTTGTCTTTCTGTTAGTAATCGTGGTGGTG
>JAJJMC010027712.1:1472683-1541230 GCA_023531435.1 Papaver californicum | reverse complement strand
GTTTTGATGATGCTTTTAACTATAAAGAAGAGCATGACTTAGCAGCATCTTTGAAAAGGTTGGCATCTAAAATCCACTTGGAATCATGATATGAAAAGTGACCAAACAAATCTATAAACAAAATTAAACCAACTCCTTTACAAACTATCTCGAAGAAAACCTTAACCTACAGCAGTAGGTTAAAAATTCTTCTCCTTTCCACTGCCACTTCGGCAAGCCAAGAATCCTTACTTTTATAAGTGGAAAGCACATTATTCTCCTTACCATAGCCGATAATCCTTGACATTACAGAGGTATAGCATAGCCACACAGGTACTTGGAATGCACTTTTGACTCAAGAACAAGTGTCAATCGGCAAGGCATATCCACGAAGGTACTTGGAATCCACTTTAGACTCACGAACAAGTGCCAATCTTCCTGTTCTTGCCACCTTCAGAGAACAAATACATAATAACATAAAGATTTCAGCAATAGCTAGATTACCCCCAAAAAAACGAACCCAGGTTTGTAATGGGGACCCTTTTAAAACAGTTGGTCGTGAGAAAACTGGGACTTAGGTTGGCAGTAACCAGTAGTTAATAATAAACTGACAGATTTGGATATCTATGATAGGTCTAAAATGATTCATATTATTTGAAACCATCATTGTAGACTCGTGTTATTTGGAAAACATGTTTCAATAAATCTTAAACGACAACGTTTGCTCATAGATCTTAAAATGCAACCCATATTACACTCTTACAGTACAAAGACGAGCGGAAGCTAGCACTGTAATATCTCGAAAACATTAAGTTAATGAATAACATAACTCACAAATGCCAAAAGGCTCTAGTAACCTCTGTAAAGCAACCATTTTGTCCAAATCTCCAGTGAGCTGACAAGGGGCAAACATTAAGTTTCAATGATTATGGTCATGAAAAAAAGAAACCCTTAGTTCATGATAAATAACTTCAAGAAAATTTACTAGTATAAATGTGAAAAATGAAGATGTCCAACTCTTTGAGATATTTCTTACAGAAAATTCAACCTAGCACATCAACAACAAAATCTTTCTGACCTAACAATGCAGTTCACTGTTGACCCATAGCTGAAATCATCAACCGCATAATAACATTTAAAGAAAGCACAATAAAGATACTATATATCATGTAAGTTTTCATCATGGAGTGTCTATGTCTAGGGAAAAATACAAACCTCTAGGGTGATTGTATGATCAGACACATCAACAGCTTTTTCTCGGAAAATGCTAGCAATGTCCAAGACATCCCTTCTCGCAACAACATTTACACCAATCTTTATCAACATCAGTTCTCTTTCAGCAAAGGGAATGTGTGTAACATCACGAACCTGAGGAATTTTTTTTTGTTTCCCACAAGTGATTAGCCATTTTGACCCAATGACGGCATCATAGTTGATTTGTAGGTGGAGTTGTAGGTCTTAGTTGAACTCAAATTAGATAATGAAAGAATCACTAATGGGAATGTGAAATGTAACCGGCAATTCTTAACTGCCCACCTCTCCATGAACATGTACGAGATAAGCTTGAAGTAATCAATCAGTGTGGAAAGGGAACAAATTATGTTTCAACTCTTGCTCCGCTACTGCCTTCTATACAAGAGTTTTTACAGCTGCAACACTTAACAAATTTTGTTTTTGTAGAGAATTATGTTCATGTCTAGTAAAGGAGCGACCAAATGTTCTTACAGATGCACCCTACTGTATGGACCAAAACAAAATTGATATTCCTAAGTTTTCTAATACAAAAGAGGAAAATTCCATTGAAACCTAATAATCACCATCATCTCTACATTAGATTTTCATTTTCTAGTTCAATTTACATCCAAACGAATAATAAAAAACCAAACCCTAGAATAAAACAAGCAAAAATTAAATTGGGGGAAAGTGAAAATTACAGGGAAACTTACCTTGGGTTGTCGTGAGCAGAGAAGATGGAGGCGACGGAGGTGACCTATTCAGAGGAGAAGCAGAGATGGAGGCGCTGAACAGGGTAAATATCGGAGATGGTGGCGCTTCTAAACGAAGAAGAAGATGTAGCAGAGGAGAAGTAAATATCAGCCCTAGGATTCATATCAGTTTTTTCATCTGACGGACAATAATGTGTACCGGGTAATATCGGGTAATACCGTTATTTAACCGTACCGGCCGGTATTTCATCTAGAATATCGTTTCGGCGATAAACCCAAATTCGTACCGCTTACCGGTCGGTCCCGCCAAACCGGTCGAAATTTCAGCCGTACCGGCCGGTACGTACTGCACAGACCAAGAAAATCCTAGGGTGTCACAACAGCTGCCAATCCCTTTGCTTAGAGCTGTTACGAAATCGTTTTTTTTTTTTGCTTGATTTTGTTCACCTCCCAGCTATTGTAAAATTCTTTTGTTTCAGATTTCACTATTTTTCTTGATTTTAGATTTTTTACTTGAGTTGTTGGTGCTACAAATTCTCCCCGTTGATCAACTAGTTATTTATGGATATAATACACCATTCACTGATCTTCTTTCTTTCTAGTGTTTGGTGTTCAGTTGTTATAATTAAATCTACATATGGTTGTTCTTTGGTGAATGTGTGCTTCTTCTACTTTTACTTCATCTTGGTTTTATGTTGGTGTGTTCTTGGAGGTTTCGGGTGCGCTGCGTTGTTGATGTTCCTATAACGATTATATGTTGGTGTGTTCTTGGTTCGATTATGTCAATGCTCTAAAAATCTCCCTTTTTATCAATTTAGTGAAGAAACTATCAATTAAATATAGATTTAAATAAAAAAAATAAACATTCAGCTCATTCTCCATAATATTTTTTGAATTCTTAAATCCTTCGTTTTTCAAGTTCTTCTATGGTTTTACATGTGTTAAATTTAGTACTTTTTATTGGAGACTCGTAGCTTGTTAACAACTTTTTAAGAATGCTCCGACTTGAAATTAATCATCCAGTGCGCTCAAGTTGTTATGCCAATACATAATACTTGTACCTATCTTAAAGTTCATTGTACAAAAACTTTAAAGAAATACTATAGTGATATGTTTTCCCCATTAGCCTTTACTTGTCCCTCTTTGTAAAATTTTACGTTTACACGGACAAGTAATTCACTCTCACGTAGACTGCTCCGAAAAGCCAAAGTATGAATCCACATTTAATATTACGAAAATACCGTCTTTCTTGAATGACACAAAGAAATACTCCCTCCGTTTCAGCAAAAGTCATAGTAACACTTTTGCTGAAACAGAGGGAGTGTTAGCTTAAATGAGAAATCACTTTTCTTTGTACCTATTATATTTTTTCTCGTCCATTGAATGATAAACGTAGCCTATATGGCGTAAAGGAGCAATCACTTTTCTTTGTACACTTTTGCAACTTGAGATTATGCTTGATGTGACTCTGCAATCAGGTGGTATGCATCTAATTAGCGTTTTTATTCAGATATGGTGTAGCCTATATTCTGAATGTTCGTAATTTTGTATAATCAGTTGTTCTATTTTATACAAATAGTTTGCATGGATGCACATGAAATAACGAAGATTTAGTTGAGTCAAGATCTGAAATTTCTATGGCGTATATATATGCAAAAGAGCTACAGAGCTAATTTAGTCATGAGCTAAGTATGCATTCTCAATTCTCTTGCGGAATGCATGATAGAAGTATGTATTAATAATTCTAATGTCGGGTCAAGAATTTATACATACTTATTTCATGCTTCTGCAGCTAGGCGAAAAACAATATTACAATTTTCTCATTTGTCAAAAATCCACCATCAACATTAAGTCCCTTGCTTAGCATGGAACAGTAATGTTCCGCGATAAGCACTAGATGGTGATTTTTTTTTACTGATATAAAAAAAATAAATCAACAAGCTTAGTTGTAGGAAGTTACTAGAAATTCTAATTCAATGGTATTTCGATGCTGTCGAATAATCGCTGGAGGAGTAATAGTTGATGTAATTGTATCTGTAGAATGATAGAGCATTGTCTGTAGAGCACGAATAAGTGAAGCGTGGCTGATTTGTGTGATGAAGAGACTAAAATTGACCCGTATGCTGCACGCGACCATGATTTCAAAGAAGAAACCCTTGTTTGACTTAGATTTGGAAACCATTTACTATAAAAGGGAGTAAACCCTTATAATTTTTTTTTATCTCTTTCACCGTCAACAGCTTCACCTTCTCTCCCCTTCTCTTCAACGACGCCAGCAGCAGCAACTCTTCTCGCCATAGCTCCATCGCCGGTCGATAGCTGCCGACAGTATTCCGGTTAATTTCCGTCCGGCTTTAGGTATGTTTTTTATATTTACGTGTGTTAATACTATATATTTTTTATTATTTTGACATGAGTGTTTGCTCACCCTTTCAATTGTTGTTGCTTTCTTTATGGCATAAGCATGTTATTGACTTGATATTGATCTTCTCTTGAAAGCTTCTTGTAAGTGAACTTCAATTTCACAAATCTAATCTCTGATTGTGATAATTCTTTATTAGCTTCACTGCAGCATTGTTAAGATTTTAACCAGGAACGCTCAGATTCATGGTAATTTTCTTTGATGCAAATTTTAATTTATATATCTAAGCATGTATATACATAAAAATAGAACCAAAACTTGTGCATGATTGCCTAACTGTTGACGTGAATGTTATACGAACTCGTTGTAGATGTCAAACGATCATGAAGATAATGCCACCACTGCTTCTAGTCATGGCAGAAGCGAAAATTCTGAAATTACTTTCCTAGACGATGTGCCCAACATCCATGATAATCTCTTTGATGGTGTTATTGAAGAGGCTGTTGGTTCTGATTATGTTGGCACTTTTATTCTAAATATTAATGGCATTCCTCAGCTTCAGAGTATTTATCCACTGGCTCTTGTCAGGTGATGTTTGCAGAGAGGGGAATATATGCTTTTCCTTGTTTATTTTAAGACGTTCCAGACTCCTCACTCTGAATGGAAAGGATGGGATAAAGTTATGTTGAAGAATCCTCAGATGAAGCGGGTTTTAGAAAATGGCAAGATATTCCATGTCGTGCAAGTATCTGAGATTTTGAACATTATTAAGGACACAAATGGTCTGCTTGCATTTGCCTCTCGTTGGTGTGGTCCAGTTCATTCAGCAGTATGTGCTTGGGGTGAACTAACAATCACCTTAGAGGACGTGGCGGTCTTGTTACGAATGCCTGTTGTTGGTAGCATTCCACTTGAATGGTCCGAGGAGGACAAGAAGCATGGCATCATCCTTGTTCAGAAAATAGGAGACTTGCAGAAGTCTAGTTGCTGCAATAATAATAATTATTCGGCTTGGGTTGACTACTGGTGGAACGGAAGTACAAGTGTCGATGACCTTGCTATTGAAGACCCTTTATGCATTGTCGCGTTCCTTTTATTTTGGCTTTCCAGATACGTATTTGAAGATTCTCCTGGCGGTCAAGTGAAGTCTTCACTTGTTCTGCTTGATGTTGTGCTCGCTCGTGGAAAGGCTCTTCCCCTTGGAAATATGTTTCTTGGCTTTTTATACTCGCATTTGGAGAGTTCATTCGTGACATGAGATTTTATAATGGTCATGCCAAGATAGAATCTTTTATCCCTGTGATGTTTATGCAAGCCTGGTTATGGGAACATTTTCCTGAATATGCGCCAAAGAGCAAGCCTTCTTATCCGAGTTCATAGATGGACTATACTAGAATACTTCGTTGGAGTAGGAAGGAACCTTTTGTGTTAGTCTTATTAGTTTAATGGACAATGAGAAGAAGGTGAATTTCATACATTGGGTTTCGAGGCTTCCACACGTGATTTCATCGGATACCTTTGCTGAGAATTCTGGTATTGTTCTACACTCTTGTCCAAATGATGAAGGTAATAGTGCTACAGTCGGTAAAACCACTTTTATGAGTAGTTGTATTTCAGGGTATATTTTTTTTGTTTGCGGCGATAGTTACGTCATGCAGAAATATAACATTGATATGGCGGCTTGGAAAATAGGTTTTGATCAGTCTATTTCTCATTACTGTACCTAGGTGCCTCCCATAGACATACTTCATCGATCCGAGGGCGTCCATACCATTCTTGGTTGCAGCATTCCTTTTCTCTGGGATGACAGAAAATGATGTGCCACTAATGAATATGCTGGTTTCTGGAACACACAGCTTACCCTCCTTGAAAAATTTGTATCTAGTAAGCCTTCTGATGTACGTGGTGTGCTTTCTGAGCAAGAGTTAGCAGGTCGACCCAACTTGAAAATTACTTCTGGAGTGAGACATGATTCGATTGTCAACTTGACACGGATATCTTGAATCATCTCTTAGTTTAATCTCCATCTTTTTTTTAGTATTTAAACATTTAACTTGTTCTTTGCAGTCATGGTTCTCGGAATGCTTTGTACCTGATACCACGTCGAACGACATTCCTTATCCTGGGGAGAAGGGACCACGGATAATTATTCCTAGAAGTGGAGACCGTCTTTTGAAGAAGGTAAGCCTTTTGTGTTTTTCTCTTATTCTTTTTTTTCTGCACGAAGTATAGTTATATCTTGTCTTGACATATTCCTTTGTATAGTCTGGGATCATAACTCGTCAAGGTGACTCGAGTATTCAACCTTTCAAGTTTGGCGCCCCAGCTGTGATTGGCTCCTTAGCACCTTAATTTGTAAGTGGATTTTCTTTTGAAAAATTCTTGAGTTGTATAAATTTTCTTCTTGCTGAGTTAATGATTTCTGATTCTTATGAATAATCATCATTCTTAGATGACCAGAAGTACGAATACTCTAGTATCAAGAAGTAGCTCTATGGTTGGAAGCACTGAGGAGGAAGTCTGAGATGATAATGGACCTGAAGAATCGTTCCTTACTGAAGAAATTAAAGATTCTGAAGCTGAAGACGAAGAAATTTGTGTCGAGTCGCATTATGAGATGCATTCTACTTCTGATGGCTTGTCACAACTTCAAGTAACTTTACTCTATAATGTTTCATGAACTACAATGCTTGTGCTGTGTCTTCTAACCCAGAATCTTGAACGGGTTCCTCCTAATGCGACTGTTGGAGAAAGCACTCTAAGTGGTATTGTTGTACAGAATGCTGATGTGATGGAGACTGCTCCTCTCGAGTACTCGAATGCTGGAGTTAGATTTGACTTCATGTTTGATAGGACCCGACTTGACTATGTGTGTGTCGGAGGTTTCACTGTCCCGTCGATTATGCTGAGCTGTATACCAAAATATGGAAGAATTCTGGACATTTCTTCATAAGTAATCCCAAGAATTACCATACTCTGGAGAAAGATATGTCTGCGTTGCTGCCAACTGTAATGGGATGGTTTCTTTTCCTCATAGAGAAATCTCTGAGATGGCACTTCTAGACTGGAAGGATGTTCTTGAAGAATCCGAAAGAGTTAAGCTTAATGTTGTCTGGATTCGTCATCATTTAGAAGTTATTGAAAAGTATTTACAGGAGAAAAGCGTACCTTATAGCTTAGAGACGGTGATCAAGGCTGAGTGTGAGGTTGATAGGCTTTCTCGGGAACTGAAGCTCGTGACTAAAGCGCTTGAGCGAATGAAGAAGGAATATTCCGAAGGTTCTGAGCCAGTCTTCAAGGAATTTTTCTAGGTTTTCTTAAGTTTTTCATAGGTTTTGAGACATATGGATTTTTGTGGTTTTATTTTGGGATTTTTGAGTAAATTGTGATTTCTGAATAATTATGCAATGATATTTTTTGAAAAGAAACAATACTTTGCTTGATTTAAAGAATTGAAATCCTAAATATGAATGCAAGATATTGCAAAAGTTTTGGAGGAATTACAAATATTGCATAAAACAGGAAAATAAAGCGGGATGGTGGTAAAATGCTTTAAGCGTTGTGACTTGTCAGCCACTTGCCATGTGTGACCACCCCTTCAGACTTTTCAGTAATAACGAGTTTATAGTAACCGACGATTAATATTTCGGTGATGAGATATGGCTCTTCTTCAGGAGAGGCTGTTATATTTTTCACCATATCTCTGACATGAAAGCCATTGGGTTCAGACCTCTCAACTTCAGGACATGTCTTCTGAATAACCGGGTTAATAATTTATTATCTCCAATAGAGACAATCCATACCCATTTGATAAAATTTTAAAAAGGATCAGCTTCCTATTCACATCGCCGAGTCAGAGTAGGCTCGATATCCGGTTCAAGTCCCCAAGCTTTAATGGGACGTGGGATTGCTAGTTGCAAAGGAGTTGGTTGGATGTAACTTACTTGTGTGCGAAACCTTCGAAAATATGACGCCATGTCCTCTTCTTGTAACTGCTTCACATCTAGATTCATTATGCGGCGGAGCTCATCTGATAGGGAATCTTTGGGATTTTCGGGCTTGTTTGAGAGTCTTGGAGGTGTTGGCTGGTAAAAGAGATACACCTGCTTCCATCTTGTTGCTACGGACCCATGGGCGTCCCAGAATCATGTCGTAACTTGGATCCTCTTTGACAATGTGAAATTTGGCATGTGTTCGGGTATCACCTGTTTTCACTTCAAGGGTGATATAGCCGTAAGAAATCCTGGACTTCCTTTTAGAATTATTGATTATAGTTGACGAGTATGTAGCTTTGTTCCTTGAAATTCCCACAGCTCTCAGAGTTTTGATAGTGATGATACTGACATCGGTGGCTGAATCAATTAGTGTATTCTCAAACTCGGTGTCCTTGAGGAAAACAGTGGTGAAAAATTCCCAGCTAGGTTTCTCATTATGTTGGATGATCACGTATGAAACTGACTGGAGATATGAAGTATTACTTTCAACGAAGAGTACACGCTTACCCGATACAACACGATTAAGAGCGGTGAAAATATCTTTTCGTTGCGCCTTTGACCAGTAAAGAAGCTCACATATGCGCTTCATCATAGATTGGACAGTTTTGTTGACTGATTCCTCGAAGAAAGTGAAGCTCCTAACTGAGAGGGGATCTTTCTGGATTCCTTCACTCCCCAGGCGTAGCTCTCCTGAGTCGATCTTTTCTCTGAAGATACACCTTAAAACATTGCATTCACTGGTGGGATGGTTGACAAATCTGTGGAAGTGACAATATTTTGGATTTGACATGTCTTATTCAGTAGGTGTATGTCGTACATGTGCTAACTTGATAGCTCCTTTTTGTACCCATAATTCCAGTAGTTCGAGGACCTTCTCCATGGGAAAGGGGAAATCTTGGATTATCAGATCCGTCTTGCTTTTTCATGGCTGACACGAAGTCTTGGACGAGCCTTGTATTTTAGTTGTGTTCTTACTCTTTCTCCATTTGACGATGACGCTGCTCCGGTGATAACTGCTCTGTTAGAGTTTTAAGTAAAGTAAGAACTTCCTTATGGGTAGTGGCCATGGCTACTTGAGTTTCAGTCAAGGTATCATGTCGCATCATTAAATTATCCATTGCAGGTGACGCCTGTTCCTTGTTTTTGACACCTTCAGTGGTATGGAGAGGAGTCTTGGTATTTTTAGTTGTGGTGTTTTGAGGGGTGATCTCAGGAATTCCTCCACTGGTATTGTCGTGGTTAGAAGTGGTTGTTGAACCTGAATTTGGATTTTTTGCTGAACCCGACCTAAGATCTACTATTTTGAATAATTGAAGAATTGATTTTCAAATGGTTGAAAAATTGGATTCGTGACCGAGAAATTGATCTCCCACTGTGGTCACCAATTGTTAGTACCTAAAAATTGATTCTAAGAAAAACAATGTACTGTAGAAGTACTTTATTTAGATTCAGAGATCAAAATCTTACAAAGCAAGCCTAAGCCACGATAATAGCCATTCCGCCCTGCTTCGGTCACGATCAGAGGAAATGGGTTGATTTTAGGGGAGGGAAACAAAGAAAGTTGAAGGATTTCTGTGTGTTAAATTTTTGTAGAGTTGCAGAACCATTGAAAGAAATCACAAAGCTTATGAGAATTGTAAGCTTGTTCTGTTTCTGAAATGGGATAAGTAGACTATTTATAATAGTAAAGAGCGCACACGTTTCCTTGTAAAGTTGTGGAGATAGTGAAGAGATGGATATGTGAGAGCTATGGGGTTAATGGTTTAACCGCCTTGGACTCTTCGTGAAACCATTACTCCATTAACTACTTCACCCTTACCACGACTTTGTAACTTCTTTACCATGGGATGTGTTTACACCCATGTTGCTATAACCGCCAGACCAAAACCCCATATTTTTCCCCCCATGTAATTTTTTTTGATTTTTGTAAAGTTAGTGGAGTCATAGACTCAAAAAAATATGAATAGTTTGACAGTAATTGGTACCAGCACAAGCATAGGTGCAGGCATGAAGGGCGCAAAGTCATGCAAAAAAAAAGAGGGGAAGGCTTGAACCTTAGACGAAGGTAAAGAGGGAGATAGGCGCTACCTTTGGTGCTTTAGTGCAGTGTTGCTGGTAGCACAAGAGCTAACGTTAGCGGTTCATCTTTAGCGCTGCTTGTAGCTATAGCTAGTTCTACCACTAGCACTGCTAGTACTTGTTTGGTCCGCCCTCTGTTAGCTTTTGGTTCTTTGGCTTATTGGCATGTGTGTGTGTCTGCTACTTATTTGTGTTGGGAGTGTGGCTATGGCTTTTCCAAGGCTGACACTTGTTAGTGCCATGGTTATTGCTTATGCACCATGGCTTTAACATTTATTAATGTCGTGGCCATTTTTACGGCTTATTTAGTGTTTCTCAGTCGCATGAGATTTTAATGTTAGCATTATGCTTATCTTTTATGCAGTGCATACAGAACAGATTCAAGAGATTCAGCCGTTGAAGTTTACAACTTGAGATTATGCTTGATGCGACTCTGCAATTAGATGGTATGCATCTAATTAGCGTTCTTATTCAGATATGGAGTAGCCTTCTGAATGTTCGTAATTTTTTATAATCAGCTGTTATGTTTTATACAAATAGTTTACATTGATGTACATGAAATAGCGAGGATTTAGTTGAGTCAAGCTCTGAAATTTCTATGGTGCATATATATGCAAAAGAGCAATAGAGCTAATTTAGCCATGAGCTAAATATACATTCTCAATTCTCTTGTGGAATGCAAGATAGCAGTATGTATTTATAATTCTGATGTCGGGTCAGAAATTTATACATATTTATTTCATGCTTCTGCAGCTGGCGAAAAACAATATTACAATTTTTTTTTTTTATCAAAAATACACCATCAATAATTAATAACCTATTAATCATTGGTCATAGGGGTGGGAAGTTTCTAGATACAATCGAAAGACATGTTCGGGTTACTCAAATTACATATCAATTCGTAACTTACATGTACTTGGTCATAGTGGTGGGAAGTTTCTGGATATGTCATTCTTTTGTGTCTAGATATCGCCTACCAATTTATGGATTCGTAACCTATCAATATTTTCAAATGTCTTCATATAGCTTTTTATATGTGTTTGCGTATGGGTGTGGAAAGGTTCATAAGTTACATATCAATTTATAACCTACGAGTCCTTGGTCATAGTGATCGGAAGTTTCCGGATTTAATTAAGAGACAAGATTATTTTATATCTCTACATAAATCTACAACACATAACGTGATTTGGGATATCATTATATAAATATTAATTAAAATAGATTCAGCTAGCCGAAATAGACAACGATGCCGTCTACAACAGGTTCGTCTAGGAAAATAACCCAAACGCCAAACATACAACTTAAATGATTTGAATTCTTTTTTAGTATTTGATTCGAATTGGAAAACTGAATAATCCTGTAACCACTCAAACTCGCTTATATGATTTGGAAACCGTAAACAAATTTTACCTATTACAATCATTTACTAATATTTTTAATAAGTTTTTAAGGCTGATTTGGCTTGAAAATGCTCCCATAATTTAGCTACTTCTAAACGAAACCCACATGACAAATAGTACAAGTCATGTTCGACTGGGTTTTTTTTAAATATCCCTGCTGAAAATTAACTTAGAATTGCCGATGTCTCTCAGATTCGTTTAGGTGCAAACTATAGTTACTCTTACCCATGTTTTTCCAATAATAGCAAATGCCCTTTAAAATCGGTTTGGTTGCTAGGATTAAAAAAAAATTCTGATGGGTGGATGATCTTTATCGTATAAATTTTTGATTGAATGGGTCATTATATTCTTCTTTTTCATTGGTTTAGTTGGACCCTTTTGGACCGGGTACGGGGTGAAGCCCCACCTTAATATACAAAAATCAACTATAAAAATAATTTTCACCGGATCTCATGCGTAACACGGTTTCTTACTCGTTTTAAAACACAAAAGATAAACTTTATTTCACTTTGATCCCCAAACAATAAATTGGCTGTATAACCCACAAAATCTTATTTGTGGGTCTAGAAGAAAAATAAAATTAGATACTCTTCTAGTATCCAAGAATCTTTAATATACTTTTATAATATCCTAAATCGGATATTCTGCCCAAATTGTACAATTAACTTTTATATTATCTTACTAAAATACCCTTGTTTATTTGTTTGAAAAGCTTACCGACTAAAGAACGATAAAAATCTTTGTGCCAGAGCACCACCAACACCTATCTAGTCTTTCCCATCATACATCTCTGCATAAAACCAAACAGTGTCACGTCATTTATTTACCACGATTTCATGTCAAATTAGTGTTCTACGATATCTTCTTTTACCATGATTTGCCAAATTGGAAACTCACGAACACTATCGTTCACACCAATTCAAACTGATTTTATTGTAAATTGTTTTTCAAACGTTACAGGGTTGAAGCCTTTAATGGGAAAAGAAGGCTAATTCAAAAATGATGATAATGATTATTCAAATATTCCATGATCATATGAAATTATGAAAAAGAACTGGAATGTTGAGAATATTTAGATGATGATAATTTTGAAATGGTCGTGACGCAGGCACCACCTGATACGTTCCAACTACTGTATAGGATCAGTAATATCCCCAGTCTGAAACATAAATTTAAATGAAAAAAAAATCTCTATATAAACTTTAAATAATGTTTAAAATAAAAAAATAATTAACTACAGTTCAAGTTGATCTTAGAATTATGCTTTAAAAAAATAAAGTTGATCATAGAATATCAAAATTGGATGGTTGTGTGTGTATTACTTCAAAATTGGATGTTCCTTCCCTTTATCAGAAAACCTGAAATGAAACCAGCTCCAATCATATGATTGTAAACATACTTTAACCATTCTAATTATAATGGTGCAATACCATTATAATTTTCTGCACTATCAACGGCCCTTAAATTTTATGTGTTTTTGAATTTTGTGTGTTTTGAAAATGTTAATTTTGTTCATACACTTTCGCTAGGATGAAATCAGTTTCACGCTGCATATTTTGATAAAATCAAACAACCATATGTACATCATACTACTTCAAATACTAAATCCTGCATACTCCGATAAAAAAAAAATTCTTTAGGATGTATCTGGCTTCATCCTGTATATTTTGACAAAGAAATATGTTTTCTTCAGGATGTATCTGGTTTCATCCTGTATATTTAAATATTTATTTATTTTTATGTTGAAGGTGATGATAGTGTTTGTTATATTTTGTTATTATTGAAGGTGATGGTGACAATAATGTGGTGTTTATTGAAATTTAAAATGTTGGTAGCAGTGGTGGTTGTGCTAAATCTTTTGTTCTTTTTTATATAGAACGAGTGTTTTACCTATTTTTCGAAAAAATATTCTAGCTATTTTTTGAATAAGTTTTCTTATTTTAGTTTAACCCAGGACGAATCAAGTTTCATCCTACCTATATTTTGAATAATTTTTTCTATCTTAGTTTAAGCCAGGATGCAACTAGATTTATCTTATCTATTTTTCGACTATTTTTTTCAGATCTTATTTTAAGTCAGGATGCAACCAGTTTCATCCTAGCTATTTTTTGAAAAAAAAAATTGTAGTTTAAGTCAGGATGCATCCAGTTTCATTCTAACTATTTCTCAAATATATTTTTTCTATCTTAGTTTATGCAGGATACAACCAGTTTCATCCTAGCTTTTTTTTTTCCAAAAAAATACTTTCGAATTTACTATCATGGATCTTGTTTTGTAGATAATCAAAAACCCTTTCTAAAAATATAAGTTTTATTAAAATTGGATATATATTTTTGGAATTATAAATATTGTTGTAATTAGATTTTAAATAGGAGAGAGAGAAAGGATAAAAAGAAGAAAAAACATAAAGATGAAGAATATAATTGTCTAGGTATTTTAGTGTCCATTTCACCCATTCATAATATTTACTTGGCCATTACAACCATATTTTAAATATATTTGGACAATAGTTCCATTTTTTCATCCCCAAATCAGGATTCTTTCATCTTTACACTTTAGGAGAAGGTTTCCAGCCCATGCGGCCTAAATATGGGCATTGCCAAAGTATGACTAAGAATAGCCCAATTACGTAAGAACGGTTGAACGAACTTCATGGGCCATGGCATATGAAGAATGAGGAAGTTTGTGTCCATTGCATTGACTGCCATTGTCGACGACTCGCTCCATTGACTGCCATTCTTTCATCTCTACTCTTTAGCGCACTCCAATATTTAGTTTGGTCTTCTCACTAAATAAATGCGTCGAATGAGCTCCATTTACTAAATTCATTCTATATACTGTTCATTTCATTTTTGTTATCATCATCTTATCATACCTATACCTTATCTTCTGAGTACATCATCGTTCGTTGTAATAGACATGATCAATATACTCTACTAGTATTAATTATTTAATTGAGTTTGGCGGTTAATGGAAGTTTACGGTACTATAATTCAGTCTGATTGGTGAACTTTCAACCAATAATTATAAATAGAAAAATTCACGTACGATGAACTTGTGCGGCCATTTGAATTTCGCTCAATAAACAAATAGTTTACCATCTTATTTAAATACTAGAAATACGAAATTAGGATAATTGTACGTCCATAGAAAAAGATTAGAAGTTTGATCCTTAATCTTTGTTTTTTCGATCGTGCGAGGTCATGACGTAAAGGCATATCCCTTCGATAGTTCGTCAGCTCGTCGTGGGATTTTATTCTAACCAATGCCTTCATAGTTGATTATTACTAGTTTCTAATAAATTATGGGTTGTCAAAACGGATCATCGATTAAAAATTGAAATAAAAAATTAATGGATAAGATAAAAAAGATAACTTAATTCGATATAAATTGTTTATATCCACGGATAAAACCCCGTATGATGAAATGTATTGATGATCTTCGGTACTTACTGAATGGTACATTTACATTAGATGATTCCTATTTTTAATAATAATAGGATAAACCAATAGACCTAGAAGATAATAACAAATTAATTATCTTGACTAGGTAATGTATGTCCAGCTTGATTGCAGTATCTTATAAATTGACTTGATCTTCTTTTCTGGCACGTCCCTTGACTGCACGTTGCCTCGGTCCTTTGCACTATAACCTTGACTATTTGTGTATGGATGATATACTTTAATACCCCTTAAGTTGAACACGGAAAAAATTGAAGTGTCCAACTTGAACTGTTCTTGAACTGTTGTTGAAGATGATAACTGCAAGCTTTGAACACGGATCTTCATTATTCTCTTCCTTGGTACGACCTCCAAACTTTAAGTGTAACCAAAAAACTTAAACTCCACTATTATATTAGTGAATTTGAGAACGACAATACCACCGTTGTATATAAACCTGTAAGAACTTGAAAGTTCTCAGAGAAATAATAAAATGAGTATTGTAAACAAAAGAAAGCTTTATTGATAGCTTCTGTAACTGTCAGATACATTGGCTTATAAAGTGTATTAACATACACCACAAAAGACTATCCTACACTCATATTTGATGACACACACTATACCCACACATGTGGTTATTGTACACTAATTGTTTCTAACATTCCCCTTCAAGCTCTGTGTCTGCAAGATACATGAGCTTGGATAATAGGAATCGAAAAGTAGTAGTACATAGCCCCTTAGTGAAAACATCTGCAAGCTGCTGACTTGTTGGAACATAGACTATCCTCAATAACTCTTGAGAAACCAATTCACGAACAAAATGATAATCCACCTCTATATGTTTTGTTCTAGCATGGAATACTGGATTGTAGGCTAGACTTGCTGCATTTGATTGTCACAATAAAGGACCATTGATTGACTTACTGTTAGATGAAGCTCCCTTAATAAGTATGAAATCCACATCAACTCAGATGATGCAACAACTAATGATTTATACTCTGCCTCTTCTGAACTGCATGAAATTGTGGGTTGCTTCTTTGATGACCAAGAAACTAAAGAGTTTCCAAGAAATAATGCATACCCACTTGTTGAACGTCTAGTATCTGGACACCCTGCCTAATCTGAGTCTGAATATGTACTGACCATTCCAATATCTCCAGCAGATAGTGTAATTCCAGAACCAATGGTTCCTTTCAAATACCTCAGTATTCTTTTCACTAATTGCAAATGCAAGTCAGAAGGTGTATGCATGAACTGTGACACATAGTTCACTGCATAGTTAATATCTGATCTTGTCATAGTAAGGTATTGTAATCCTCCTACCAAACTTCTGTAAAGAGTTGGGGACACCAATGTTGTACCCCCATAAAATGACAACCTTGGACCAGATGCAACAGGAGTTGTGCAAGACTTGCAATCCAACATCTCAGCTTTTTCTAGTAATTCAACAGTATACTTCTGTTGGGTGAGAAGTAGACACATATCCATGTGGTTTTTCCATGTACACATCCTCATCCAGAAAACCATGTAGAAAGGCATTAGAAACATCCAATTGTTGTAAAATCCATTTGCTGCTCAAAGCTATAGTAAGTACACACCTTATAGTTGTAGGTTTCACCACTGGACTAAATGTCTCTGCATAATCCACTTCATCTTGTTGTAAATACCCTTTTGCAACAATTCTAGACTTGTATCTCTCTACTGTGCCATCAGACTTCAGTTTTACTTTGAAGACCCATCTGCATCCAAGTACATTCATCCCTTCTACATATGGTAGTAGTGTCCAAGTCTTGTTATCCATCAAATCTTTATATTCTTTATCCATAGAAAGTACCCAAGTAAGATCTTTACTGGCTTATTTGAATGTTTTTGGCTCCATTGGTGTTTGTAACACAGATAAGAATGCACTAGAAATTGAGTGATTTATTGAGTAATGTGCTACAAATCAGATGGCAATGCTTTCTGCTTGTATATTCCATTTCTTGATCTTGTTTGCGTTCTTGAAACATGTGGTTCTTCTGCATTCACTGGTTCTGTCTCAAATACTAGAGTTGGAGGATCTTGAACAATAGTTGTTGATGTTTGAGCAATGGGCAGATTAACTGGGATAGTTAATGAATCACATGAACTGTCTTGAGAATGAATAGGTTCATTTGAAAATGTCTGTGTATGTGTAGAATCAGCAAAAGGAAAGCTTTCTTCATTGAAAGTCATATGTCTAGATACAAAAACCTTCTTTGTTGCATTGTCATAACATTTATAACCTCTATATAATGAGTTGTAACCCAAGAAGGTGCATTTAACAGATTTTGGAGATAATTTGTCCTGCCTAAAAGAGGACATATTTGGGTAGCAGCTACAGCCAAATATCTTGAACAAGCTATAATCTGGAACTTCATTATACAACATCACAAAAGGTATTTTGTATCCCAAGACTTTGGATGGAAGTCTGTTTATAATGAATGTGGATGTAAGATAATTGTCGAAAGATTTTGTAACTGCAGCTTGGAATGAAAGAGTATTTCCAACCTCAGTAATATGTCTAATCTTCCTCTCTGCAATACCATTCTGTTGGGGTGTTCTGGGACAGGAAATCCTCAAAGTTATATCACATTGTTCTATAAAACTTCTAAAAACACCTTTAACCAACTCATATGCACCATCACACTGGAAACAAACAATTGCAGTAGATAAAAGCTTCTCATTATGTAGTTTGAAGTGTTTAAAACAGTTAAATGCTTCATCCCTTGTTGATAGTGGATGTATCCAGTGATATCTACTGTAATCATCCACAAAAATAATGAAATACCTAAAGCCTAGATGTAACTGGTGTTGGACCCCAAATATCACAATGTATAAGATGTAATGGTGTAACAGATACTCTTTTTGATGAATAGAAAGGCAATTTTATGTGTTTTCCTAATTGGTACTCATGACAGAATGTAGCTAAGTTAGGATCTGTGAACTGTATGGATGGTATGAATGACAATTTCTTTAAAATAAAAGGAGATGGATGTCCTAACCTTTTGTGCCACATTGAAGGAGAAGCAAGAATTGAAGCAAAAGCTTTAGTTGGAGGTAGTGCAGTCTGGATTGGATATAGTTTATTGCAAACTGTTCCTTCTGCAACTACTTCATCATTTGCTAAATCTTTAATATTGTATCCCCATGGCAACATGTTGAAAGATACATTGTTATCCTTATAGAATTGTGAGACACATATCAGATTCTGTGTCAGTAGTGGTACCAACAGAACATTTTTAAGAATGAATTCTGAATTTTCCAGAGTTAATACTGCTTCACCTATTGCAGAAATTTGAAGATATTTTCCATTCCCAATCATCACCTTATTTGTACCTGAATAGGGCTTGCAATCATGTAATAGAGCAGCATTACTAGTTATATGTGCAGTAGCACCAGAATCTGGTATCCATTTAGCATCTAGTGTAGGAATCAATTTTTGTTGTTCTTCACCAGAACAAGTGTAAAATGCTTGATTTTGTTTCATCTTAGAAGAATAAGAATTTGATTTTGAGTTTGTTGTTGGTGGAGTATAGCGCCAATGGCACCTGTTGGATGTATGGCCTAGTCTCTTGCATATTTGACACTCAACTTCAGTAAAGTCAATAGGATTCATGTTCTGTAGATTTCTTGAATTGTTTTGTTGATTATTTTGATAATATTGTGTTTTCTTTGAAAATAAAGCAGTGTTTGTGGTAGAATCAAACAGAGAAGAAGTTTCTTGTTCTTGAGATTTAAGCCACTGTTCATGATGTACCAATCTTGACCTCAATTCACCAAATGTATACTGTTTCTCTCTATTATGAGATGAAACCAGAAACTGATCATAACATCTATTGAGTCCATTCAAAGCATACATGACAATATCTTCATCTGATAGTTTCTCATTAATAGCAGCAAGATTGTCTGTAATCTCTTTAATCTGACACAAATAATCAAGGATTGAAAGATTACCTTGTTTAATAGATTGTATCTGTCCTCTAAGCATAGATTTTCTTGCAAAAAACTGTAGATTAAATTCAGATCTGAGATAATCCCAGTACTCTTTTGATGTAGATAATCCCAGTACTCCTGAAGAAATTGACTGAGTGAATGTTGCATTGAGACAACACATGACAAATCGATTCATAGCTAGCCAGAATACATATTCGGGATTTGATTGGAGTTGATTGTTAACAAGAATTGTTGAAGAAGGTGTTGAATATGATCCATCAACAAATCTCATTAGATTTGTGCTCATAAGTATAGATTCAAATTGGTGTTTCCACAGTAGGTAATTGGTTGAATATAGCTTTAATGAAACAAAGTTACAAATATTTTGGAATGGTAATTGGATCGTTTTTGTTGTTGATATTGGTCTGTAGTAATTTTTGAATGAAAATTTGTAGAAGTAGATGCATTAGTGTTCTCCATTGTAGCTGTTTTGAAGAAGTATTGGTAATGTGAAGGTTTGGTAGAATTGTTAAGTGTTTCTAAAGTTAATCTGAAGCTTTAGTAGGATTTTTTTGAAGAATTTTGGATCAAGAGTTCACTCGTGGGAGAAAGAGCTCTGATACCATGTAAGAACTTGAAAGTTCTCAGAGAAATAATAAAATGAGTACTGTAAAGAAAAGAAAGCTTTATTGATAGCTTCTGTAACTGTCAGATACATTGGCTTATAAAGTGTATTAACATACACCACAGAAGACTATCCTACACTCATATCTGATGACACACACTATACCCACACATGTGGTTATTGTACACTAATTGTTTCTAACAAAACCAAACCAAGGAATCTTCATTTTAACAGCGCCATTTGGTATTTTCCAGATATGGCTCTGAGCCAATGAAGCAAAAATGTAATAATTAGAAACATCATTTGGGATAGGAATGCCACCATTTACAGCATCCAAAACAGAGAGAATGACAAAAAAAGAAGAAGTTCTTATCTTAATTAAAGAAGTCAGGTTGTGTAGTGATCATGAACACCACGAATAGAGAATTCTTTAAATCAAATGACGACATACTTCAGATAACGTGAAGCAAAATATTTCGGAGGAAACATTATTTGATATATACTCAAAGTATATTAATAAAACTACTCCGGAAAAAAATAAATTATGATACGGTTATGAGATACCGTTTGAGATATTCTAAAATGGAATGATATTTTTGGAATTGAATTGATATTTTTTATAAAAAGAAATAATATTTGAAGATAATTTCGGTAGTAACATGAAACAAAATATTTCGGGAAAAAAATATCATTGGATACACTCAAAATATCTTTGGAGTAGAGAAATTATTCCGAAATGTCAAGATAGATTAGATAATTAAATGGGATTACCCGTTTTATAAGAATATGAATCCAAGAATTGAATGTGAAAATAAAAATCGGTGGATCTTACTGTGAACAATGGCAAGAAAGAGAATTAAAATATTGATAAAATACGTCATTGTCTTGACAGATCACATCAATAACACGAAAAACTAGTTGAAACGAGAATTATATGCTTCTTATTTTTCTTTTTGTTATCAAACCGTATAGGAGGCTCTCTTATATATAGTGAGAGTAGTCTTTTATATTAGGTAAGAGATCTAAGCAAATCTTAAAGGAAATCTTAAACATAAAAGAAAATCTTCTCAAATCCTAAACAGAATATATTGTTGACTAATCCTAAAGATTAATAGTTGGCAGGTGTATCAGGACTCTGACAACAGCCAGAACCGGTCTTCTGGCTGTATGGTTCAACACTTCCCCTCAAGTTGAAGGGGAGCTGGCGAATATTCAACTTGATTCTTAGGTATTGGAACCTCTGAGATGGTAGTCCTTTAGTGAAAATGTCGGCTATTTGATCTTTGGATGATATGAAATCGTACCTGAAGTTCCTTTGCAGCAACTCTTTCACGGAAAAAGTGGTAGTCTATTTCAATGTGCTTAGTGCGAGCATGAAAGACTGGACTAACAGTTAAGTATGTGGCACCCAGATTTTCACATCATAAAACAGATAGAGTGGTAGGTAAGCAAAGCTCTTTCAGCAAAGACTGAATACAAAGAATTTCTGAAGTGGCGATAGCCAACCCTCTATATTCCTCTTTTGTACTGGATTTAAAGACAGTCTTTTATTTTCTGGCACTCCAGGAAATAAGGTTTTTTCCAAAATAGATACAGTAGCCACTGGTAGAACGTCGATCATCTAGATTACCTGCCCAATCTGCATCAGAGTATGCTTGAATGTTGAAGCCCAATGACAGTCTAAAGTGTAAACCATAGATGACAGTGTGTTTGAGATAACGTAAAATTTACTTGAGTAGATCCCAGTGTTCAACATAAGGATCTTGCATGTATTTACATGCTTTGTTTACCGCCACTGATATGTCCGACCGTGTAAGATGAAGGTATTGCAAAGCTCCCACCACACTTCTATATAGATACGGATCATGAAACTTCGTAGAGCCTTGCTTCTGGAGTTTTAACTGGGAAGCTAATGGAGTCGTAATTGGTTTAGAGCCATCTAGTTGTGTGCGTTGGAGCAAATCAGCCGTGTATTTTTGTTGACTGAGGATAACCGAGTTTCCCTGACGCAGAACTTCTAAGCCCAGGAAGTAGACAAGAACCCCATATCTTTTACTGCAAAAGCTTCACTAAGGTCAGAAATTAATTTGTTGATAAGAGAAGGATCAGAACCTGTAGCGATTATATCATCCACATAGATAAGGATATGAACGATATGATTTTTATGTTGCTTCACAAACAAGGAATTTTCATAGATAGATCCTTTGAAGCCTTGTGATATCAAGTATTAACTGAGTCGACCAAACCATACTCTGGGTGCCTGCTTTAGTCCATACAAGGCTTTGTGTAGCTTGCAAACATGTTTTAGGTAATTCGGATCCATATACCCTGCCGATTGTTGCATATACACTTCTTCTTCAAGTTCACCATGCAAAAAGGCGTTTTGCACATCTAAGTGTCTCATATCCCATTTGTTCATAACAACAATAGAAAGAACTAACCTGATAGTACAGGGTTTCACAACTGGGTTGAATGTTTCGGTATAGTCCACACCCTCTCGCTGGTGAAATCCTTTTGCAACCAACCTGGACTTATATTTGGCAATTGATCCATCAGAATTTTGTTTAACCCGAAAAACCCATTTGGATCCAATGATATTCATACCAGGTTTGTAAAGGAACTAAGGACCATGTGCCATTACGGATGTGAGCATTATATTCATCATCCATTGAGTGACGCCAGGCAGGATCTTGAGTTGATTTGCTATAACATGTTGGTGCCATGTAATCCGGTGTTTGAAGAGGATGTTTATTTACATTAGAAAAAGTTTATTGATGGATGTTGATATGCCTGATTTTCCTCTTGTTACCATTGGGTGTACAGGTACAAGTTGTTGTGTTTCTGCCTGTTGTAAAGTTCTTTGTTCGGTTGGCAGTAGACCTGTTGCTGCTGTGATGGTGTGACCAAAACTGAAGCTGGTTGTGTCTTGATGTTGAAGTATTGTTGCTATAGCTGAGTGATCGTTGGCAGAAGACGTTGGTGCTGTATCCGTTGAAGCCTGTTGTTGCGTGGATGCTGCTGAGCTGATGCATGTATGTTGCTGGCGAAATGTTTCTTTCGGAGATCCTTGTACGTGAACAGGTGATGCTGGTGTTGTTTTGTTGTCGCTGGGAACTTGATCATGTTGAAATGAAGCTGATGTACGTGCGCCAGTGTCACTAGGTGACGCTGTTGTGCACCCGTCCTGATCTTGTTGCTGAAATGATGCTGTAGAAGTTGTGCTACGGAACCGGTGCTGTGTTGGCTGAACAGAAAATTCTCTAAATGGAGGAGTAGTAAGATTTTGTGTGAATGAGCTTACCTCTGGTAGTGGTTGCACAGGTTGAACCTTCTGTTTGGCTTCGAAAGGGAATGAACTCTCTTCAAACTTGACATGCCTGGATATGTACAGTCTTCTTGTGGGTAAATGGAAACACAGGTAGCCTTTATGTGACCCACTATAGCCAATGAAAACACACGGAAGGGATCTGGGATGCAATTTGTTAGAATTGTATGACCTGAGACTTGGAAAACAAAGACAGCCAAATACCTTTAGGAACGAGAAATCGGGTGTCTTTTTAAACAATAGTTCTAACGGTGTCTTAATATGTGTATGAGAAGATGGACATAAGTTGATTAGGTAACAAGCAGTTGTAAAAGCATCAGACCAGTAGGAAGTTGGCATGGACGCATGGAATAAAAGAGCTAGCCCTGACTCAGTAACATGTTTGATCCTACGTTCGGATAAGCCATTTTGTGATGAAGTGTGTGGACATGAAAATCGATGAATAACACCCGTGATGTTTAAGAAGTTTGTGAACTTTTTGTATTATCCACCATTGTCGGATTGAAAGACTTTGATAGTTCTGTTTAGTTGGTTTTCTATCTGTAGTTTGAACTGGACGAAAACATGTAAAACATCAGATTTTTTTACTAATGGGTAAACCCAGGTATAATGAGAGTATGCATCCATCAACAAAATATAATATTTATAGCAATTTCTAGACAAAGTTGGAGAGACCCATAGATCAGAAACTATTAGACGTACAGGTTCGTCTATTATTGTATTACTGACACGAAAAGGAAGTTTGCAACTTTTGCTAACATGACATAACTCACAAAACTGAAACGCATTATTGGTGACTGGTAGAGAGTAATTCTTGATGACTCGATTTACTGTGCGCAACATTGGATGTCCTAGACGCTGGTGCCAGATGGGAACTGATGCAGAGAGATATGTAGTTGGTGTTGATTGTTGGATGTTGTGAATATCGTTGAGCACATAGAGTCCATTCCTATTCTTGCCTTGCAGAAGAGTTCTCATGGTGTGCAGGTCCTTTACCAGAAAGTGGGTTGAATGAAAAACAAAGCACACATGATTGTCAGAACAAAATTTTGATACTTACAATAAATTAGCTTTAATAGAAGGGACATGAAGTATCTTATTAAGGTAAAACTCTCTATTATTATGAGTGAAGAAACCTTTACCAATGTTTGAGATGGGTATAGCATTACCATTACCCACATGAACCGCTTCAGTGCCATCATATTCATGTTGAATACGAAGATTATTCATGTCTGCAGTTATGTGGTGAGTAGCACCTATATCTGTAACCCAGTTTTCATTCAAGTTTCTTCCAGGTAATGCTATGTATGCTTGCTTGTTGGACTGTTGGTTTGCACGGTCCTCTTTGTATCTGAACCAGCACTTGCCTGCAATGTGTCCTGGCTTCTTACAAATCTGACATGGTCCTTCTGTTGATTCATATCTCCCAGGAGTATTGTTGTTGTTCTGAGCTCGACGATTTGAGATGAAGTTTCTTCTCTGTGGTAGCCTTGATTGGTTTCGTGGGTTGCCATATGACGCAACATTAGCAAGGGGTTCCTGTAGAACAGCAAGTTGTTGCTCCAGACGCATATCATACGTCAGGAGATGTGCAAGCATTGTTTTCATGCTTAGATTGTCATTAGTACTTAGGGAGGTGACTATTGCATCATAAGCCTGATTCAATCCATTCATGATTGATTTTTTCTTATCTTCTTCTGTAATTGTGACTCCAGATGCTGTTAAAGAATTAAACAGAGTTTTTGCTTTGGAAATATAGTCGTGCATAGACAGGTTACCTTTACGCAGATTATGTAGTTCTCTTTTTAGATGCATCTGATGAGCTTAGTTGTTTGGAGCAAACCGGTCTTCAAGTGCTTCCCAGACTTCTTGAGATGTGTTGAGACCAACAACACCAGTCATAACGGCTTCTGTTAAAGATGACAAGAGCCAACCCATGAGAATGTTGTCTAGTTCTTCATATTTAATAAACTCAGGATTAACCTGAGTTTGATTTTGTAGATGTTTTGGTGGTTTTTGAAAGCTTCCATCAACATAACCTGATAGGTTATAGCCTTTTAACAAGGGTTTGAATTGTGTTTTCCATAGTAGGTAATTTTTTCTGTGAGTTTGATGTTGATAATATGGTTGATGTGAAGGTTTTGAAGCATTATTGTTGTGTTTGCAGCCATTGGTGCGTGGTTTTGGATCTTTTGAGGCGTCTGATACCAAGTTGAAATGAGAATTGTATGCTTCTTATTTTTCTTTTTGTTATCAAACCGTACAGGAGGCTCTCTTATATATAGTGAGAGTAGTCTTTTACATTAGGTAAGAGATCTAAGAAAATCTTAAAGGAAATCCTAAACATAAAAGAAAATCTACTCGAATCCTAAACAGAATATATTGTTGACTAATCTTAAAGATTAATTGTTGACAAGTGTATCAGGACTCTGACTACAGCCAGAACCGGTTTTCTGGCTATATGGTTCAACAAAACTGAGATATTTAACACGATCAATTAGGTCGTGAAGGATATATGAGCTCATGGAATTACCTTAAGACTCGGATTCAATAGAGACATAGATTCACAACAAAAACTCGTAAAAAACTACCTTGCTAAATAATGGCTTGATTGGCTTGCTGGGTAAATAAGAGCTAGCGAAATGAGTTTTGGGATTGAATGGATAGTATTTTCTTGACAACAACAAAAACAAAAGATGGATAAAAGATAAAACATCTTTGATGAATAATAAATCTGATTATTTCGAATCAAAATAAGAAACCTTTGATAACAATCTTTAACAGAGATTTTCTGTTCTTGAAAGATAAGAACACACATAACAATTTTGATTGGTTGTCCATGATTAACGATTAAAGAAGATGATAATACACGTCACTTAACTTTATAACAAACTAACAATAGTTGAGGCAGTCTCGTATTGAGATGGGAGTACCACCATGCGTAAATGGTGGAGTTTATTGGTATTATAAAGAAGCCCAATTTTGTGTTTGTTTTCATCTTGAATTAGATGAAAAAACATTTGATTTAGATGTTGATGTGTTCACAATGATCAAACACCAAAGATACAGTGAACATTAATTGCAGTAGCACCAGAAGACGGTAACTGCGGATGAAAGAGCATGATATACTGAATACTTGCTCATGAACATCGGAGCAAGTTTAACAATCATAGATTTTGTGATAAATAAATAAAATCTTATCAATCCAGGAAAATTCGAACTATTGCAACAAGATTGTTTGATAATCAGTGATAATTGTTGCTAATTATGACAAAGGGAAATAATGATTTCAGATCCCTGATGCAAAGTCCAAACCAAGACAGTTCTCTGTGATGCAAAAAGGAAGTACAAATAATGACTTTTGTACTGTGATTCTTTTAACGCTGGAACCCACGGATCTTATATGCAACATCGTGATTACTAACACCAACTCTCAATATTGATTGCTTGAGAACAGAGAGAATTTAGATGTACCAATGTAAATAATGGAAACTAAAAAATAAAAAAACAGTGATTGATACGAAAATGATTTTTTTTAATGATGTAGCGGAAGTGATTTGAGCAGACGGATTATCGATTAAAGATTGAAACAAAAGATTAACGGAAACGACTAATCGCCTACGTACGGATAAAACTCAATAAAATATATTGATGATATTCGGTATTTACTGAGATAATACATTTATATTAGATGATTTATATTTATAGTAATAATAGGATAAACCAATAGACTTAAAAGATAATAATAGACTAATCGCCTACGTATACGGATAATATATGTCCAGTTTAATTGCAGTATCTTATAAATTAACATGATCCGGATAATATATGTCCAGTTTAATTGCAGTATCTTATAAATTAACAGGATCTTCTTTTCCAACACGTCCCTTAACTGCACGTCACCTCGGTCCTTTGCACTATAACCTCGGCTATTTGTGTATGGGTGATATACTCTAATAGTTTCTCTATTCATCAGTGTCTTCCGATTAGCAATTAGTTAGTATTTTATTCCAACAAATTTATCAGACTAGTCTCAATCAAGGAATCGCAGGTGAGGTTACCAATGACGTCTAAAGTAATAAAGTGTCGCTGCACTTCTTTGTGTCAATTAATATTTTTAGAACTGACTTAGACTCTAAGTTAAGCAACTTAACAGTGTTCTTCGAGGAACGGAGGCGGAAGATATAATGTTCAGCAAAACTTAGCTAGATTTTATGGAATGATGCCCACTCAGTCGTGAGCTTCTGCACACCATAAATTTCTTGGCTGCTATTATTTTGAGTCCTTGACCGGACCATATGCAATAATTTAGTCTTTAATTAGCCGAAAGGAAGCTAACTATTAAATGCACGATAGAAATTGTCAGTTAAGCTAAACTATACAGGATAATAAGTATGAACATTTTTTGGTACCGAAAAGAGAAGGGACAATTAACATTCTAGCTACGATACTCTGCTCTCTAATACAAACAAAAGTAAATACACACATTAGTGCAAAAGTACAAAAGAGAAAAATGGCATTTCGATTCAAAACATACGTAAAAGTTGAAACTTCATTTTTCTCGGTATGATGCATAATTTAAAGTATTGCGGAATTACGTCAGTCGTTTTTGTCCGCGTGTTAAAAGTTAAGCACTTGACTGCTTAAAGTATTAATAATCCTTTTCCTAGCTATATTTAAAACAACCCAGTGCAGCAAGAAATCTAGTGGTTTATTTTTTTAACATTTTAGTTCGCAAGGATGGAGACAAGGGATTTCATGTCGAAAGCATTTTCATGGTAATGAATTGTACACTTCAAAACCTACATCAAGGAGAGCATTACATAGTAGTTCCATAACTTGTACACGTCCAGACTCAAATCTAACGTCCATGGAAAATTCTTAGATGGTTCTCCTTAAATATAGTCCCACATGCTCTAGATTTCCAGGATTTATAAAACATATATGCACTGGATAAATCAGCTTTCAAGGTTAGTTAGATCCACGATAAGTCATAGGAAACAAAAAGAAGAGAGATAAATAATGTTTTTTTAAGGGAATTTATGTATGGATTCAAGAGGAACTCAACGAGTAACAGTTTATACCAAAACAAGCATTCTTATTACAATTACAAATATGAGATGAAATTATACTTAAACACTTCCGAATAGCTTACATTTTGGAAGGAAGGTTTAGTACAATTTCTTATGAGTACAGAGCATTAATCTTGCAGTAAATTTCACACAAATTTACATGGCTAGAAGGATTTTCCCATTGAACCAACTCTTTCACACTTTTTCCTATCTCTTTTGTTTCTTTCATTAAACCATCAATGCAAAATCCCAATGCACTCAAACCAAGAATCATTTGGCTCTTGATCTCCTCTTGATCATTGTCATCACCTTCCAAACCATCAACTCTGTCAACCACTTGTCTTAAATGTTGCACCAACGAACTCGTAAACTTCTCCATTTCTTCTTCGTTGTCGCTCATCAGAACCTTAAACCCATTCCCATTTAGTGAACATTTTCCCATTTCCACATCATAGGAGATGTTCTTACTAGTTAACTCTTTTTCAAGTCTTTTTAACGATTTTATCGAAGTAATTTCCTCAAAACATTTTAATGAAGAATTTACCGTTCTTTTGAAAATGTCTAAATCTCCACCAATCTGTTCTTCAACTTCAAACCTCTTGGACTCTTGAACTAAAGATTCCATTGCACGAGTTGTGTAAAATAAGAGATCTGCCATTCTTAATAATGACCCAAGTAACTTACTATAACATGCACCATGAAAAGGTATGAACCAAAAGTTGGGTTCCACTCCAGCTTCTGCAATGAACTTACCTAGCTCATTAACATTAGCTCTTAGATTCTTTTCGTTTTCTTTTAAATCTTTCAAACACATTCTCGACTTTTTTTCTGCATTGATACAAAAATCTATGGATTCGATGGACTTGTGAAGGGACCTTAAGCTCTTCGATAACCCACCCTTTGCCATTGTAGAAGCCCTGATGGGTTGTACGAGAAGGTCCACTATGACTGAACAACTTAGTCCAATGAAGACTTCTGTGATTCTTACGAAGGCAAATTGAGTTGGAGAGCCATAATTTTTCCTGCCCAAGATAATTAATGCAGCAATAGTTGCAGATATGGCGCCAGCCTGATCATACATTCGGCTTCGTTTTAAGAACGTAGTGAATATGATCCAAGGAATAAGTGATAGAAATCTTATCTCTAGGAACCTTGGGAAAACAAAGCAAGCCAAGACTCCATATATGGACCCTAAAACTGTTCCCTGTGCTTTAATATTTGCAATTTTGAATGTCGCTTCTCTCCCACCTGCCATTCCAACACCAACTGCAAGACCTGCCCAGAACCCATTTTCCTTATTATAAATCATTCCAAATAACACAGCAAGGCCTAACGAAAGCGAACATTTCGCTGCATAAATCAATCTTTTACTATTGATTCTCAAGAACAAATTGCGGATCATAAATGGTTTTTGTTTCTGAACTGATGCTTCAATCTTGGGTTTGTTTGGTGAATCAAGACTTTGAGTAGTCATTGATTCGTCGTGCAGGAGTTTCATGCAAAATAGAAAGAAGAGAGATGGTAAATCATTTTTGGTGAGTAATATACTGGGTTGAAGAGTTTGAAGGAACAAATTAAGTACAACTTGATCTTCTCCTTTAGTTTCTGGAACAGTTGATGAATCACTACGTAAAGAGCAACTAGTTTGTTTCACTGTTGAACTTATTTGCTCATTTAATGTAGAGACAAGAATTTTAACTTCTTGATCAGCAACTCTAACAGGAAATGATGAGGCAGAAGAAGTTAAAGCAATTTCAATCCCTTTTAAGGGTGTTTCCAGGGCCTGTAATCTGGCTGCTGGGCACATATCATACTGCTTAGCCAATCTGTTCAAGGGTTTCTCCCATGGCATGTTTTCCTGTTGAATGAAATGATTTGCACACCTTAGTAACTTTAACTTGGTAATATTAAGTCTAAAATGTTCATAAAAAATTGAAAAATCAAGTGTACCTGTTTGATTTTGATATTTTGGAGCAGACTGGACCCTGTTTTAGCCAAAGATTTTGCTTGAGAAACTGATGCTAGTGCTGAAGCTTTGTTTTCGGCACAAAAAGCATTCACAAAGAGATTAAGTCTTTCTGAAAAATTCTCTTTGAATAACAAGCCCTTATTCCGAACCTGCAAATTAAAACAAATGATACAATTAACCCACAATGTTTATTTGTTACTGGAACAAATAGGGACCAAATAAGGGTTTAACTCGTTACCTCAAAACTTGCAAGCCGAGGGTAGGGAAAAACCAACGCCAGAAAAGAAGCTAAAGCGCCAAGAGCAGTACTTTCTGCAACGTGCCTCGCGTGCGCAAAAGCCTCAATATGAACACCATCGATAGAAGTCACTGAGTATAAGATAACGATTTGACCCAAAGCAATTCGCTTGCAAATTAAGTGGGTTGATTCAGGCAGTGTTATTGCAAAACTTGTGAGTGTCACAGCAAGAACAGATGCACTGATTGAGTACCTAGCTTGTCCAATAAGCCATAAGCTTAAGATAGCTGGTAATACTCCTTGACAAGTAGCGAATATGGCATGCCAACAACCTCGAACTGTATCGCCTAATGTCGCTTCTGTGACGATAAGTATTACAATTACATATGTTAAAGCAGGAAATGCTACCTCCTGCTGGAGTAACATAGGGCCGAATAGAGTTACAAAACCGACAATGGAGCATGCTAATGCAATCCTGAATGCTGCTACTAAACGTGAACGCCATAATGCTTGAGCCGGACTGATTATTCTTTTTGTTGGTGTGGCTAGTTCTACTGCTTTTGTTATCATTTTTGAATGATATGGATTTGATGAACAATTTAAGGAAGGAAGAATATAGGAGTAGCAGAATGAGAAACACCAGTTAGATTAGATTAGAGGGGAAGTAAAGACAATTTTTTCTTCTCCTGGTTAAGCTGGTAGGTGTGTCATTTTGGGAAGTCATAAGCTGGGTTTTTGTAGTAAGAGAGATTAGGAAAGGAGTTAGAAAGTAATGGATGTCTGTATATGCAGAGATTTTTTAAAGTGGATATATGGGGCCTATTTTTTGTGAGTGATGTTTTTGAATTGTCCATACTTTAGAATTAAAAACAAGAATTGCACGAAAAACTGATATCCAGGATCACATTTCAAAATATAAATTCTGAAAAGATAAGTAGTAGTAGAATTAAGCTGATCAAAAAAGTTGGAGCTAGTGAAGCCAAATTATCTGTGTAATTAATGACTTACCAAAAGGGTGTAACCAACTCACCCGGTTCCGGTCCGGTTTGGATAATCGGGTAACCATTGGCATCCCTAGTAACCAAGTTACTGAGATATATTCGGTCACACTCACAGCCTTAAAGCTAAATGAATGATACCTCGATGATGACATTTCTGTTAAATTTGTGTATCAATCGCCAAACCAGGTGCAATGTGCAAATGAGCGCATAAGCTTTCCGTAATAATGCATCATCAACTTGTGTCATTGTCTCTTACGTTCCAGTAGTTATGTACAATTAGGCCATTGACCAACCATTAAAATTATAAAAATCTAATCGAGATCTGTTTGGCAACCAAATAACCGGCAACGACAAACGCTAGTTTGTAGGAACTTGTCTCATAACCTTAGTTTACCATGTTCTTTTTCTAACCTAATTTTATTTATTTTGACCTGTTGTTGCATATGACCTTACTACTACTATGATTTACTAGTTAGTTGCAATCTCTGAAATGTTATTTTGCTTAATCAGGCTATATGACTATAGTCATGTTTTATACCATTTTGACATAGTGAAATGTGATTTTGACGATGCATCAAGAAAGGTTCATCCTCATCCTCATCCTCATCCTCATCCTCATCCTTATCCTCATCGTCTTCAAATGATGCCATACTGATAAAACATTACCATAACCAAGGTTAATTTATCAATGTCATTATAGGACAGTGGTAAAAATTTTGGATAATAAAACCTTTCCACACCAAAAATTTTATCGATCAAAATAAAATAACCGAAATTAACTCGTAAAACTACATAAGTAGGAATTGCGCTCACTGCTGGTTAGCTTCTGAGCCAAGCCATGTAAAAAAGAGAAAATAAAAATCCATATATCATCATTTTCCTTTTGCTACTTTTTCAAGAAGAAACATAATTATGGAAATGATGTCAGCATGGAGAAATTGATCAAGGAAGTAATTAAGGCTAATAAACCATGGAAAAACTTGTTTAAAGTGGGGTTCCCTCTAGTTTTTCCACTAAGAAATCTGGTCGACCCATTTTAAATGTAACCTTACTTTTCGTCCTTCATTTTGTACTTGTAAGAAAGCTGAAGAAGAAGAAGAGAGAAAACCTAGGTGTTGATCCTTGAGAAGAGGAAGGGTCAAGCTAAGTGGGTCTCATGGATGATGATGCATGCAATTTATCATATATATTCAATTCAACTCAACAGTAAAAATTGAAAAGAAAAAAAGAAAAAAAAAAGACGAGAAAAGTTAGTTAAAGCATGCGAAGTGACTAAGTGACCATTTTTACTTTAGCCCCCCCATAAGGGGGGAATATGAGAGTGATTTGCTTAATTGCTTGTTAATGATTTTTCAGAGGATTAATCATGTGATCCAACTATAGGTATACATGTTATTCTAAGGTTTATTAGTTATAAAATTTGGATGGTAGGTCATTGACTTCGTATAATTCTCCTCATTTACCCTCAATTGGTAATTTTTTGAAGCTGCTATATATCCCCATAATCGTTCCCCATTTTTATCCTCTATTTATTTATTTTTTCATGACGTGGTATCAATTTAAACCCTTTATCGGATAATGGTGAACTTTTAGGGGGTCGGGGTAGATCTCGACTAAACAGTTATGGATTAGTACCTTTATGACGTGTTATGGTAAAAAAATTGGAAAATAAATTTAGGGGGTGTGTAGCATTTTCGGTAATTGTTGACGCGTGAAGTTTAAGTAGTATTTTTCCAGCACATGAAATCTAGCTACTATTTTCTGAAATTCAACTAGTACGTATTATCTTAACACCTGAAAATATTAATCGAACTTTTTTTTGGAGGTTAAACTGATATACTAATCAAACCAGACTCTTAAAAAAAATTAGCCAAAAATTTGGAAAAAGAATGATAAAAAAGGAGAAGAAAAAACACAAAGAACAATAGACATACGAGTAATTATTTTTGCAGGTGAACATAAAATTACGGGGTTTAAAAAAATAAATATAACAACAATATCTACTTTTCCAAATGGTTTAGCTCCAGGATATTTTAAATCAAAATGCATAACCTCTACCGACAAAATACTCACATAAAAATAATTTATGACATTTAGGCAAAAAAAAAACATAATACTTGCAAAAATAAATGATAATTTGTTAAGAAGTGGAAAATTTGAACTCCTAAAATTTCTCACTCTCCCTTAGATAACTGTTTGCTCCTGACATCGAAACTTTTATCGTTTCTCTTCCATCAAAATTCAAATTAAAGAAATTCGAAGTTGTCCAGTTTTGATATGATTTTTTTAACAAATTTGTTACAACTACTATTAGTATGTAGTGTTAAAAAAACTTCCTTTTTTTTCCCTTTGAAAAAGAGGCAATCCTCATTTCGTTAACATTCATAATACCATGATTCCAAATCAGGGAGGTCACGATACAGACCAAGAGTTTTCAACTAAGTCAAAGTATTTCAACAAACAACATAGACTTTCAAGACATTTAACATCATAGTAACAAACAAAATTTTAAAATTTAAATATAACCATTCGAAACTGATTCCTTAGTACCATAACAAGTTTAAATGGCATTGTTTAGACTAAAAGTAACATATCCAGACTAATTAATAACTCCATTAAAGGTAGAAATATTAGGATCCAAAAATCCAACCATTTCTCAAGGTTTTTTTTTTTTTTGTAATCATAGTAACACATGTGACTGAGGTATAAAAGGATCCACAGATCCAACGATTTCCCGCAATTTTTTCTAAAAATAAAGTAACACAAGTGATAAAGATAATAAAAATTGGCTATCTTTGGGAGGAATCGGTCGGAGGCGGTCTCAGTTTTCATTAGAATCTGTCTTCTTCTACTATCTTTTGCTGGTGTCTTTGGTGTCAATATTGTTGTTATTGTTGTCTTTGGTGATTTTGTTGTTGATGGAGTTTCTGATCTTGTCAAAACTTTAGTTATTGTTGTTGTTGTTGTTGTGATTTGTGTTCTCATGAAGAAAACTTGACTATTTGTATGGGAAAACTTCATTAAAAGAGATTTCGAATCCATATGAAAAACTCTAACAAAAGGTTCTAAATTTGAAACCCTAAAAAGAGACAACAAACAAAACTAGTTCTAAACAGAGAAATACCTAACAACAACTTATATCTGAACCCAAAAGCAGAGTTGAAACAAAACCCACCACTGAAATCAAAAGCAAGATTAAAACAAAAGCAAAGTTTGAAACAATCCCGCAACTGAAATCAAAAGAAGAATTGAAACAAACCCACTTCTGAAATAATACCCAAAACTAAAATATTGAAGAAGAAACCGCAAGGAGATAGAGGTGGAAAAGAGATGATCCGCTCAGATCTTCTCCATTAGAGAAGATCTGAGCAGGGGAAGGTTTCTCTGATCGCAGGTTTAAGAAAGAGAAAAATGTGTATCTCTTTTTTCTCTTTAAAAAGAGAAATATGTAATTCTTTGTTAGTATAGAAAATCTTATAAGTTTTATTAATCAATTAGTTTTGCTTTTTTTGTCAATGGCTTCTATATGCTAATTAGATTACTTGTTAAACTTTCTAATTACGACACGTCCATCTTGATCCCTAGTGACATATCATTCGATTTCTACAATAATCTCAAATATATATTTCAGGACCAATTACTTTGATGTAACATGGTTTTTATATTTATATATACGAAGATCTTTGGCTACCACAAATGATCATGATAACGGTGTTATGAGCAGATAAATTCTAATTTTAACGAAGAAGAAAAAATTGAATGATAAAATATTAATTTACATGGCATTCCTCAATTACAGTTAATTTTCGTTATTCGAAATTGTGCATTTAAATAATACTTATAATGTATTGCAATTCACTTGTTGCGATACAAAATATTGTATTTTTCATGGTTTCAATGTAAGCATTTATAGAATTAAGAGGTTTTTCTCTTCTTCAAAATAAATTTGAACTCCTTGAAAAGATGAGGGTACCAAATACACTACCAATCTTTTGCAATAACCTATAACATACTCACCTTGTATATTCTTATAAGAACAATAACGACTCAAGATTATTTCAAAAAGGTGATATTGAATATAATCTATAAAACCACTTAATAAGGTATAGATTATGTGATCGATCCAAGATGTATGTTAATGTATAAGTGTATTTAATTTAATTATAACTATAAAAATTATAATGTGGAAAGGTAAAGTAAATCATACGACACAACAAGATTTTGTTAATGAGGAAAACTGCATAGCAGAAAAACCTTTGGACCTAGTCCGGTTTTGAATACTTTCATAATTAATCCATTATACAAATATACTACCGCAACTTCGTATTGTTGAGACCAAATAAACTACCCATAGTTACTCAGTTCCATTAGTATCCCTGCGCCTATAACCAATGTAGCCAACACACGTGAATCATCTAACAAAATCCACTGCCAAGTGTTCGTTTACCCTTGTAAAAACTTCTGCTTCGAATTCCTATGGGACGTATAAATGCGATCAATATCATAGTCAAGGATTTTTTATTTAGATTTGCAATACAAAGATCAACAAGATATACCAAATCAGAAACTCCTTGGTAAATAAGTACAATCAAGTTTTACGATTATAAAAAGTAATCCACTTGATTATAAGACTTACGTTTATGATAGAATTACAAACAATTTGTCGATCTTCTACAAGCCTTAAGTCTATCAACGATTAACTGCTTTTTTCCCAGAAAATAAAATCTAGCAGATAATCACGATAAGATCAGAAACACAAAAGAACTTCAAGTCTTCAATCTTCATAATCTTCAGTAGTCACAACCTGCATTTGATTCCACTAATGATTTATCTCACAAAACGAAGTCTGTTAACGTTGGAAATCAATAGTTCGATTCCAACAAACCTAGAATCACTTAGATTTGCAATAGTCAAACCTTCAAAGTCTTAAGTGGCCTTATATCAGATGAGAATGACCATATAATAAACAAGAACTTATCTAGAAGATAAGTACATGAGTTAGCTAGTTCAATAACAAGTAATATCAACCGAAAATAAATCACAAATCTAGTTTCCCACCAAGGGTACTTCTAGTGCTTCTTAATCCAAATTAGAAGACTTAAAATGCAAAGTGTTTTCGTCCAGAACCAAATCGAACTTACTTGTAAGTGTGTTGATCGAATCACACAAAGTGTGAGCCTGGGATGAGTTTGTAAGAATACGAGCTCTACTATTTATAGTGTAATGACCAATGCTTTTTTGGAAAACAAAAAAATCTAATTTTGAAATTTTGAAAGATATTCTCTACCAATTTCAAAAATAGAATATTCTTATATTCTCTAGATATTATAAACACGCAATGTTGTCATAAAATCTTAGAAATTTTCCAACTCATATATGAAAAAACCTACTAGTATGACAACTAATATTAGCTAGCACATAATGTATACTTCTCAAATATAATCAATTAGTTATATGCAATCTTCTGAGAAAGATAAGCATACAGATTTCGATTCCAAAGATAGATTCTAATGTTTTTCATAGTATAAGTGGGATCTTAGCCTTGAGTATCAAATGAATATATTCTAACAATAATATATTAGAGTTTTCAATACGTGTTCAATATTTCCATACAAAAATTTCCATTCAGACTTGCCTGTCTTTCGAAAACATAAAGATATACATTAAGAATCTTAAGATGGATATTTCAAAAATACAAGTCTAGGATCGGTCCTGAATCCTGTTAGATATTTGAAAGTTAATTCTTATCTAAACAAACTTCAAAATATGCCAAATAAAGCATAAATTCAAATCCAGATTCACTACTAGATAGATATATCTAGTTTCTCGAAAGTTTAATATTAATCCATGAAAAGAGCCATATTAATGTTATGTCAGAACTACGAAAGTATAATTAATTATACTACGTAACTATATATGATAATCTATAGAAAAAACTAATGTATATCCTTCCTTTGACACTTAGATCATAAGAATGATCAAGTCATCTAAAAAACTAAATCCATGTAAACAAACTTCCCATGTTATTGTTTTAATGAATATGACTTAAAGAACTTGTATTGAAATGTAACAAGTCAAAGCTAATAGCTACTATCCTCAATCTGAAGGATGATATCTTCGGTTGTCTTCAATACGTCATCATCTCTTCTACGACTAACTAGTGATTTTCGTAACATTTTTATGTCCTAAGTCTAACCTAGTGAAGTTGACTTTAGTAAACAATTCAAGCGAATGGGTTTTGTAACTAAACTTGACATGCACCAAATGTTCAACCTAGTAGTGCTCTAACACTCCTAATAAATATCGACTATAAGAATTTCTTAAAATTAAAAGTTTTATCTCTCCCTTCGAAACAAATAAAAAAAAACTCCTAGCCTCGTCTATGAAAGTTAGTTTACGAGTTATTTGACTTTATCTTTATATTCCTTTTAATGAAAGACTATTTAGCTAATAATGGATCTGAAATCAAATTAAGTGTTGGTGTTTGTGTATTATAAAAATGATTCGTCGTGTGATGTATCTATATCATATCGGTTCTCATTGATAAATATATGATACACTAGTATTGATGATACCGATTTATAATGGGTTAAATTGACCGACACTAAGGGTTTATATCTAATTTTATAATGTATTGTCATCGTATATCATATCAAATTTGTATATATTTTATTTTAAATGCACTTTCATGCATAACACTCCTTTCGTAAATTCTGTAGTTTTTTTTTTGTCCCGTATTAGTTTTATGATTTTGGCACAAAAACTTTCAAATTTTTCTGCATATTAAATTCCTACTCATTGGTTCATTTTTCTAAGTTTTATTCTTCAAATAAATTTATTACTACAACTACTAACAAAATCTTATTTAACACCAATACACCTAACAACTCTATTCACATGAAAAATTAGAAGTAATATTTTTTTTAGAAACTATCATCAAGAGTATAATTGGAAAAAATTAAATAATATTTCTCTCTATTCCTTAATATGTATAATAAACCAAAATAATCAATTAAACTAAGACGAATAGAGCGGATATAAAACGGATTGAACTATCGAACCCCAAAAATATTTAATTCGGATTAATTATTATATTAGAATTGATTGAGCAAATTTATTGTCTCCAACATACATTCATATCTCTAACATGCATGGAACAGTAAGATCGGTAAGATTTTATATATATTTCCAACATACACCTGTTTTTATTTTATTTCTTTGGAATATGATACACTAAGAAATATTTCCAATGCAATGCTAATAAATACTTTCAACATGAATTTCCAAACGTGTAATAATATATGTTGTATAACATGTATTTTCTTATACTTTAAACCAATAAGTTTTCTGAAAACCAAATGTAAATGTTGGAAGAAAATAACAATGCATTATATTATAAATTGGTGCGTAGACTTGTACAAGTCCAAACGTTCACATGAGTTTTCTCCACGTCGGTAACTATTTGTTGTATTTGTACGTATAGCAGGTACCATGGTTTGTTAGATCGGCCTACGTATTTGTATTGATTGACACTATGATTTGTTTTGTTATACGATACACATCTGTAATTGTAGATATTTATGCAAGACCCTTAATTTATTTGTTTCCCTAACACCTCGTTTGGTTGGAAGAATTGAAATCCTAAAAATTCAATTATAGGTAATCTAATTCTTGGAATTGAATTCCAAGTAATCGAATTCAAATCCAAAAAATTAACGTTTGGTTGAGATAATTCAATTATTTTTTCTTTACCTCGGAATCCAATTTCATTGCATTATTGGACTAGTTCAATGGAAATATAATATTTTGAAGGGAATTAAATTCTTAGGAATCAAAAATCTTAATTACATAAAGTTAATTTGTCTTGATTGGTTCAAATAATTGGGCACATTCCCTAAGAATTGGATTATCTAGCCTTCAATTTCTTGAACCAAACATACTATAAATATTAATTGCGCCTCAGATGATACTAGCATGTTGTATCAATTTGTACCGGATGATACGTACATATACAACTCATGCTGATTTATATAGAGTAGAAAATGCATGTTTTGATTGTTATGGCTTGCACAAGTTTCTACACCAATTATTTTTTGTAAATAATATGTAAACTATTTCCATCATTCACGTTGGGTATTCCTTCAGAAAACTTATTTGTTTGAAGTATTAAAATTTGCAACATATATTTGCGGATGTTGGAAATGTATTTTGGAAATTCAATGGACATTCTCAATAACCAATGCATGTGTGTCATTATAACCAAGAAGTATCCATTAAAAACTTATCTGGTTTCTACACATATTTATTAAAAAGGGGATTTAAGCTAGAGCAAAGTCAATCTTTTACGACTTATATAAATGTTGAAGAAGAAATTAATTCAAACCTTGATTTTCGTATCGGGTATCAGTATCTATCGGCCCTCATGGATACAGATGCAATACGGTAGTGCCGGTGATACTGATTGGAACTGATTGAAATTCCGCGAGTGACCGTTACTGGGTGAAATTAAAGTTTTAGTCAATTTAAATAATTTTTACATTCTATCATATTGAATTTATACACATTAGATGTTAAAATACCCTTCATAGTAGATAAGTTAAATAAAGTTGATTGGACTATTAAATCCGATAAATATTGTAATTTAAATAAATTATTATATTAAAATGTCTGTTCATATTTCAATGATACAAAAGTTCAACTTGAATACTAATTGGAAACACATAACAATCTATTTATTTTATGATTGGTGGGAAACTGTGCAAGGCCAAAGGTTCACATGTATTTTCTACTATGTAAGAGTTAGTACCGGTTTGTATTTGTATGTATTGGTCAATACGGGTCAATACGACATTGATCATATAACTAGTATTATTAGATACAAACCTGATACCCGGGGATATATAGACTAAGGATCTTAGATCATCATCCACAGGTACAGATATGATACGGCCGAAATTAGTGAACCATAATGCGAACTTTAATATTTTTATGCATTATCGTTACCACCGTTGGATACAATGTTATAATAAAAATAATATCTTTGAATTGTATATTTTATTTGAAAGCACGTCTAAACGTGAACAGTGGAGGGTACCAAGTACACCACCAAAAATTTTGTTTAACCTAAAAGAAAATTCATTGTGTGATTTTTATTCAAAGATAAAATAGATATCTAACATACAATTTGTATGTACTTCAATTTTAATGAAACAAAATCAATATAATGAGGAAAACAAATAGTGAAAGACACCAAATATTTTGTTAACAAAGAAAACTGCAATTGCGAAAAACTCTTGACCTCGTCCAGTTTAAACACACATTGTATTAAGTTACTACAAACATTATCCTACTATCAGACTTCCGATTGAAATAAGTTGAGACAGAATAAAACCCTCTAAGCTACTTTGTTGCAGTTGTGCTTCAAGTTCTTTTAGATTTCACAAGAATTTACGCAATTGATTCCCCTAACTGATTCATTTATAGGCCTAGGAGTTGTTCCACAGTATTTGTCGAAGACTAGCGCTACTCTGCCTCCAACATGACACCTATGATTTCCTTTTATATGTAAAATCAAGGTAACGGAAATCTTCCACAAAACTAAAAATTAACTAAGCCAAAAAATTAGGGTTTATACTCTTTAAAATTTATAGAAATAACTAATCAATATATCTCACAAAAATATCAATCTTAAAACTAGTCTAGATGGAGACTTCAAATTTGGACTTTAATAGATAAGCGTCATATGTAATCGAGATTGAAGTTCTATCAAATCATGTATTTGATCAATAATTCTTGAATGGCCTTATAGAAAAAGAGAAGGACCTTGGAATAAACAAGAATTATTTAAAAAATCAAATCAAGATAAGGTTTCGAAACTACCAAGATGATAATTCTACGTATGCTTTACAAATCCCCAAGTGAAGTCTTCAAAGCCTCACCCTTTGTTGTCGAAAAACCTTTGGTGATGAAGAAAAGCCCTTACAACAAGATAAATAACTTGTAGGAGATTAAGATTCTGTATTGCAGGATTTTTCCAATATATAGTGAGCGGTCAAGGCTAGGTTGCTTTAGATATAAGAAATTAATTACTTGAAACCTAAGTAATTCTCAATGCTACTATGTATAAGTTTATCCTCTGATATAAAAGTTTTGTTTATTTAGTTAAATCTTAACTTGCATTGAGGTTTTTCCCATAGTTTGAAGTATTGAAACAATTTAGTGTCAAGTAATTACCATATGTAAGTTATTTCCAAATATTACTTCAAATTGCTAAAGTTAGGCGTGTGCATAAAAAGTTACAACTGCCTGAATCAGGACTCAAAATTGCATCTCAAATTTGATCATCTTGGAAAGAATAAGCAACTTTTACAGCAAATAATCATGCTAAGAATAACAATCCGTAAGCGTGTAAAAATATTTCCTTTAAAATAAAGAAGTGCAAAATTACCAAAAATAGTTTTGGCCGATTTCCACTTCTAGGTTCATGAACCTAAGAAACTAACTTCGTGAACTCAATTGAACCGTTAATCTCGTTAGAAACTTATCACATTTAGGTTCGCAAACTCAGGAAAATAAGTTCGCAAACTCAATAGAAAAAAGATATATCGGTAAAAATATTCTAACTTAGGTTCGCAAACTCAAGTGACAAACAAGTCATGATAGAATTATTTCTTGTTTAATTTTGCGAACTCAAGTGACAAACAAGTCATAGTAGAACTTCTACTTGATTATATTCGTGAACTCAAGTGAGCGAATATCATCAGTAGCAAAATTATAGGATTAGGTTCAAACTCAAATGTTGGGTTCACGGACCTTGACTCTTAAAAGATCACCTTAGTTTTTTTTTCTTTAAATTAGTTTTGAATTTCAACAAACAAGAGCTTGAAATTAAAACTTTATTAGACTTAGCAAATGCTCGCTAGTCTGTGAAAAGTTCTTTCTTTGTAATGTATTCATTATTAAAGTCATTGCTTTTTTTATAATAGATAGATGGGAAAAGAGTCTGAAAGGAAAATCATTCTTTGTATTAACTTTGATGAAGTTCTTCAAATGATGTCTTCACATGATCTTCAATCTTTAGTATTCAAGGGTACTTGGATAAATCCTAAAACTCTACTACCTAATCTAATCCAGTCTAAAGATGACTTTAGTATACTACAATCAAGAAATAGTTTTGGAAACTAAAATATGACATCCACCTTGACATACTACCGCCTATGGGTTCAATTTGCTCTAACAAAACGTCTAGTATATGAAAATTCCATATTATGGAAAACGATAATACCTTAATTAGGCGGAAGCCCTTAGTTTCAACTGACATTGGTCATTTTTTGGTTGGTATCAATCAATATGCTCGATATTGTTTCATCGTATTTTTACCAGTAATGATAGATACGATCCCGATACCCGATACGACAAACAATTATTGACAATGTTCAAAGATCCTTAATTTTTTTTGAATCCTCAAGTATAAGTTTGGTATCAGTTAATACATAATGATACAATCAGATACTGTTTGATATAGAGTTATAAAAGTATGTGAATGTTAAGACTTGCACAAGTTTTCACAACAGTCTAAAAAATGATTATTATTTGTTTCCAACATTTGGGTTGAATTTTTCCTTAAAAAATTTGTTAGTTTTGAAGTATAAAAATCAAAAAGATATATTTTTGCATGTTGGAAATTGGAAAAATTTAATGATGTTGGAATTTTTCTATAAAAATCAAGATCATGATGGTAGACAATAAAATTGATGAAAGGATATTATAGAAACAAAATACATTGTTTTGTTACTATTATAGGTATTTATTATTATGTTAGCAGTATTTTAGTACAAAAATAGTTAATTTTCGGATTTATTGGTTATGATAACTTTAGAAAAGTAGAGAAGTTTATTTTAAGAGTTTTAACAAGTTAGGAAACTTGACTAAAGGCAATAGATACCTTGGAAACAAGTTTCTTGAGTTGTTGACAAGTATTAGGTTTCTTCTGGAAGAGTTATTTAAAAAAGGAGCTCCAAAAACGAAAATCAGATGGTCTTTTTTATTATTCAAAAAAAGTTATTTCTTATTGTTAGACTTTGTTTAACCTTTGTGATTTCCGTTCATAGTCGTTTCTTCTGAAGTTTGAATAATCATCTCTTATCTAAAAGAAAATTTTCATATATCAACGAGGTCTAGATAACTCATAGATTTTAGGACATATCCTAAAAAATCAACTGATTTCTATCAATTTCATCCATTTCGTTCAAATTCTATTATGTTTATATTTTATTTTAACGCTTCCTCCCTTGGTTACCAGAGCTAGCTATGTTCCTTTAAAATATTTTTTCTTCTTCTAGATTTACTAAAAATTTGTCAAGATTATAAACAAGAGTTATTCTAGTATGAGAATATAAAGAAAAAATAATTTTGGTTAGTTGGGAACCACATGTGTTTGATATTTATCACGATAATGTAGAACACATGAAGGCCACTTATATCAATCCGCTTTGGGTTCACATCAATTAAGCGATAGTTTTTTACCACTGATTATTTCAAGTGCTTTTCGATCATTACATATGTTTTCTTCCGCGTAAAGAATTATTCATCATTCGATCACAACAACAATATGAATAACCTAATACTGGTAAGATTCGAGGACAAATCTTCTTTAACACTGGGAGAATGACAAAGGAATATTTACGAAAAGTGAATAGGGGAGGGTACCAAGTACACCACCAAATTTTTCGTTACGGAACTTATAGACTATTCCTTGCGTGAACTTCAATGAGTGATTAAAGCAGACAAAAAATATTCTTGAATAATCTCAAATAGAGATTCTTGAATCACAAGGTTGATTAAAGTACAACCTTCTTATATAATCCGAACTATAAAAGTAAAGCAAGACACAAGAATTTTTTTAACAGGGAAACTGCAAAGAAGAAAAATTATGGGACCTCGTCTAGTTTGAATACACAATGTATTTAGCCGCTATAAATACTAGCCTGCTGTATGACTTTGGTCTGAAATATAGTTGAGACATAATAAAACCTCCAAGATACTCTGTTGCATTTGTGCCCCCACATCTCTTGATTCTCGTCAGAACCTACACACGCTATTCCCCTAAATGATGTTCTTTACATCCCTATGAGTTTCTCCATGGTTTGTCGTGAAGACTAGCGCTACCCTGCCTCTAACATGGCGCATATGGACTTTCTTTCCGATTCAAGATCAAGGAGATAAAAATACGGTTCCTGATTTAGACGAATCTAAACTAACAAGACCAGGGTTTATTCTCTTTAAAAGTTATAGAGATACCTAATCGGTTATTTGTACAAGAATATAAAACTAGAAAAAAGTCTAAGATGGATTGTTGTGTAAAACTTACAAACATGATTTCAATAGATAAAAGTTATACTCAATCATGTTTGAAGTTTTCTATCGAATTTGGATTTGATCAGTAATTCTTGAATGACCTTATATCAGAAGAGAAGGACTTTAGAATAGATAAGAATTACAAACATAACATATGTACAAGTTACGAAAATACCTTTGTTTTTAAGTTTGTACTTTAGATATGTACATCATTTAACACTGGGAGAACCTACACACTCATATGTTATGCTTTACGAGTCCCAAGTGAAGTCTTTCAAAGTCGTACTTTAGATCTCGAAGATCCTTATGAATTTGGAGGATAAACTTCCTAACAAGATATACAAGCGTGTAGGGGTTGAGTTTTTAATGTTGTTGATGTCTCCCATTCAATATAATCGATCAAGGCTAGGTTTCTTAAAATATAAGCAATGAATTTCTCGTAACCCAAGTAAAGTCTCAATTGTTAAATCTAAGTTGTTTCCTAAGATACATAAATTTATTTCATTAGGAAGATTTAGACTTGCAATGAGGTTCTTTCCATAGTTTGAAGTTGTAGACAATTGTTAGCTCGAGTAAATTCTATGAAAATAATTACTACGAAAGATAACTTCAAATTATCAATAGAAAATAACTAGACTTTCCAATCAAAGGAATTAGTTAAGAAATAACAATTTGTAAGTGTGTGGAAAGTTTTCCTTTAAAATCAAAGAAGAATGAATGAACCTAACGCCAATAGACTATTGGGTTTGACCGATAAGCATTTAAGTTTGTAAACTCAAATAATTGAGTTCTTGAACTCATATAAGAGTAAAAAAAAATTGAAATCTTTTTTAGGTTCGCAAACTCAATTGTATAGGTTCGCGATCTTAAATGCAAATAAGGTTCAGGAGCATTCACGCCTTTTTAGGTTCGCGGACTCAAATGCATAAAAAACTACAAGAATTATTTAATTACTTAGGTTTGCGAACTCACCCTTTTGGTTTCACAAACTCAAATGCTTAAAAAGTCACTGGAGAAATTTTTCTTGTACTAGGTTCGTGAACTCAAATGATATTAAAGCTCGGAAGAAGTTTTTCCACATAGGTTTGCAAACTTACCATTTTAGGTTCACGAACTCAAATGTTAAAAAATTCTCAAAGAAAATTATCTTCAATAGGTTCACGAAATCGCCATGTTAGGTTCGCAAACTCAAGTGAATTTCTAACCTTATTTCTGAATTTTACAAACTATAAGTGATTCAAAATCATTAGTAGTAAACTACCAAATCAAAACCTTACAAACTCAATAATGAATTTGTAAGTCTTCATATTTTCTTTAAAACACTTAAGCTTTCTCTCAATCTTAGTTTTGATTTCTTGACAAGCAAGTGTTTGGAATTCGAAGCATGACTACACTTAGCAAAAGTTAATCTGTAATATGATCTTCTTTGATAGATAGATAGAATATAAAAGAGCCTGAAAGCTGAAAGGAAAGACCAGTCTTCGTTACGATGAAGTTCATCAAATTGATGTCTTCGTGTGATCTTCAATTCTTCATTTTACTTGAGTAACTTGGAAAATCCTAAGACTCTACTACCTAATTTTTTTCAAACCGAAAATGAATTTAGTAGGATAAATCAAGAAATATTTTAAGCTTTCAATCGAGATTTTGCCCTAACATAAAGAAAATATATGGTTTTCCCATTATTATATGTATTTAGTTCATTATTTTTGTTAGCAATATTCTAGAAGAAAAATAAATAATTTTCGGATTTATTGTTTAATGTAATTTTAGAAGAGTGTAAAAGTTTTTTTTTAAGAGTTTAAACAAGTTACGAAAGTTTCCTAAAGGTAGTAGATACATTGGGATCAAGATTTTTAAGTTTTTGAAAAGTTCAGGGTTTGCATAGGATGAGTTATCAATATAAGGAGCTCCAGGAAACAAAATTAAATGGTCGATTAATTGAAAAATATTTTCTTATTGCTAAACTTTGTTTAACCTTTTATGATTTATATTCATAGTTGGTTCGTCTAAAGTTTGGATAATCATCTATTATCTATAGTTGGGTATTCCTTCCTGAATCAATAATGACTAGATAACCCATAGTTTTTAGGATATCTCCGAGAAGGTTACATTATTTCTACGGTTTTTCCGATTTTTATTCTGCTGCAGTTTTTTAGTTTGTTATAATGTTTCCAACATGCATCAAAGATCCATATCTTTTACAACATAACATGTTATCTTTATTACCTAACTTTGCTATGATAATACACGTACAATCTCAATATACACGCGATGAATATGGTTCGAGATATGATAGTTTAAACCAACAAAAATTTATTATTTGGTCAACGCAATCCTTTTTCACAATACAACGTTCTCAATATCCAGTGCATGTGTATTGTTATCACTAAGAAGAATTCTTCGAATGTTGAAAAAGAAACTAAATCGAACTATATTATTTCATATTATTGTTATGACGATTAAAGACAATGAAATAAGGTTAGTCAAATCTAATGTATTAATTTATTTAAGGGTTAATTGAATTTTGGTACTTGGGTTTTGTCCAACATTACGGTTTGGTCTAACTTTTGAACAACTTAAAATTTGGTATCTGAAATTTAAATTGACCCGTGTTGACCCGGTTAAGTCATGACGTGCCTAAACTTTCGGTTAATTAATATGTAATTACTAAAATATATTTATCTTTAGTAACATTGACTGACCATGTCCTTAACCCATAATACACGTGGACGACGCACGTTAGATCTATACCTATCAAAAATATTAACGCTAGGATTTCAAAACATTTTTTCTTAATTCATCTCTCACACGAATAGATATTCCTCAAAAACCATATGCATCCCTACAAAAAATCAGAATTCAATCCCTAATATATTGAATCTGAATTGCTTCACCCTTTTCCATTCGATGAAAATCAGATTAAAAAATTTCATATAATCATCTAATCAACGCCATCGAGAAAAGAGGATTTGGTTGAATGAATGTTCATTTGAAGAAGAATTCGATGATGGGTTTTTACTTAATCTTGGTCTTGATTGAATGGTGGCTACGTTGTTGAGCTGCAGCACAACTAGGGTTTAATTTTTTTGATCAATTGGTCGAAATAAAAGAAATAACTGCAGCAATATAGTTTTTGTATTTGAATAGTTTAAATTTAGAAGAAAGGATTCTATGAATGATTAGAAACAATGGGTCAAGAAATATTTTTGATTTTTTATATCGATTTCTTCTTCTATTGTAAATCATTAGTGGCTCATTTGAAGAAAACCTAAATATTTTATGATTTTTTGTTTCACTGAGTTGTAGATCTGATGGAGATGGTCGAAATCTGGTTGTGTATATTTGATTTCTTTGAAGTACTGATGTGAGTACTGCAGTTTAATTATTAGGTTATTCTTGTTTGTATCTTTTATTAGATTTACTGTTAGATGCGACTTTGATTTCGATCTCGTCCTGTTTCTTATTGATTCAATTTGAAATTGTATAGGTAGCTTCCAAAATTAGGGTTCTTCATTTGGGGAAGAACATTGTGATTTGTTAAGTGAGGCACGTGCTAACGGCACCGTTAACGATGTTAGGTAATTAAATTTTATTTAAATTCTTAGTAATTATTAAACATAAGTCAAGACTTAACTGAGTCAGTGGAAGTCAATGTGAACTTCAGGTACCATAAGTTTGTCAAAAGTTAAACCAAACCCTAATGTTGGACAAAACCAAAATACCAAAATCCAGTTAACCTTTTATTTAAAGAGCGGTGATCCATTCACAAGCTTATTCTTACGCTATCTAACATTTTCGACACCAACTTTTATATAAATCTCAAAAAACGACGGACTTGAAGCTAATATTTTGCCAATATGTTCCTTTTACAGAACCCTGCATGCATACCAGAAATTAGCACAATCCGAGGTGTTATCTACCACTTTGTAATTCACTAGTTGAAAATTTAAGGACTAGTTTTCACAGTGGTAGATGACGAGGTTTAATATATCAACATGTACTAGTTTTTGGTATGAATATGGAGCTTTGAAAGAAGAACATATTGGCAAAATATTGTCTTCAAATCCTTTGTTAATTGTGTTTTACAAAAAAAAATAGTATTGAAAATGTTAGATAGTGTAAGAATAAACTTGTGAGTAAATCCTCCCTCTTATTTGAATAACAATAATTTTCGGGATTGACAATTCAATAAGTTTTGCTTAAATTATTTAGTATACATAAAAATTTATTTAAACATATACTATATGTAAATTCAATATGATGGAGGACGGTAATATCACCTTAATTAGATAAAAACTTAAGTTTCAGACAATAGCAGTTAATATTACGGATAACGCTGTATTATATTTGAAGCAGTGAGAACCGATGTGGCCAATCATGGATAATACACATTTACATGATCCGATACAATTCGATACCAAATTAGTATTTGGGGATACAAATAAACTAATAAAGATTTCGGATCATTAGTAGGTTGTCAGGACATTAATTTGGGGATACAAATAAACTAATAAAAATTTCGGATCAATAATAGGTTGTAATGACTCAATATATATATGTATCGTCGGATATAGAAAACCATGTACCAGACAAAATAATATGTTTAGCTCCCTCCGTTTAAGATGTGGTCGGGTCAGATACATTTTATATGTGGCCCATCTTTATTTTTTGACACGTATTTAACTTAAAAACCTGCCCCTTCCAAATCCCGTTAAATGCTTTACTTTTTGAGAAAAAGTAGGAACTTAACAAAAAAAAACAGTTAGGTAATAAAAATGTCTTGGAAAAAAATTGCGTATTTTTGTTTAAAATCCCCATCTAAACATCCTATTATATAAAGGACCCCATATACAAATTAATTATTTCTGTCCCCTCATTCTGTTAAGTCTATGGTTAAGTATGCATGTGTGAATGGTATGACGTCCATTTGGACATTATTTAACCCTTGACTTTGTCTCTGCAGTTAACCTACCTTCATCTTGGTTAAGGTGGGACCTTTAAAACACGTGTAAGAATACCAATGGTTCAAAAATTATGGAAACCTAACTTCCAAAATTGTTATAATTGTTGTCCTAAATAGTTGTTGGAGACTTGGAGAGGTTCTTCCCACGGAAAAAAAGATCCCCACACAGCAGTAAAAACACGTGAACACCATTAGTGGGGGTCCTCTTCTAACTATATAGTTACAGTGAGGTGTTGTTTGAAAAAATTTATATTATTTTTCGTCGTTCCTGCATCCCTGATGGCAGCAAACTCCTACAAAAATATACATTAACAAGATATCCCACCCATATATCCAGGATAGAAGATATAAGTAAAAAATACAGAAAAACATAATGAATACAAAGGATATGTCCAAAGCATATGCATCTAAATGACCAAATAAATGGTAAGGCAAACATTGATAATATAGCGAGTAGGATAATGAAATTGGACATCATACGAAACGAGAAAATGAATACAATGGAAAAGATACTGGGTATTAGTCACTGAATAATGTCAAAATTCTATGAATAACATTTCCAAATAGTTCAAAAAAGGCATAGTGTACTATTTTTCATGCTGATATGATATGAATGGTCATTGATCAAACTAATAGATTAAATCATCTATATCATCACCTCATAATACATAAACTAATACAATAAACATTTTGCATAACAATAAAAAAGTAACAAACCAATCATCCACATATGGATTAAAGAGCAAAACGAGATTTAAAACGAAACATACCATGGAAATGTTGGTCCTCTTATTCCCCAGATTCTCATTTTTAGGTTTGACGCGTAGAGCTTCATCTACAAGAGATATCTTCCTAACAGACTAATCTTGGACTTCTCCTTAGAGAAGTTTTGCTACACAATTTCTTTGGGGTCTAAACTGTTTTCTTAGGACTATTAGTATTGACTACAACTTCACTATTACCAGGACCACAACTCTTCTGTGATGGCTCACCAACAACAATCTGCCCATCCAAAGCACCCTTTACAGTTGCAACCATATTGATGAACCCAGTTTCATCACACCTTAAAGCATCCCACAACTTAAAAATCTCAACATTTGTCCTAGGTACACATAACTTACAACCAATAATACACACAAAGTCAAGAACTACGTCAGTACATATAGAAAGATCATTCTTAAGTGTATTAATTAGATCATAGAGATTGATGGTATCTCTATCAACACCAATAATTTCATGAACCATACCACCCTTATAATCATTGATGGAGAATACATTTGGAGTATTGGGAGTACCCCCAATGACCATTGTAATGGATACGTATGTTCTTCCCAGGATAATCATAGATAGGCCTGGATGTCAAACAAACAAAATCAACACATCAGTGACTACTCTTATTACTTGTCAGAAACATAAAAATTATAAAAATTAAATCAACATAAATGAACATATTGCATGTATAAAAATTAAATTTCTAGTCCAAAACGCTATTCGAGCGTACCCATATCGTGATTTTAAGTGCATGTTTTGAATAAAACATACAATTGCTCAGAAATTCAAAGCATAAAAACCTAACATCCTACAGTACTGCATACCATTTGATAAAACAAATGGTGAACTAAAGAACTCACTCACTCACTTCAAAATTTTAAAACCCAACAATACTCAAATCACAGTCTTGAATCACAATTTTTTAAGCATTAATTATGGATATAAATGAAAAAAAAGAGTACTTTTTCTCACTGTAAATTACCAATGTCATTGACTCAAAAACACTCTAGACTTACTCTTCAATTAAATGATTTGCCATTAGAACTCAACACTAAAACCAGCACATGATCAGAAAACAATCTTAAATTTGATAACTTACTAAGGCTATAGAACTGAAAAGGAATTAAAAAGATAACTAAAGAGATAATGGAGATTGTGTGATCTTATCTTCCCTTAACTCCTCCTTATATAGCAGAGGATGGAGGGCTTCTTACTGTGTTTTCCTTCTCTACAAATGACCCGCATCTTGATCTGAACCCTCTACATCTGCCTAAAACCATGAAAATCTTCCACTCTCTTAGATCGTCTGGTGGTACTTCAACTACAAATAGTGGAAAAAATTTCGAGTTTCAAAAGGATTAGAAGATTTTCATACTTTTAGCAGAAGATGAAGGAGAAGATTGTAAAAATTTGGCCGAATAATCCTCCTCAGAAATGACCAGATCTTCTTTTCCATCCTTCAATATCTACATAGGTTTATGTGATACTTCCCCTCCCTTATATCATTATATCTTTCACCTAACAATATCTACCGACGTTGAAATTCCTAAAGATATAAAAGTAGCAGATGAATTTAACCATACAAGGGTTAAGTTAACTAAGACCAAAATTCAAAGGGACGACCACTTTACCCTTCAAATTACTCACGTGACTCCACTGTAGACTTAATCATAGACTTAACAGAACGAGGGGACATAAATAATTATTTATATATGGGGTCCCTTATATAATAGGATGTTTAGATGTGGGGTTTAAACAAAAATACGTAAAAGAATTTTACTTTTTACGACGTGAGAGTATATAAAGATGAACCAAATCGTATGTGGCCCGACCACATCACAGTCGTATCATATTTAGCTGAGCTGCCGGTTTTTCATTTCCGCCAAACGTGGAGATTTTTCGTCCCAAAAGAAGTGTTTAGAATTACAAATTCCAACCCAGTTATTATTATTTAACGTATACAAACAATCCAAATATCATCCGTCAAGCATCTATGTCATTTCAATTCACTCGTTTAAGTTGTCTTTTGTTATCAATCAATAGCCCAGGCGAAGTACCCTGTTTTCCTCATACACCTTTTGCTCCCATTTATCCTTGGAACACGTACTGGAGAGTGGAGACAGTGAAAATGCGCCGAGCCCACATGTCCATTATTATCGTGGATGCGCCATCTGACCACCATATGCAGTATGCACCCACCTTGGCCACCTTATATGAGTTGATGACATCAAAAATAAGCCCAAGGCACATTTTTTTGAATCGTGCATCAACTGCACCTTTTCACCACAAATGGCGCCCTACTGTGCAGCTTATGTAATTGACTTTAAGGTAATTATATACAACGTCAATTCGAACTTCATTATAAAATATAATGCTAATTAATAGGGATATATTTGATTAGAAATTATATGGATAATAAACTACTTTTGTTTTGCTATAATTCAGAGGATTTATATAGAATCTAAAAGAATTTGTGAAATACAATAAATTAGATTGGAATCTATATAGAATAATAACGAATATTAAAGATTTCAAATAAAATTATTTTGAGATGGGTATATCCGTGGTGACGGGGTTGCTGGCGCCGATGGTGGTGGAAATAGTGGTGGCGGTGGGGCAAGTGGTGATGGTTATGGCATCGGTGGTACGGTTGTGGTAGTAGCGGTGGTGCTGGTTGTGGTAGTGTTGAGTGACGATAATAGTGGTGCTGGTTGTGGTAGTGTTTAGTGACGATAGTAATGGCTTGATGCTGGTAGAAAGAAAATAATGTACATATTTTGTCTTGTAATATCCATAAGATTTGTTTTGTAGTATCCATAACAGTTTAAGCAGAAGTTTTGTTCCAGACAAAAATAAGATAAAAAGAGCCAAAAGAAAAATGGGACAACCATGGAGCAAATAGTCTTGTTAGATTTCGATTAAATTCATCCATTAAAGTTTTGATCTATGATTAACTGCTTTTTCCTCTAATGCAGCAATTTTATTTTAAGATAGTTGTTCTAATAAACCATCTTTTAATTTGATTCTTTTCTTTATATGTGACTTGCTTCAATATACGTATCACAACCAGAAGTCTTTTGCTTATTTTGTTTGTTATTATCATGATTTCTCAATTCTTAAACTATGTATTTGTTTAACTGATTGTTTCGAGAATTCTCAGTCCTCTCTTTCTTTTTTCTTCTATTCCTTTTACAAAATTTATTTCTTAATGGATGTCTAAATTACTCTTTGCAGATTCCCTAGCTTGATCTAATTATGGGTTCTATCCAGTGTTGGGTCTTTGTGCACAAGCCATGTATCTTCCTCAAGACAATGTTGTCGAATGTAGCAGTATTGCTAATGTTAACTCTATTCTATCCAGCAGTTTTGCAAGACAGAAAGGTATCAGCATCGAGTATTTCACAGTATGAGTATCCTTGTCAAATTCCTAGTCGAGTGTTTGAATCCATGAGTAACCAGAAGTTCAAAAAATCCATCGAGTATTTCACAGTATCCGTTCCAATACCCGATTCAAGCTCAAAAAATTCAAAAATTTAAAAATTTTAAAAAATTTAAAAAACCCAATTTTCCTCCTAAACTGTTACGTGATTTTAGGAATATCCAGTATTATCCTAACTACATGCAGTTGACACCTAACAGAAAATTTCTTTCCCTTCTTTCGTATTATCCTTTGCTCTTTTTAAGGAAACCAAATATTCTTGAGATAACCGAAATTAATTCAATCATAAATATAAGAGGATATAGTTGCAGGACTGTCTTCGGGTAAGCTATCATCGAAACCTAAGAAAAATCTCTTTTGACAATATATCAATGGAAGCTGGAAGCAATAGTCATCTTATTGAAATCACTGAAGAGATGAAGCGAGCCAATATTAGGAAGAACAGAGGTGCCATTGGTTCTGCTAAGCATCTTAATGAAGCAGCAGATGCGTGGTCAAATAGTTTGATAGGTAAGCTGATAACAGAGATGAGGAAGATGATGACTTTGAAACAGCAAAGGTGAAGGATGAGCTGAATCTTCTATGGAAAAATCACAAAAGAAAAGAGGTTAGAGTGGTAGGAAAGAATCTTTGTGTATTCAAGTTTATTTCTCAGAAAGACATGAAAGATGTCATTAAAATATCTCCTTAGAATGTACTCAAATGTCTGCTAGCACTGCAAGAATATACTACAAAAATTGCTTATAAGGATTATGTGTTCTCAAAGCAAGTATGGAATGTCCAGTTCAAGGGTTTACTTTTGAAACGTCATCATGAAGCTGTTGTTGATGAAGCTATTGAAGATTTGGGAAAAAAAGATTTCCACGGATCCTAAAAATTGCATACCAAGATATGGATGTAAAACCTATATGTATGTTCATGTATATTCTAATCCTAATATGAACATATAATAATGAAAGCGGAAGCAATAAAATGAGATTGATTTTGTGTACCTCCATCCATTGCAATTTGAAATCTTAAACCGTCTTTGAGTATGCCCCCAATTGCTTAGTTGATTTGAACTTTGGTTACCTTAGTTCTCTGATTTTTGCTATCACTTCTTTTTACTAACTCTAGCCATCATAGAGTAGTTGGTATGATAGGATGTAGTGGGTGGTTTTCTAAAATGGGAGAGAATCATGGGGAGTTACCTTGATCAATTGCAACTTCCCACTAAATGGATAACATTCTTTTTCCCTTAATTTTAGCCCATATGGAAAAAGTCTAACATTCTCCCACTTGATCCATTTCACGAGAGACTCCATATACGGATCATGGCGACTAATCCTTTTTAAGAGCAAAAATTAATCTTCCATGTATCACAATATATTTAGTCTTTCACCACTAATACTTAACTTAATGAGTAAACCATATGTTTACTCTAGGTCAAACTATAATGATATTTCACAATAAGATAACCAAAGTAAGTACGTACATAATTCCAAATGAGAAATAATCCAACTAAATGAAAGTTTATGAAAAAACATAAAGAATGTACTACATAATGGGACCAAGTCCCATACTTACTACATGATCCTTGAATCCTTTAACATGCATGCCTTTAATCAAGGGATCAGCTATCATCAATTCAATGCTAATGTGTTCAATGATCACTTTTTTTTCATGCACACGTTTTTTTACGGCTAGATACTTTATGTCGATGTGTTTACTTCGACTTCCACTCTTATTATTCTTAGCCATGAAGACAGCAGCTGAATTGTCACAATACATTCTTATTGATCGGCTAATAGAGTCAAAAACTCTTATCCCAGATATGAAGCCTTTCATCCATACACCATGTGAGGTATCCTCAAAACAAGAAACGAACTCAGCCTCCATTATAGAAGTGGCCGTCAAGGTCTGCTTGGCACTCCTCCAGGATATTGACCCATCAGCTAGCATGAACACATATCCTGATGTGGATTTACGGGAATCATTGCATCCACCAAAGTAAGAATCAGAATAGCCTACCACTTCAAGACTATTTGTTTGTCTATACATAAGCATGTAATCCTTAGTACCCTTAAGGTACCTCAACACATTCTTCGCAGCCTTCCAGTGATCGATGCCTGGGTTACTCTGATATCTTCTTAATACTCCAATGGCATATGAAATATCGGGTCTAGTACATACCTGAGCATACATAATGCTACCAATAGCTGAAGCATATGGAATTTTTCATTTGTTCCCTTTCAATGTCATTTCTGGGGCATTGGTCCAAGCTGAACCGATCACTTTTTACTATGGGTGCTACATTTGATGAACAATCTTTCATACCAAATCTTTCTAAGACTTTGTTGATATAGGATTCTTTAGACAAACCTAAAATGCCTCGAGATCTATCTTTATGGATCTTTATGCCAATGACATAAGACGCCTCACCCATATCTTTCATATCAAAGTTACTTGAAAGAAATTTTTCACCTTATATAGCAATCCTTTAGCATTGGTTGCAAGCAAAACATCATCCACATACAACACAAGGAAATAAATCTTGCTCCCAATGACCTTAAGGTATATACATTGATCCATAGCATTTTCTTCGAATCCAAAAGAAGTAATAACTTTATGGAATTTCATATACCATTGTCGAGAAGCTTGTTTCAACCCATATATGGATTTATTAATCTTACAAACCAAATGCTCACCCTCTTTAGAGAGGAATCTCAGGTTGTTTCATTAAACCTCTTCCTCTAAATCACCATTGAGAAATGTCGTTTTCACATCCATCTGATGTAACTCAAAATCAAAATGAGCTACTAATGCCATCACCACTCGGAAAGAATCTTTCTTTGATACAGGAGAGAAAGTCTCTGTGTAACCGATTCCTTCCCTTTTAGTGAACCCTTTGACAACAAGTCTATCCTTATATCTCTCGATGTTGCCATGCAAGTCTTTCTTTGTTTTAAGGACCCACTTGCATCCAATGGCTTTTACACCATTGGGCAACTCGACGAGATCCCAAACTCTGTTGGATGCCATAGAGTCATATCATCATTCATTCCATTCATCCATAAGTATGAATCTGTGGAATTTATGGCTTGTAAAAATGACATATGATCATTATCGGCTCCAATATTACAATCCGAATCTTGCAGATACACTAAATAGTCATTATAAATAGTTGATTTCTTTGCTCTAGTAGATCTCCTCAATGGAACTTGTTCATCCTCACGATGAACAGTTTGTTCCTCATTACCATCATGATCTATTAGATTGTTGTCAACTTGTGGAACCTCAATGGTTGGTTGTCTAACACGCAATTTATATTGAGGTGCGTGAATGACAATCAACTTATCACTTGAAACAGTAGGTGGTAGTTGATCATTATATTTTTCAGGAACAATATCCTAAAATTGATCACTCCCACTAATCAAGTCATTCTCAAGAAATTTAGCATTTCTTGATTCCACAATTCTAGTGCTATGAGACGGACAATAGAATCTATAACCCTTAGACCTTTCAGCATATCTAATGAAATTCCCACTAATAGTCCTTGGGTCTAGCTTCTTCTCTTATGGGTTGTACACTCTCACTTCAGATGGGCATCCCCAAATGCGTACATGTTGCAAACTCGGTTTCCATCCTTTGAATAACTCAAAGGCGTCTTTGAAACGGCCTTGGAAGGAACCCGGTTTAATATGTATGCTGCCGTCTTAAGATCTTCTACCCATAAAAATGATGGAAGTTTAACATTACTTCTCATACTTCTCACCATGTCCATTAAAGTTCGATTTCTTCTTTCTGCTACACCATTCTGGTCCGGAGAACCAGGCATAGTGTATTGGTAAACATCCCATGCTTTTGAAGAAATCTTGCAAATAGACCTGGTGCTTGTCCGTTCTCGGTGAATCTACCATAGTACTCTCCACCTCTATCTGATCTCATAATCTTAATGTGTTTACTACATTGTTTATCTACTTCAACCTTAAACAATTTAAAGGCATCCAAAGCTTCGTCTTTGGAACGAAGCAAGTAAAGATACATATATCGTGAATAATCATCTATGAAGGTGATAAAGTATTTCGGATCATTAGCATTCATGTCTGGACAAAAAATGTCTGTGTGTATGATCTCTAATAGGTTTGAACTTCTTTTGGCACCAATTTTGTGTTTGTTAGTTTGCTTTCCCTTAATGCAACCAACACACGTATCATAATCAGTAAAGTCCAAAGTACTAAGTACCCCATCCTTTACCAATCTCTTAACTCTCTCAATGGAGAAATGTCCCAATCTCCGGTGCCACAAAAATTGAGGAGTCCTCATTCATAATAAATCTTTTTAACCCAGTATTAACATGCATAAAACTATGAGTGATATTATTTTGCAAATAAAGACGATATAAACCATCAGACAAAATACCATAACCAATAACTTAAGAATTTCTGAGAATACTATAACCAGAATCCGAAAAATTAAAGGAAATTCCTAAAGGTAAAAGTCTTGAAACTGAAATCAAGTTTCTAGTGAAACCTGGTACATAAAATGTCTTTTCTAAATGCAAATTAAAACCACTACTTAAAATTAACTGCATGTCCCAACAGCTTCCACATGTTAACTCATCTGACTGCCTGAATAGATGTAGTGTTCACTTCCCATTGGTTTCCTTAGGTTTTTCATACCTTCCAAGGTATTTGAAACATGAATTGTAGTACCACATTCAATCCACCATGTATTATGATTAATATTAACCATATTAGATTCATAAACAAACGCTAGAAAATTATCACCCTTTATTCAGGAATGTCACAATTGACATCAGAAATGTTTCTAGTTAAAATTGCTGCAAAATAAAATATATACATGCTTATAAACAAAAATTTGAGACTTAAACTTAATCATGATTTACCAATGCAAGTCATGCATAAAAATATGAATCTAGTGACATAAAACTTGCCTGTGGGATAAAGTCCTACTCAAATTAGATTCATAACTACATGATGAAACTAATAAACCATATTCAATTCCTTAATTCCTGTGTGTAGATTAAGGAACATAATTCAATATGTCACCCCAATTAATCATACAAATATAATAAAATTTTCTGTGAGCATATTTCATCATATTACATATGATTAATTACAAATTTATGTCTAGTTTCCACATGTGATTTCTTAAGAAAATTTTAAATAACTAGAGATGTTGTGGCTACTCTCTAATTACATAAATTATTAAATAACTTGACTTGTTTCTTATGTGCTTTTACCAATATTACGTAGTAAGCCGAAGCTGAGTATTCCAGCATTTTACTGTAAAGCACTACATAATGAATATCCATGATAGTACTTCAAGGATTACAAGGATATATATATTTCAGTTCATGAAATGGTCATTCTGAGACGACTAATACCACATATGTCATTATAAGTTTTCACCCGAGTCACAAAAAAGAGTAATGTCTATCACTACATTCGTAATTTCAATTGTGCTTCGGACTAGTCGAATCAGCATGGATCCTAGCCTTTCCAAGTTTGAAGTTACATAAATTTGGTTGAGTTTGACTGCTTAAGCTCAATCAACACCTCTTATTTGAAGTCTAATCTCATAACTAGATGTAACATGAGTTGCATTTTATCTTTGAATTATTTTCTATCTATATAGTAATCCTATATATAGGTGCTAAGAGCAATTGCAACGGGCGAGTAGAGTAAAGAGAGAAGAGAAAATTTTCTCTTTACTCGCCAGTTTGCAGCCGCAACGGGAGATCATGTTTTACTCCAGATTTGCTACAGTATCGGAGTAATGATGTGGTTTTATATAGTGGTAAATAAAGATTCGATTCTCGAACTTGTGAAGATAATGATTTTAGAAAATATTAGACTTAACCTAAACTAATAAAAATCAGGAAAATACACTAGAGATGATTTTTAGAAAATATGGAAAATACCAGGAATCAGGAATCAGGTAATTCTAACAATCTATGTGATTAATCATGTAATTCTTTTTAACAATTTAATTCAAGTTTGCCAAAAATATGTTTCCTAAAAGAATAATTGTAAATCCTAAGCATGGGACATCAAGAGTAATTAACTAAGCATGACCCATCAAAAGAGAACACAACTATTTAATAAAAACCATTTTTTTCTAATTTTAAATCCATGCAAATAATAATAAAAGAATTATAAATAATTAATTAAAAATAGACTTACCACATAAAATTGAGAGAAAAACCTCCTCCATCATCCCAGTAAATAAACTTAGCCCATGGAGAAGAAAACTTGCTCAAAAGATCTTTTCATTGCTCAAAATATCAATTACAAGGTTGAATAATAGTGCAACAGCTGAACAGACGCGTTTATAAGTGTTACAGAACAAGGTTCAGCCGTTACAAAAGGCTAAGGCAATTGAAAAGGGAAAGGAAACTCAAAACTATAGGCAACAGAACAGCAACACTTAAAAGTGTTGCTGTGTCTTCTTCTTCGGCAGCGATGGGATGAAGAACACGGTCACCGGCGGTGACCGGTGCAGCAGCAGTTGGCCGGATCGTGAGTATCCGGCCACAATTCCGGCGACTCCGAAACTTCAATTCTAAGCTATTCTCCCCGTTCTTCTTGGCTTCTCTTGGTATATATAGGCTCTAGGGATCCTTGTGAGTCTTCTAAACCTAATAGAACTCTTTAAAACACATCCAAATCCTCCCAAATCCGAATCAAAGTATAACTCCCTTTTTCCGGCCAAATTCGGATTTGGGGCTATTTTTCCGGCTAAAATTGCTATTTCTTCACGTGTTTAATCTTGTATTGGTCCCATCTATCTTTTGTATCAATTTGAGCCAAGAATATCCAAGTTTTATCACGAATCAAAGTGTGCAGTTGAATACAGTGGTTTCCGTCCCGATCCCGTGCTGAGTTGACTCGGTCAACTCGGGTTGACCGATTTGACTCGGGGTTGACCCGATTTGACCGAGTTGACTCGAGGGTACCCCTTATCCACTTCTAGTGTGCCAAATAACACTTGTCCTTGAGTGCCTTTATCACTTTTTGAGCCAATTTTTCCACAAATCTTTATTCTTCAAATGTACCTACAAAAGCATAAAAACACGTAATATTTGCAAAATCGAATACTAACTTAATAGAAACTAAGGTGCAATCTAGACACTCAAAATGTGTCTATCAAATACCCCCAAACTTACTATTTTGCTAGTCCTCGAGCAAACTACTCTAAAAATAAAGTAAAAATCCTAACTCACTTTCGCAGGAATCGCGACTACATTTAGCATATGCAGTAAGCCGTTAAACCCCTAGGTGTCCCTAGTGGACGAGTTTTGTCTCGTGAGGGTTTACAAGAGGTATACCCACAAAACCTGGATCTAGATCTTAGCAACACGTGAACGATTAAGGATAGACACTAAACACGCTAGTTAGTTGGCTACTTAGATATTCGGCTATAGGGACCATTACCCTTTATGGGTCCAATTACTGTACACGAGTGTTAACTCAAGCGTACTAAAATTCATATCTAAGACAACAGAGTTCTACTCAGACAGTTATCTAACCACCCATCACATGAAAAGACTTAGAAGATGAATGTAGACTGTAGAAGGTCGCAAATGTTGACTGAGGCGAACGATGTTTCCCATATCTGTCTGAAGGTCAGTACCGAGATGAAACCTAGTGTGTCGAGATACTCCCCATTTATTTTCAACGGTTACTACTAACTAAAATATTTATAAGTTCCCATGGATCCTGCGTTCCACGCTTGCTTAGGCGACGGAGACAGGGAGAACTTTAAAATACCAAATACTATTTTTTCTCAATTTTTTTATAACTTTTTTTCGATTTTTTTTTTTTTCTGACACCTAATACATGTGTGTTCCCATGGATCCTGCATTCCACGCTTGCTTAGGCGACGGAGACAGGGGGACCACACACATAACTCTAAGACAATAACATATTATTCAAACTGGGGCATGATCTCAACCCACTAAATGTCATTCCAGCGCTAATTAACACGTCGATGCTAGGACCCACCAATACTCTCAGAGAAACACGAAATTGCAAATAATAAAACAGAACGTGATATGGTGGTGACAACTATCATGTTATTTCTAACACCTGAACTCTGTCTCCTTTATGAATAGACCATCTAGCTGGGCACACCAATCCTTATAGCAAAATGGCTAAGTTTCTATCTACCTAGAGTGGTTAGTGTCACCCTGAATTGTTCACATGCTTCTAAATTCCAAATCTTATTAATCTTAAAAAGTCTCCCAATACCCCCAAACTTAAATTAAACAGTGTCCTCAATGTTTCTAAGTATAGAACAATACCAAAAGAGTAAAAGTAAGGGAGTCAGAAAGATAGTACCTGAATGCCTGAGCATGGGTTACCTCCCAAGAAGTGCTAAGTTTAAAGTCTTCAGCCAGACTAGAAAAGAATTAGTCACCCCCTTCAATCATATAGCAATAATCGGAACAATTGTGGGTCATCTGAATCAAATAGTGTGCCCCATGGTAGAAGTAAACTGCAGCAAGCTAAGAGGATAAACGATCTGAGTACACCTTGATCCCTATCTAGGTAAACCACATCGACCAGAGGATGGGTTTATGGCAACTGAGGATCGGTAAATCTAACTGGAGGATGATCTCGTAAAATTGCAGCGGTGACTATGTCAGGTCCCAAGCTAGGGACCTTCTTAAGAGTTAATGGTATAGCACATGGAGAATGATAGTCACCCCCAAACTTAGAGTTTTCAGTGTCTCTAGATAGACTAATAACAATTTCCCTCATTTCCGGATCGTCAGATTCTCGAAAATAGTCAACTGCTTCTTCTAAATTACAATCCGGTGGTGCAAAGTCTAACAAAGTACGCACCTCATCAATAACCCTATCATTATCGCCATTAAATCTGTAGTTGGTTAGGCATTTTTCTAATTGATCTTCTAATGGGTTGGGCCTAAGCTCCAACTCACTAGACGGTTTGGACTCCTCTTCTGATGGGCCTAACTCACTACTTATCAGGGTATCTGGTGGGTCATGCTTAAAGTCCGACTCATGAAAATCCAAAGTGGGCTCGACATTTCTCTAATGGGTCTTCTATCAAAGTGTTTGGTAATGTCTTCTGAACTAGGGTCTCTATCATGTTGACAGTTTCTAAACTGGGGTCCTTCCTAATAGGTGCTAACAAACTTGGATAAGGGGCTCTAGGCATAAAATCGGTGGCCCGAGGGGTTTCCTCAGGCTCATCAGAGACTTTATCAGTCTCTTCGGCTATTGGGTCAGGGTGAACTACAGTATGTCCACTATCAGGCCCAGTTACCCCGTTGTCCACCAATTTACCATTCCTGAGGGTTGTGACTGCATTCACGTGACTTGATGATTTCTCACCCGTCGCCATTTCATTGACACCTCCTGGATTGGGTTGGGGCTCTAAACTACTAGTTTGATTCATTTCGACCAGTTCTAGCCTTCTAGATAAGGATTCTAATGGGTTGGGATTTCTATTGCTCTCCCACTGATGGGTTTTCTCGGCGATGTCACTCAGAAATTGCATCGCCTCAGCAGGAGTCTTACTGTCGACTTCTCCGATTGACAAGGACTCAACCAAGGTTACAGTCGCATAATCCAAACCCTCATAGAGAATCTGAACTAGACTTAACTCATCTAAACCGTGGTCTGGGCATTGGGACACTAAGTCGTTGAACCTTTCTACATAAACATACAGAGACTCTCCCTCTTGCTGAGAAAACGTGAAAATTTTCTGCCTAATTGAGGATATTCTGTTCTTAGGGAAGAATTTCTGAATAAAAGATGAAGTAAGTTGGGCATAGGTCTCAATCGACTGAGGGGCCAAGCTATACCACCATGACTTGGCTCTATCTCTTAGTGAAAAGGGAAATAGTCTAAGTTTAATAGACTCGTCATTCAAGTCTCTAATCCTGATTGTGCTACATATTTCCTCGAACTCCCTAACATGAAAATAGGGATTCTCGTTCTCTTTTCCTAAGAATAATGGAAGCATCTGGATGATTTTGGGTTTCAGTTCGTAGCTCGCTTCAGTAGCGGCTAACTTGATGCAAGATGGACGTAAGGTCCTGGTTGGATTCCACAAATCCTTCAGAGTTGTCATTGCTGACACGGTCTATCCCAAGTTCGCCTTAAGGGCGTTCTTGGCATGCAAAAATTAAAACCCTAACAAGAAATTTATCAAACACAATCGTGCCCTGACTCAACCAAATCAAACCTAAATCTAGCAAACAACAAGCATGATGGTTCCACTTAGATTGTTTCTAGACCAGCTTCTAGTCTTTCAGAAGGCAACTGGTTACAATTTTAGCGAATCTCTCTGAGCAATCCGAGTTAAATCAAGTTGAAGAGAAACAGGAGAAGCTCAATGGAGCTTTGATACCCCTGTCTCTTTGGCAACGCTTCCCTGGGTTACAGGGCGGCTCTAATCAACTTTAATCTAATCTTCCTGCTTTTTGAGTTAGGCTAATAAGGTAACCAATACAGTCCTTCCAACCAATTTTCCTATAAGCTCGTTACCTTATCGGTCTCTTTCTAGTCAAGATTTTAAGCTTAGGTTCGTGTAGGTTTCGTTTTCCTAAGGCGGGAAAGAAGGAGACGGTGATGAAATCCGAAACCTTATCTTGTATGGCCAGGCCTTGCCCTTTACTATGCAGAAATTAAGTTCTGTATTCAGTCCTCAACTTATATGCATACAAAGGCGTCCAGAAAACCCACTGACAGGAGATTCGTGGGTTGGTCGAAATTTACCTCCCGTTCTAGACGGGCGACGAACCGTTGAAGTCGACTCGGGCCACTAATATCCTTTTTAATAGTGTGCGAACCCGAGGGGCCGAGACAATATCGTAATTGTCGTCCGTCCCTGCACACAGTTTGATATTTAAAATTACCCTTCTGTATGGTTTAAAAATAAAATGTCCAAAATGTCCCAAAAATAATGTCCAAAAGTGTCCAAAAATAAAATAAAAATTACAGAATTAATAAAAACCCTAATACAATTTTCTAAACTAATTAAAACTAGTTAAAACTAATTAAAATAAACTAAAAATCTAATTAAAAAAAAAAATAAACTCTTCGATCTTCTTTTTCGTTCTTTAAGCTTTTCCCTTTTTTAATTCCAAGTCTTTAGCTTTAATTCCAAAACTTGGGCGTAATCTCTTTTCGATCCAAAATCGAACCTGTAGTAAAAAGGAAAAATACCAAAACAAACGTAAAATAGAACAAATCAAAAAAAATAAAAACCTAAAAATAAATCTAAAACCCTAAAACAGCCTAGAGAAGAAATCAGAGAAATTCCGACCACTTCCGGTCGTCGCCGGTGACCTGCTGCTGCTCCGGCCGACGTGTTCTTCATCCACCATCACCGAAGAAGACGATCTTGTAACATCTATATACGTTGCATATCCAGTGTTACATTCTGCTCATGTTGCCTATTCTTTCAAATCTTTGTTGCTTAGAATACTTTCTGTTACAGCTGAACCCTCTCTTGCAACATTTATAAACGTATCTGTTCAGCTGTTGCACTAATATTTCACCTTGTAATCAACTTTTTGAGCAATGAAAAGATCTTTTGAGCAAGTTTTCTTCACCATGGGCTAAGTTTATTTACTGGGATGATGGATAAGGTATTTTTCTCAATTTTATGTGACTTAATTATTTTCTAATAATTATTTATAATTCTTTTGTTATTAGAATTGCATAGTTTTAAATAGTAAAAACGGTGTTCTTTCAACAGTTGTGCTTTTGCTTGATGGATTATGCTTAGTTAATTAATTTTGATAGTCCATGCTTGTGATTTACCTCTGTTTGTTAGCATAACAAAACCAATTTTGGCAATTATTTGGGCTTCAATTAATTTAAAAAGAATTATCTGATTACTCACATAGGTTGTTAGAATTACCTGATTCCTGATTCCTGGTATTTTTAAAATTATTCAAAAATCATCTTTAGGTTATTTAGTCTTTTTCTTACTCCTGAAATTTTCTAGAGTTAATTAGAATCATTATTTTCTAAAATCATTACCTTCACAAGTTCGAGAATCGAACCTTTATTTACCACTTTCTAAACCACATCAATTTTTGGCGCCGCTGCCGGGGAATTCCGGCCACTTCCGGTCGCCAAAAATTGATGTAATTTTTAATAGTGGTAAAAAGAGGTTCGATTCTCGAACTTGTGAAGGTAATGATTTTAGAAAATATTAAACTTAATATAAACTAATAAAAATCAGGAAATTAAACTAGAGAATATTTTTAGAAAATATGGAGAAAACTAGGAATCAAGATTCAGTTATTTCTAACAATTCATGTGATTAATCATGTAATTCTTTTTAACAATTTAATTCAAGTTTGCCAAAAATATGTTTCCTAAAAGAATAATTGTAAATCCTAAGCATGAGACATCAAGAGTAATTAACTAAGCATGACCCATCAAAAGAGAACACAACTATTTAATAAAAACCATTTTTTTCTAATTTTAAATCCATGCAAATAATAATAAAAGAATTATAAATAATTAATTAAAAATAGACTTACCACATAAAATTGAGAGAAAAACCTCCTCCATCATCCCAGTAAATAAACTTAGCCCATGGAGAAGAAAACTTGCTCAAAAGATCTTTTCATTGCTCAAAATATCAATTACAAGGTTGAATAATAGTGCAACAGCTGAACAGACGCGTTTATAAGTGTTACAGAACAAGATTCAGCCGTTGCAAAAGGCTAAGGCAAAGAAAAGGAAGGAAGAAATTTGAAAGCTAAGGCAACGGAACAGCAACACTTAAAAGTGTTGCTGTGTCTTCTTCTTCGGCAACGATGGGATGAAGAACACGGTCACCGGCGGTGACCGGTGCAGCAGCAGTTGGCCGGATCGTGAGTATTCCGGCCACAATTCCGGCGACTCCGAAACTTCAATTCTAAGCTATTCTCCCCGTTCTTCTTGGCTTCTCTTGGTATATATAGGCTCTAGGGATCCTTGTGAGTCTTCTAAACCTAATAGAACTCTTTAAAACACATCCAAATCCTCCCAAATCCGAATCAAAGTATAACTCCCTTTTTCCGGCCAAATTCGGATTTGGGGCTATTTTTCCGGCTAAAATTGCTATTTCTTCACGTGTTTAATCTTGTATTGGTCCCATCTATCTTTTGTATCAATTTGAGCCAAGAATATCCAAGTTTTATCACGAATCAAAGTGTGCAGTTGAATACAGTGGTTTCCGTCCCGATCCCGTGCTGAGTTGACTCGGTCAACTCGGGTTGACCGATTTGACTCGGGGTTGACCCGATTTGACCGAGTTGACTCGAGGGTACCCCTTATCCACTTCTAGTGTGCCAAATAACACTTGTCCTTGAGTGCCTTTATCACTTTTTGAGCCAATTTTTCCACAAATCTTTATTCTTCAAATGTACCTACAAAAGCATAAAAACACGTAATATTTGCAAAATCGAATACTAACTTAATAGAAACTAAGGTGCAATCTAGACACTAAAATGTGTCTATCAAAGCCTCTTGCATAATGGTTGCTATCTTAGGGTATATCCCATCGCCAAGATAGTATCCCATATCATAATGGTTCCCGTTAACCTCGAAGTTCACTGGTGGTTTCTTCCCTTTGATAACGTTTTTAAAAATATAAGAACGGTTTCAAGACATTGATATCATTGTTTGAACCAGGCATACCAAAAAACGCATGCCAAAACGATAGATCCTGTGAAACCACTGCCTCTAAAACAATACTTTCATCGCCTTTGTATGATTTGTAAGCCCCTGATTCGGCAGATGGGCATCGATCCCATTTCCAATGCATACAATCTATATTGTCGAGCATCCCAGGAAATCCCCTTGCCTTGTTCTGCTCAAGCAACAGTTGAACATCTGCAGGGGTGGGGTTCCGCAAATATTCCTCCTCATATAACCTGACAATAGTCAAACAAAATTTCCGTGTTGCTTGCAGTACAGTGCTTTCCATGATGCGTAAGTATTCATCTATTTTATCCGCTGCGCATCCATACGCCAACATGCGAATTGCAGCCGTAATCTTCACGTCTGGGGTTAACCCTAGGCGGGCGGCCGCATCCCTTTTCTGAACGAAATACGGGTTTATTGCTACCACATCCCCCAATATGCGGTTAAACAATTGTCTTCGCATTCTAAATCTCCTCCAGAACACATTGGGAGGAAATCGAGGGTTCCTGGAAAAGTAATCTCTCCATAGCTGCCTTGCTCCGATTTCATGATCTCTTTGAATTTCGATTCGGGTATGTGGCCAGTCTATATATGAAGCTATCAACCCCAAATTGATTGCTTGGTCATTTTTCCTTAGAGCCATTGATTCTTCATCTGATGAGTCTGATTTGCGAGTAAATTCATCTTCAGACGACGAAGATAGGGTTAACTGATCATTAGGAATATAAGAAGGTGAAGAAGAAGATGCACCATACATATTGAAGTTATGGTTTCCTGCCATTAGTTGTGAAGGTTTGTAGTTTTGGGATGTTTCTAGTTTTCGCAAGTTAAGTAGTTTTGGGTTGGTTTGCATTGTAGAATATATGTGTTCATTTTATAGTTGTAATACAAGCCTGTCATTAATTAATTAAGACTCTGCCACAGAATAGACTATAGATAGAAAGA
>JAJJMC010027712.1:1455687-1472673 GCA_023531435.1 Papaver californicum | reverse complement strand
TAATTAAGACTCTGCCACAGAATAGACTATAGATAGAAAGAAAAAAATGACAAGTCATGTAAGTGGAATTATTGATATTCATCACAAGTTACGGTTGAAGTGACAATATAACTAATTAATTAAGACTCTGCCATAGAATAGACTATACATAGAAAGAAAAAAATGACAAGTCATGTAAGTGGAATTATTGATATTCATCATAAGTTACGGTTGAAGTGACAATACAATTAATTAATTAAGACTCTGCCACAGAATAGACTACAGATAGTAATAATTAAGGAACCAACTAAGGGAAATTTAACTTTTTCACTAGGAGAAAACAATCCTTCTCTAAGCAAACCTGTTATGAAACCTTAAGACTTGGCTTGTAGGACGGCGTAGACGGCGATGTTCACTACTTGGGAGAACAATCAACACGAAGGGATTGAATTCTTCCATCACCCTTAAGATCTCGAAATGAGGTTGGTACCTAAAATCTGAACGTTTCAATCTTAACCATTCCTCAAGAGTTCTTGAAATAATTTCTTCATCAGTTTCATAGTAAAGAAGAAATTCATTCACCTTAGCAGTTAAAGAAGAAAATTCTAACACTTCCTTTGTGATTTGCACATATCGACAAAAAAGCCCGGCTCTATTCCTGTTGTTGGGATTACCTGTTTCGTTACAAAAGTTAGCATGTGTATCTTCTAACCACTGCATGCTCATTGTACCATTCATCCCACGTTCATGCCCCCTTGCTGGATAATGCAATACTATGTTGCGACATAGAGATAAATCTTCCTCTAGTGTAAAATTCTCTGCATTAAGTCTAAAGTTTTCGTAACCCGCCATTAAATGAAAACACAAAATAACAAACTTCTACTAAAATGTTAAAGATTTCTACTAAAATGTTAAAGAGGTGGATTTGGAATGAGGATGAGAGGAATAACCTCATGTATTTATAGGTGTATACATTCCACCATAGAAGTGGAATTGTTGTTCAACGGTAATAATTAATAACGGTTAGAAAACGGTAACAAATTTAAATTTGTGATAGATTTATATTTTAGTGAATTACTACGGTGACAGAGTCAATTGTTAAATAACTAATTTTTGTCACATTGTTGCCAAACGTAAGCTAGAAAAATATCCTGACAACTCACGTGAACAGAAACGTTAAATGATATATACAGACAAATATTAGTTTAAAATTACAAAACAACAAAAGATGGAAATCATTCATTCTCATTTTCGTCCCTACGAGATTGTCGAGGTGGCATAAACGGAGACAAATCTGACGATGAATTAGGCCCCCCGGTATTCCATATTCGTGGTGGCACGGTTGCTGAAAAAGACCCAAAACCTAGCTGTGGTTGGTGGGACATGGAATATGCTAGTTTTTGCTGCAAACTGGTGTTTTGTTTCTGGTAATCACGGACCTCTTCCAAATGAAACTTGCGGAATTGATGGGTAAAGTCGGACAAATTTTGCGCAAGTGCATAAGCTTCGCCCTGTAACACATAATATAAAACGTTACCCTGTCAACAATAATTATGTTACGACTTAGAAAAAAAGATTTAAAATATACTTACGTATGACCAATTATCTTGGGGCGGTAGGGCTACATGCTCATCGGGAAATTCGATTGATTTTCTAACACGCTCACCCACAATGTTGTACGTTTCCACCTCCCAGTCGACTTTGGCGCAAATTTTTTTGAAGTTGGTTACACGTCGCCAATACTCCAAATACACGTCATACGAAACTGGGTCTCCATGATATTCAAATATTTGGACGTTAATGTTTTCCATTATCTTCGTAGCTTCGGGCAATTTGATGTTGCTAACACGCCCCGGGGGGTTAGGTGGAATTCTCCAGCCACCAATGATTTGGGCCCATAACCGCTCTCCGAGGTAAATGTTACACTGTTTACAGTTAATAATTATGAACCATATACCAGTAAAATAAAATAGGAAATGAAAAAATAATCACAACTAAAAACATAAATTGTAAACTCACAGTGCCAAGCCAAGTAAATACAATGCGCCTATCCGTGACCTGCAACGCTCTAAGGAATATTTCATTCTCGATGTTTGTTGTGATTTATGCTCCAATGCAGGTAGCCCACGGGGTCCATGTAACATCGTCGGCCGTCAATTCGTTTAGAAGAGAGCCCTTGCACGGAGAATATCATTTTTCTTTATTCTTGAACTCTTCCAACGCGAACATCTTGGCCACACCATTTCTGTCTCAACGGATGGGATGCGAGGTCGAAGTATGCCTAGATACTCATACCCCCAGAACTTCAATTTCAAGAAAACAAAAAAAAAAATTAAGTTACCACCAAGTACCCATTTAAATAATATTTTAATGAAAGTTATTTACCTCCAATATCCGGCACGATCCGGTTAGTGACTTTGTTCGCCTACCGGCTGCACCAAGTGTGCTCAAGAGTTTGGAAAAACCGGCACCACCCCAGTCATAAGTGCCAACTTTATCTATATCATCAAAAGCAGCTAACCAACCGGCATCGATGTAGTTCTTTGCATTTGAGAAGAAAAATTGACCCAGAACATATATCCAGAAGGCTCGCGCAATTTGTGTTGCAAGTTTGTCATCGCCTTTCGCCTGTACCAACTTCTCATTTTTAAAGTATGAGGCCAAAAAGGACACTTTCATGGAATCTGAAATCCATTGCGGAGATTGTCCTGCTATATTACAGCCTTCATTGTATAGTAGATCCGGGAAAATATGTTCTTGTACATATTCAAAGGAATATTTGATGTTGTCATATGGAATGTCCCCTCCAACACCAATACTAATCCCGGTCAGCATCGTCCAGTCCAAAGGTGTAATCCCCATTTCACCAAACGGAAAGTGGAAGGTGTTTGTGGTGTCCCAGAAACGCTCGACGATGTAGTCTATCATTGCATGTGACGACTCGCCAAACTCTATTGTCAGCAATCGCGTCCATCCTGTTTTTTCGATAATAATAGCAGCTCTAGGGCAGTGCTCAGATATAACATGATAATGTTGTTGGACCGATTTTATAGACCCGCGATGCATGTACTTGGTCTTTGGGTCTGCCCTGAGACTCATATTACAGGAAGCGTGGGCGTCATCTTCCACCATTACCAGGCCACCATCATCGTTCATTCCTTCCGGCACCTGATCTACTACTGGGTCCTCCGATGTTGTTGCTTTTTTGTTCCTTTTTTTCCCACCAACAAATCGAGAGGAAGCTTTCCTCAACATCTATTACAAAAAAATTGTCAACTCAAGGGAAAAATAATATTACTCCTTATTTTTCCTTAACATAACAAAATATTATAACGAATGCAATAGCTGAACCAGAACTAAAAAGTACTGAACCTAAATCCACTAAATGGATTTCGAACATTAGAGGATTGATTTTCCAAATTCTATTTTCTGGTACCAAATATAACTGGAAAATAAAATGCAAAACCACTGACAACTGTAACAATAAGTTCTATTTTCAAAATTATATTTTCAACTTCACTCAAAACATCCGGATTCATTGAACCCACATTTCTAAGCTAAGTTCCAAACCATTTTCTCAACAAAACCTCATGAAAACTTAAAACCCAAACTCGATTTCCTTACATGTGTGCAATGTGCAGTACAAAAGAGGCAGAAAGATGGGTGACTCAAACTGAACAATATATAACAATTTAAGAGAAATTGACAGAGTTGTTACCTCCAACAAATCTTAGGGCAGTGGAACAAAAATTACTGAAATTGGACGAAAATTATAATGTACAGAAGAATTAACCAATCAATAAAGCTCTGATTTTTCCTCTTAACATTTTTAAGCACAAATTGTTAAAGATTATCTTAACATTTCGAAATAAGATCATAGTTTCATTATGACATTAAAAGAGGTTTGTACGGCGGCAATCACAGGGTTTCTCTATGGCGGAAATCACAGGGTTTCTACGGCGGCAATCACAGTTTCACAATTTCATCATTTTTCGTTCTCAAGAATCAAGAATCAATAGCAATCACAAAAAGATAGAGGACAGTGTGGAAGAAAGCTTTTACCTTTGATTGAGCGGGTGTAGGTTTAACCGTCTTCTTCTTTTCCTGCGGCCGTTCTTCTGTAAGTAGAGAAGAAAATGTTGATAGCCTTCCCAAACATAACTATAAATACTAAACCCTACCACACGGTCAATTACCAAGCCTCCCCTGTGCCACATGGTCCCTTATGAGCCGCTCCATTGGAGAAATCGGTCTCCTAGCTAGCCGTCCACCCATACGGTCACTTAGAGCAACTCCCAAGTTACATACGGTCACTTACAGGAACTCCCAAAACTATTAATGTATGTGGCCACTTACGAAGCCGCCCCACTTTCTCACGGTTGCTTAGTGAGCCGCTCCATCGAGAATCGGTTTCCTAACTGGACGTTGTTCCATACGGTCACTTAAGTGCGCTTCCAAGTTATATACGGTCACATAAAACAACTACCAAAACATTAAAACGGTCAACTGGGTGGTCATTTCAGAGATAAGCGTCTTTCATCGACAGCGTATCGGGTGATACGGCCACCCAACTAGACGCAACAATTATTACGACATTCTATGACCGTCTCTCGTAATACGGCCACCCAACTAGATGCTCAGTCATACATATTGTTAACTGAGCGCATTATATTTGGCGCTCATTCGGATGAGCGTTTAGTTATACGCTCTTCTAAGTGAACGACAATACAACATACATTAGGATAGCTAACCGTCTGTGTTATATTCGGCCCATTAAGAGAACGCCTTGTATCATACGGCTACCAAGAAGAGCGTGCGTATAAAATTTGCTCTCCTACCGTTGTGGTTTTTAAGCCAAAGACCAAACTAAATTTGGTTTTTAGTCGATAGGGTAGTCTTACCGTTACAGTTGCCCTAAGAGACCCCAATTTGAACCGAGCAAATAAATTTAAGGCCCAGCACAACAACACACTTTGGATGCCCATCTAGGCTTACAGCAAACCAACAATTGGAGCTAAGAACGTTTTGGAATTAATTTGTTTTCATGAAAATGACTGTAGACTAGATGACTTAGACAGTTTAAAGTATTGTAGCACACAAAAACAGATGCATCCTAAATACAATTTTCTACGTGAAGTTTATATATCTCATGAGAACTGTTCACAATAAGACCTCTAGGATTTCAAACGGATTATAGTGCTTCTACAAAATAGTGGAGAAACAATAGATATTCAGTTGGTAAAGAAAATCCTTTCTGGACCCCTTATAACCATGGATAGTGAAATAGTCCGGCTATGTGACAGAGAGAGTCAAAGAGGTATACTTTATTCATTTCCTATCACCATTAAAATTGTTAGATAACTCAATTTAATCTTCAGTCTAATTTATTCAATTTTGAACTTAAGCTATTTTCTAATGTCATCAGTAATCAGTAACAATGGCATAATGGAGTACTAACATCAGTAAGTTTGCAAATGTAGTCTTCTTTATGTTTTTGAGGAGGGCCGTAATTACTAAACATGTCGTAATTTTCAAGCAAGGCAGAGGTGATTACAGGTTCTGATACCAAATGTAAAACCTATATATATATATTCATGTATATTCTAATACTAATATGAACATACAATAATGAAAGCGGAAGCAATAAAATGAGATTGATTTTGTGTACCTCCATCCATTGCAATTTGAAAGCTTAAGGCGTCCTTGAATATGCCCCCAATTTCTTAGTTGATTTGAACTTTGGTTACCTTAATTCTCTGATTTTTGCTATCACTTCTTTTTACTAACTCTATCCATCATAGAGTAGTTGGCATGATAGGATGTAGTGGGTGGTTTTCTAAAATGGGAGAGAATCATGGGGAGTTACCTTGATCAATTGCAACTTCCCACTAAATGGATCACATTCTTTTTCCCTTAATTTTATCCCATATGGAAAAAGTCTAACAATGGAAATATGATCACTGCTCGTATTGAAATGAATCTCAAAAAAACCTCTCAAGAGAGGTGAATGGAGGAACACAAACTCAAGGGAACAGTGTGGATAAGATATCATTGGGTTAAGCAACCGCATAACTTGTGTGACCAGTGTTATATAGTGGACCATGATGATGATGTTTGTGAGGATGTAGCTGAAATTTTAAGACAGGGAGAAATGACTATGGAGGAATATGAGAAATACTATATTTGCAAGGGACAAAGCAGCTGATGAGGGAAATGAAGAAGAAGATGAGGGACAAAATAGTGATTATATTCATGCTGAGAAAAGTACTGAGGATCTTGTTGAGGTTGATGATATTAGAGAAACTAAGAGAGCTAGGAACCAACCCATGATGACTAATGGAAGTGACCCTTCTATCCAAGGTCCTATTTTGGGTACTCATGGAAGGAATTTTACTGACAATGGTAATAATCATACTAAAAATACTAAAGTTATTTTTATGGATGGAGTAAAAATGGTTGATAATGAGGTCCCGGATGTTAGAGAAAATGGGTTTAAGCTATTAATGTTTTGTTCTTGGTCTTGGATAAAATGGTCTTAGGACCAAGGGGTCACTAAGGAAAACTAGCACATTTTCACTTTTTTTAATGAACCTTTAGTCTCATATTGGAGAAACTAAAGATGTTACCTCTCCATATTACTTAGAATTTTGCATCTAAGGGAGGCCCCTTAGGGGTTTAGACTCTTTTGTGTATGGGACAGGACTAAGGTATGGGCTAGTTGGTACAACCATACATTTCACACACGCGTGCTTCGCACCGAAGCACGCACGCCGCGTCCAGCCGGTTCGGGTTCGGGTGTGGGTGTGGGTGTGGGTCAACCAAGACTTATCTTTTTGGACAAAATATTTTAAATTATTTCCTTAAAGAATTCAAAACTAAATTAATTTTTTGTTTTTAATGTGAGGGGGCGTCTACCCGACGAGTATAAATCTTGTCATAATGGAAAATAATTTTTGCTCGTTTTATTACCAGTCAAAATTAAATTTCGCAAATAAATTTTTTGATTAATTGTAAAATCAATTTTCATTGATTACTGGCTGATTTCTCTCCTATTCTCGCCTATAAAAAGAACCAGAATTTTTCATTTGAACTAACACCAGAAGCAGCTATTATCCTGACTTCTTTTCCCCTCTTCCTGTTTTGTTTTGCGCACTGCTTGTTTATTTGCCTTCCGTAACAATCTTGTTGTTAAGTTCGTTTGAGGGTGATTTGTATTGTGCTTATACAAGTTGTAACATGCAGTTTTATCCTGGACACATCTCTGTGGTGAGGGTATATCATCTCTCATTTTTGAGGACTACCCGCGAACTATTTTGTTAAGGACAATTTGCTGAGCAGATGGCTCTGTCCATTGTGTGTATATCAATTCAGAGATTTTATTAACGTTAACATCTTTTGTTTTAGTATTTTTATTGTTGCAGATACAACAATCTTAACACAATATACTTCTTCTATAAAAATGGGTAAAAATGATGTTGACAGGCCAGAAAAATTCAATGGCAAAGATTTCAAAAGATGGCAATCAAAGATGTTGTTCTTTCTGAGTTTTCATATGTTAGATGAATTAGTTCTGAAATCTTTTGATGATGGTTTCAATGATGCTGGAAATGAAAGAGAGTTGGAAAGATGGGTTAGACAGAATTGTATGGCAAAAATTCATATCATGAATTTTTTAGAAGATGCACTGTATGATTTTGTAATGCAAAAGATAACTTTTCTGCTTTTGATTTATGTGCTGCTTTAGAGGCAAAATATCAAGCTGAAACTGCTGGAAGTAAGAAATTCTTGGTAGCTAGGTTCCTGGAATATAAAATGTCAAATGAAAAATCTGTGGTTGATCAATTCCTTGAACTTCAGCGTGTTATCAATGAAATTCTTGCTGAAGGTATGGTGATAGATGAAACTTTTCAAGTGTCTGATGTGATTGAGAAATTACCGTCTTCCTGGTCTGAATACAAACGTAGATTGAGACATGAAACTGGTGAAGTCAGTATGGTTAATTTGGGTAAGAAGATTCAAGTGGAAGAATCGATATGCTCCAAAGTTAAGAACGTATCTTCTGCGAGGGACATGTCCAACAAGGCTCATGTAATTGAACACAAGTCTTCCAATACTGAAAAGAGAGACAGCAGCAAACGCAACCCTAAGCCTGGTCATCACAAGAAAGATATATTTCATAAACCCAAATCTGGCATTGTTGAAATTAAAGGTACCTGTTATGTTTGTGGAACTCCTGGCCATATGGATTTACACTATAGAAAACGTAAGGACTTTAATAATAAGAAAAACAATGTTAATTTGGTTGAAAACAACAAAACCAAGTTTTCTGGTACGGTGTCTGAAGTCAATTTGGTAACCAATGTGAGAGACGGGTGGTTAGACTCTGGTGCTACCAAGCATGTCTGTGGAAATATAGATATGTTCACCTTCTATCAGAAGGTAGGGGAAGGGGAGAAACTCTACATGGGTAACTCATCTGCGGCACAGGTTGCAGAAAAAGGCAAAGTTGGCCTAAAACTCACTTCTACAAGACTCTCACATTGAATGAAGTTCTTCATGTTCCGGACATCTGCAAAAATATTGTATCTTGTGGTGTTTTAGATGATAAGGGTTTTAAACTTGTTTTTGAATCTGGGAAAGTTATTGTCACTAAGGGTAAGGATTATGTAGGTAAGGGTTATAAGACAGAGGGTCTCTACAAACTTAATGTAACCTCTGATGAAATGAATAAAATTGATTCTTCTGCTTATGTTTGTGTGTCATTGAATGTTTGGAATGGTAGAATTGGACATGTAAACTATAAGTCAATGCATAAACTGGATAGCATAGGCTGAATAACCAAATTTAGTTTGGATAATGAACATAAATGTGAAGTTTGCGTAGAATCAAAATATGCTAAAAAAACCTTTTAGGAAAAATATTCAGAGAAATTCTAAACCCTTAGAATTAATCATTCAGACCTAGTTGACATGAAATCAGTTTAAACTAGAGGTGGTAAGAAATGGTTTGTCACTTTTATAGATGATTGTATGAGGTACTGTCACATATATTTACTTAAAGGTAAGGATGATGTCTTAGAAGCCTTTAAGATGTATAAACTAGAATTTGAAAACCAAATGAGTGTTACTATTAAAACTGTTAGGTCTGACCGTGGTGGTGAGTATGTAATTCATATAGGAGATTTTTACATAGAACACGGCATTATACACGAAGTAGCCCCTCCTTATTCACCACAATCAAATGGTGTGGCTGAACGGAAGAACCGAACCCTTAAGGAGATGTTGAATGCCATGTTAATTAGTTCAGGATTACCTGCAAACTTGTGGGGGGAGGCCGTCCTCTCATCTTGCTATGTCTTGAGCAGAGTACCCTTTAAAGGATCATACAAAACTCCATATGAGTTATGGAAATGTAGACAACCTTCTTATGCATACTTTAAAGTGTGGGGGTGTTTGACTAAGGTTTCCACTCCTCCACCAAAGAGAACCAAGATAGGACACAAAACTGTTGATTGTGTCTTCATAGGGTAACTTGAGCATACTACTACATATAGATTTATGTTGTAAGTTCTGAAATTTTTGAAATTGGTGTAAATACTATTATGGAATCTAGGGATGTTGTGTTCTTTGAAAATGTTTTTCCATTGAAATTTGATTCTCGCATGATATGTGTTGATTCCCTAGATGTCCCTTCGACTAGTCAGACATTACCTTTAGAGGAAGATGAATTTAAATTTGATCCTAGAAGAGGTAAAAGACTTAGAACTGAAAAAACCTTTTAGCCAGACTTCATAACATGCTTAGCTGAGACTGATCCACAGACTTATAGAGAAGCCATGACTTCTTCTGAAGCTCCATGGGGGAAAGAATCCGCCATTAGTGAAATGGATTCCATTATACAGAATGGTACTTGGGAGATTGTAGATTTACCTCTAGGGTGTAAACCCATAGGTTGTAAATGGATCTTCAAAAGAAACGTAAGGTAGATGGAAATGTGGAAAAATATAAAGCTAGATTAGTAGCTAAAGGCTATAAACAGAAAAAAGGTGTATATTTCTTTGATACTTATTCACCTGTTACGAGAATTACTTCCATTAGGATGTTAATTGCTATTGCTGCCATTCATAACTTAGAGATACATCAAATGGATGTACAAACAATTTTTCTAAATGGTGAATTAGATGAAGAAATTTATATAGACCAACCTGATGGATTTATAGTGAAAGGTTGTGAAAACAAAGTTTGTAAACTGAAAAAGTCTTTGTATGGTTTGAAACAAGCACCTAAACAGTGGCATGGAAATTTTGATTATGTAATGATATTCAAGTGGTTTTAAAATCAATTAATCTGACAAGTGTGTTTATATTAAACTTGTGAATTATCCTTGTGTGATTGTATGCTTGTATGTTGATGATATGCTTATACTTGGTACAAACATAGAAGTAATTAATTCTACAAATAACATGCTAAATGATAACTTTGACATGAAAGACTTAGGCCCCGCTGATGTGATCTTAGGGATGAAGATTAGAAGAAATTCTAATGGATATAGTCTTAGTCAATCTCATTATGTTGAATTTGTACTTAAAAAATATAATCAGTTTGATTGTAAACCTGCTTGTACTCCATATGATCCTTGTTGTAGACTCAAAAAGAATAAGGGTAATGTAGTTTCACAACTTGAATACTCACGTGTTATAGGAAGTATGATGTATTTGATGAATTGTACGAGACCGGAAATTGCTTATGTTGTAAGTAGGTTGAGTAGGTATACATGTAATCCGGGGCAAGAGCATTGGGATGCACTTATTAGAGTGTTAAGGTACTTGAAGTACACTTTGTACTTTTGTTTAAATTATGAGAGATACCCTGCAGTCCTTGAAGGATTTTGTGATGCGAACTGGATATCAGACTCAGAGGAGTCTAAGTCTACGACTGGATATGTGTTCACTCTAGCATGTGGCTCTGTATCTTGGAAGAGTTCCAAACATAAATGTATAGCTCGATCCACTATGGAAACGGAGTTTATTGCGTTAGATAAAGCAGGAGAGGAAGCCGCTTGGCTAAGATGCTTTTTAGAAGACATTCCTCTTTAGTATAGGCCTGTGCCATCCATATTTATACACTGTGATAGTCAAGCTGCAATAGCTAATGCTAAAAACAGCAACTATAATGGGAAGTCTATACACATTCGTAGAAGACATAATTCCCTAAAAAAACTAATCTCAACTGGCGTTATTTATGTTGACTTTGTGAGGTCTAAGGAGAATATCGAGGACCCTTTGATGAAAGGTTTGTCCAAGGAGATAGTTAGTAATGCATCAAGGGGGATGAGGCTTAAGCTCATTAAATAAACTTGCCATGAAGGATACTCAACCTTGCTGACTGGAGATCCCAAGATCAAGGTTTTGAATGAGACAACTAATTTATGGTGGGCTAAAGGAAACACTATCAGAGAATTTCATTCTCTGTCCCTTCTCTATGGTGTAGACGTGATAGTGTGACTGCATGTGAAGGATAACCTTTTATTAAGTCTTAATGAGTTTTATAGTTTCAATTTAAGATTGAAGTGGGGTGTAGCAGTAAACACTCTTGATGAAACTCACCTATCTGAATGTGGAAGTGGTCTGCTTCCTATGAGAATTGAGCTGATTCTTTAGAGCATTCTGAGAAACGAGATACATCTAGGGCAAAATGGACACAACGGCATGAACTTGACAACACCTAGAGTGATATCACGCGTGGAAGTTATTGATGAACTACACCAAACGATGGCAGTTCAAGACAATGGGCTTAAGCTATTAATGTTTTGTTCTTGGTCTTGGATAAAATGGGCTTAGGACCAAGGGGTCACTAAGGAAAACTAGCACATTTTCACTTTTGTGAATGAACCTTTAGTCCCACATTGGAGAAACTAAAGATGTTACCTCTCCATATTGCTTAGAAATTTGCATCTAAGGAAGGCCCCTTATGGGTTTAAACTCTTTTGTGTATGGGAGAGCACTAAGGCTATGGGCTAGTTGGTGCAACCATACATTTTACACACACGCGATGCTTCGCACCGAAGCACGCACGTCGCCGCCGTCTGGCCGGCCAGGTCGGGTCGGGTTCGGACTCGGACTCGGGTGTGGGGGTAGGTGCGGGTATCGGTCAACCAAGACTTATCTTTATGGATAAAATATTTTAAATTATTTCCTTAAAGAATTTAAAACTAAATTAAATTTTTGTTTTTAATGTAGGGGCGTCTGACCCGACGAGTATAAATCTTGTCATAATGGAAAATAATTTTTGCCCGTTTTATTACCAGTCACAATTAAATTTCGCAAATAAATTTTTTGATTAATTGTAAAATTAATTTTCATTGATTACTGGATGATTTCTCTCCTATTCTCGCCTATAAAAAGAACCAGAATTTTTCATTTGAACTAACACCAGAAGCAGCTATTATCCTGACTTCTTTTCCCCTCTTCCTGTTTTGTTTTGCGCACTGCTTGTTTATTTGCCTTCCGTAACAATCTTGTTGTTAAGTTCGTTTGAGGGTGATTTGTATTTTGCTTATACAAGTCATAAAGGGCAATTTTATCCTGGACACATCTCCGTTGTGGGGGTATAGCATCTCTCATTCTTGAGGAGTACCCGCGGACTATTGTGTTAAGGACAATTTGCTGAGCAGGTGGCTCTGTCCATTGTGTGTATATCAATTCAGAGATTTTATTAACGTTAACATCTTCTGTTTTAGTATTTTTAGTGTTGCAGATACAACATCGGATACAGGCACAAAGATGAATATCATACAAAATCAAGAGAACCATGCAAATAAGGTAATCACTTTTTCTCTTTATGTTTGTTTTATTTTTAATATTGTCTACTGTGTTGATTTAGTTGATTTTTGTTCTTTGACGGTCGGAAACCACTGCTGCATTATTAATTTTCATAGTGCTCATCATACTAAAACAATGAGAGTTTTAGCTTGGAATTGTCATGGTTTTGCCAATAAGAATACTAGGGATCATCTTAGAGACCTGCTACGTAAATATGACCCTGATGTTGTATTTATATCAGAAGCCAAAATAGGTGAAGATGAAATGAATAAGCTTATAAAATCTTTCAAATTTCCTAATAGTAAACCGATTCCTTCTAGAGGTTTAGCGGTCGGTCTTATACTGCTTTGGAAAGATGGTTTCCATTTTCAAATTGTGAATGCAGATTCTTGGATTATCAATTGTCGGGTTCAGGATAATCCTTCGAAACCAGAATGGGTGCTTACATGTATGTATGGCTCTCCATATCCAAACCATAAAGAAAATCAATGGAAGTATATCAAAGATATAAGCAACAATATTCAACAACCATGGGTTATAATTGGTGATTTAAATTTGGTTTTCAAGAATGAGAATAGATTCTTCCAGATTCAACAGGTCTTCTGATACTTCTAATACTTTAAATACTTCAAATTTTCTAGTTTCTTCTTCGAGAGATTCTTCTTACGTTAATTTGATTTATGAAGCTGGATTAGAAGATACGGGTTATACTGGTAGGTCTTTTACTTGGTCAAGCAATGTACATGGAACAGGGGTAAGAAGATCAAGACTTGATAGAGCTATCACAAATGAGGAATGGGTTATTCACTTCCCAGATGCAAAATTACTTCATCTTCCTTAATTGGGATCTGATCATTGTCCAATTATGATGGACAGCTCTACTATTGATGGTGATAGAAAAAGAAATTGGAAGTATTTTCAATGTTATAAAAGGGAGGAATCACTTAAATCTGAGATAGGTTCATCTTGGGGGCATCATATCAATGGTTCTCATGTTTTTCAATTATCAAAAAGACTCATCATTACAAGAAAATATGTTTCTAAATAGAATAGAGAGAAGTTTGGTAATATACAAAGAAATATATTTATTTTGCATCAATAATTAGAGGCCATACAACAGGGTAATCGTGAGAAAATCACTAATAACCAGATACAACAAGTTGAGCAGCAGCTTGAACATTGGAATCAGGTCCAGCGTGAATTTTGGGGAAAAAAAGCCAGTGATGAATACTACTTACAAATGGACAGAAATACTAAATATCATCATGCAAATGCTAATAGAAGAAGATCCAGAAACAATATTTTTTCTCTAAAAGATGGGAATGGTAATTGGTGCACTACAAGAAATGAGATGGAAAATTTACTCATTGATCATTATAATTCCTTACATACCACTAGTTCTCCTGTTAAAAATAAAGCCATTCTTCAATGTATTCTTCAATTTATCATAGTCTCTGACAACAATGACTTGATGAGAATACATGATAATGCTGAAATCTTTAAAGCCTTAAAAGACATGAAGCCATGGAAAGCACCAGGGCCTAATGGCTTTCCTCCTGGTTTTTTTCAATCGCATTGGGACATAGCGAGTAATGATGTGGTTCATATGGTGAAGAAATTCTTTCAGACAGGCTTCATTCTTAAGAGTCTAAATGCAACTAATGTGTCATTGATCCCAAAAATAAAAAACAAGCAGTTTCCTTCTGATTTGAAGCTTATAGTTCTATGCAATACTTCTTATAAAATTATATCTAAGATAATTTCTACTAGAATGAAAAGAGTAATGGAAAAAATTGTATCTCCTCTACAAGTTGCTTATGTACCAGAGAGCCAAATATCAGACAATATACAACTTGCACAAGAATTTATACATACTATGAAGAAAAAAAAATGAGAACAATAAGTATTTGGCTTTAAAGCTTGACATGTATAAGGTTTTTGATAGGCTTGAATGAACTTTTTTCATATATGTCATGACACAAACGGGTTTTTGCAAGGAGTGGTGTAACTTGATTATGCAGTGTATCAGCACTACTATGATCTCTATTCTATTAAATGGTGTTCCATTTAATTCTTACCAACCATCAAGGGGAGTGAGACAAGGTGACCCCTTGTCACCTTATTTTTTTATTATTGTGATGGAGGCTTTCTCCAGACAGCTTCTTCATGCATAACATCAAAACAAAATTTTAAGGTATCAAAATTGCTCTGGGTGCTCCCTCTATATCCCATTTATTTTTTGTCGATGATTGCTTATTGTTCATTCATGTTGATCTTCATAATGTTAACAACTTGCTTACAATCATTGAGTATTTTGGAGATGCTTCAAGACAGAATGTAAACCTCAACAAATCAAGTGTTTTCTTTAGTGTTCATGTGCCTCAAAGATTCTGCAGATTATTGACTCGGGGACTGAAGGTTCCTAAAATGAATCCTAGTGAAATCTACTTGGGTATTCCTCTATTAATTGGCAAGAGTAAGAAACAATGTTTTACTAAACTAATAGATAGAGTTCTAAACAGACTATCTACTTAGAGATTTAAAAATTCTCAACCAAGCTCTACGGGTTAGGGCGGCTTGGAGAATATGCACCAATTCTGAAGCACAATGGGTAAAACCATTGCAAGATAAATACTTCCCGAGTACCAGTATGTTTCATGCTAGTTTAAAAACTAATTGTTCATGGGATTGGAGTGGTGTGCAGACGAATATAGCCTTTATTAACCAAAACAATTGTTAGAGAGTAGGAAAATGGGATAAAATTAAGATATGGTTTGATGTATGGATTCTTGAAATGGATTGTCCACCATTTCCAAGACAGGGTGTTGTAGATAATGAGAATTACGTGTGGGTTCACGAGTTATTCACTCAGGATGGGAGACAATGGAATTCTGAGCTGGTTCAACATCTCTTTGAACCTCAAACTACAGACCTGATCATGAAAATGAGAGTATCAACAGTCGTTGAAGATAAGTTAATTTGGAAGCTTACAATAAATGGTATATTTACCCCTAAATATGCCTATAATAAGTTGTACGAGATCAGCCTAGGTAATATGCAAGTCTCTACAAAAATTCAAAATATTAATATTAGATAGAAGGATCTATGGGGTATTCAGACTTGGCCGAGAGCTAAACACTTTTTATGGAATTATCTAACTGATATTCTACCTACCAAGGAAATACTCTCCATAGTTTGTAGGTATATAAATAGGTTATGCCCATTCTGTAACTAGCATGATGAGAGTACGATGCATATCTTGTTCAATTGCCCTTTCGCCTGGGCAGTTTGGATGGAAGTTCCAAGTGGTTCAAGAGTTCTTTCTGGAGTTCACAACAATGTTGTTGCAATGTTTGAAGACTGGTTGGTTTATAACCAACAACAAGACTCTCAATTAGATTGGCTCAATACTGCAATGGTAATATCGTGGTTTATCTGGAATGATAGATGTGAGGTCTTATTTCAACACAAAAAAGTTGATCCAAAAGTAACTGGCATAAGAGCACTGAGCTTTGATAGTTACTTTGGAAATCTTAATAGCACTCAGAAAACACGAAGAACAAATACACAAAATGGCTCAAGTGATGTCTCTCATTGGAAACTCCCTCCACCTCCTTTCCTTACTATAAATTGCGATGCTTCTTATAATAATAATACTAGATTAACTGGTATAGCTCTAATATTGCGTGATTTTGCAGGAAATTGGATGGGATGTCTCTCAAAATGCTATGCAGGAATAAGGGATTCAAAACAAGCAAAATGCCTAGCGTTCTAGCTGTTAATTGGAGCAAAGATTTTCATACCAATCAAGTTGTGTTTGAAACGAACCTGAAGAGTATTGAAGGCTACATCAACAAAGCCTCTCCGTTGATAGCGTAGGAGATTGAAGATATTCTGATGGATGTTATTGATAAGTTAAAGTCAATACCAGTTTGGAAGTGTCATTTTGTCCCTGGAATTTTTAACAAATCTGCTGATAAACTAGCAAAGTATAGCAGAAAGTTTGGTGTTACTAGAGTCTGGTTAGTGAATCCTCCTAGTATTATTGAGAGTCAATTGTTGTTAAGCAATATGATTTCTTCAGATTAATAAAAGTTCTCATCTTTGGCATCAAAAAAAAATCCATAACATTTGTGGGAGAAAATAATGTATATATTTTCCTTGATATTCATAAGATTCCACAAAAA
>JAJJMC010027712.1:1352814-1453245 GCA_023531435.1 Papaver californicum | reverse complement strand
ACTTTACTAGGACGTTTTTCTATGTTTTATATCAAAACGCTTCAGTATGGTAACGTTTAGGTAACGCTTTAGTAAAGTGACGTTTTGAATATATAACGCTTCACTACATCAACGTATATTATAAACGCTAACCTAAATGAACATCAAAAACATAACGCTTGTACAGTTAAACGTCTGTGTAATATACGTTACTTTAGTACAGTGTTTGATAATTAACGCTTATTTACAACAGCGTAATATCATATTTACTCATGTTCTCGTTGTGTTTTTTTTTTTAAACGACCAAACAGATTTGGTATTTGGTCGATGGTCTGGTCCAACCGCTGCAGTTGCTCTTAGCTTTCTAATGGAAGAAAAAAATTAAATAAAACTACAAGAAAGTCCACCTCATACTATATAGACACGTGTCATTTATTCAACCATCATAAAATAAAGACACATCTTTAGTTTTAAATTATGATGTCACTTTATGGATAAACTTGAATTATTTAAGCTTTATGTTATATTCCCTCAAAATATATTGTTTTACTTCAGTGATCTAAACCTTAAACACATACTTGATTAAGATTAACACTAACATGGTTTTATTAAACAAAACTTGATTTGTTGTTGTACCATAAAAAGATAACGCTCTTAACTTAAACTTTAATTTAAAGAGTAATCGGCTCGATTTTTCCTCTGACCTTTGGGTCTTCAACTATGCTCTTCGTGCTCTAATATGTCCTTTGAGCCGAAAACAAGTCAGCCCTTCGTTTTTTGCTAAATAATCTTTAAAACTTACAAAACAGTAAAAATAAACTAATAATAAAATATTTATAAAAACTGGCAATTAATTGTATGAAATTGATACTAAAACAAGGTAAATTAAGCACCTATAAAGTGCCATTGGTTTTTTTTTAGGTACAGTAAACGCATAAGATAATAAGATGCTTTATCACCGTTCTTTTTTCTTCTTATTAGTGAAGTTCTGACGACCTTTAACAAAATGATCTTAGAAATTTTCTTATGAGGAAGATGCACTTTTGAAAGCAATTATTACAGAGAAGTATGGTATTGAAATGGTTAGTCGGTTGGCTGAGACTCCTAAAATCACTCATCCAAGGTTATCGTGGAAGGTAAAAATGAAGCAGAATCCTAATATTTTTGCAGGTTGTAAGATTCAAAGTTCATAAAGGTCTCCAAGATAGGCTCTAAGATGATAAATGGTAATTTGATACTCCTCTAATAAAAAGGTTTATATGTTGTATTCTCTGTCAAAAACAAAAAAAAAATTGACACTGGTTGAAGTGGGTCAAAAAGTTGATTGCACAAATGATTAGAAGATAAGGATACCAAATACCTAGCTTAGGTTGAGCTATCTGCTCCACATGAACTCTACGACTCTGTGTATGACCGGACCCTTAGCTTTGGAAGTTGTACCACTTGTAACTAACACACTGGTACATCCTTGTAATTCTGGATTATTGAGGGTCATGTCTTCAATGATCCCTATAATTAGAGGCCATTAGCCTCCATACTAAGGATATCGCATGATCTAATAGATCCCAAGTTGTCTTCTCTTAATAAGAATGAAGTGTTCCCTCTATTTCTTTTGTGTTTAGCTTATTAGTTTGAGTATTTATACTTGGTGTGTTATATAGTATTTCTAGTAACTATATTTGGGCGCCGATACAAGGAACGATGAATTCCACTAAACCAAAGTCACGTAGAGTCACGTAGATCTACTCAAAACCATTAGGTTGAGGGTTGTTTCATGATACACAAACTTCAGTTTGTAGTAATTTAACAAGGATCTCGTAGCTTGCAGAAAGTTCATAGTTTCTGCAATAAAATAAGGTCATTATGAAGTAATATCAATACACCCCTTATCCATATATTTTCTTTAATGACTAGTCTGTCCTTACTTAATTAGTATTGATGTTGATTAATTAGTTAATTAAGTTGGTTATAGTTAGTGTTAGATGATGAATTTGAGTTATAGTTTTAGAATAGAAATAGAGAGTGTTTTAGAAAAGAAGAAGTTTGGAAAAACTAGGTTTTACCTAAAATCAATAACAAACATGGATGAGTATAAGGAAGAAGGTGATAAACATCATGAAAAATATAATATTGAAGGTTCAAAGACGTTTAGAGATGACGATTTGGGATATTTGTTGGATGATCCAAATTTTGGTGTGGAAGAAAACCTAGACGATGAATCACATCAAAATGAAGATAATAATGCATCAAACAATCAGGTATTGTGTTAAGAAGCTCAAAAACCCACTTTGTATGCGTTTATATGTGATCGTTAACAAAGAAAATTCATTTTTGCATGCATTTAATGCCATGGACGTCCCATAATCGGTAGATAATGGAGTACCATAAACTACCGATTATACTTTTGTTCCAAAATAATTATATAATCGGTAGTCTCGTGAAGATTACTTACTACCAATTATACAAAATCCTTAAATTGAATTTTTTTTTGAATTTCTGTTTGCATAGTCGGTAGTTTAGGAATACTTATTATCTACCGATTATGTTAGTCGCCCCAAAAATAAATTTCTCTAAACCTACAAAAAAAATTATTTTGCAAACTTTGTAATCGGTAGTATATACAGTGCAATCGGTAGTTGTTTAACAAATTAAACCTCCGATTATACTTGTTTTTGTGTAGAGAACTTGACTTGATTTCTTTCTATAATCGATAGTAAAAGAACATAAGTAACTATCGATTGTTGATAATCGGTAGTACGGGGATATTATTATCTACTGATTGTTGTTAATCGGTAGTAAGGTAACATAATTATCTACCGATTATCATTGTCTAACTCATTGCTATTTTACGTAGATTATTGAATGGATTAATCATGTTTCATACGAGGGTCCTGATACTTTGCTACACTATGCAAATAATTTGGTACACTACCTACCCACTTTTAACTTGTTCTAAGAATGTATGTTACATGGTTAGGCTTATGATTATTTTTTTTATATGCGCATTAAGACATTTGGAAGTAAGGCGGAGGCAAAGGAATGGCTTATCAACGAGGCAAAAGAGAAGATGTGCGTTGTAGTTCAGAACAATTGCGTGAGAGTTGATCGATTTGAAATGATTTGTGAGAGAGGTGGCGAGCGAAAGAGTCATGTGGGAAAGGATCGTAAATACGTAAAGAAGACGGAGAGGATATACCGAGGTAATTCAAAGAAGATTGGATGCCCATTTAAGATTATCTTCGGCAAGAAAGGTAAAGTATGGAAAATGTTTAGAGTTGCTAATGGTCGTCACAACCACGAAGATCCGGAAAGTCTTGTTGGGAACGTGATGGTTTCCAAGTTAAAACCAAAGGAAATGGAGATGGTGAAGTCTATGAGGAACGTAATGAAAGGGAGTGCAATCCTATCTAAGATAAAGGTGGACGACCCCAACAACTTATCTTCGTTGTCTACAATTTGGTCGGCGCTAGCAACGATCAAAAGGACGGAACGGGATGGTCGAATGGTTATGCAACAATCAAAGTGGTTAACCGAGAAACACAATTACACGTTGAGAAAAGAATAAAGGGATGGTAAGGTGATTCGTATTTTCTTGGCACATCCGAAGATGATCCAGTTGGCTCAATGCTTTCATAAAATTTTGTTGATATATGCTACTTACAAGACAAACAGGTACAACATGTCGTTGTTGAAAATTGCTTGCCACACTTCGGACAAATGCACATTTACGGTGGCTTGGGGTTTAATGGATGCTGAGAACGATGTGAGTTTCATTTGGATGTTGCATACATTAAGGTCGATTTATAATGGCGAGCATTTTCCAAGGGTTACTGTAATGGATAACGATCAAGCCTCGATGAATGCAATAAAGGTAGTGTTTTTGGAATCCCAGAATTTGCTTTGTACGTGGCACATTCAATGCAACATCAAATCCAATTACAGACATCATATCCAAGCTAAAAAACGAAACAAATGTACCAATAGGTCGAAGGAAGAGGATGAACGTATTAGTAAACTAAGCGTGGAAGAACGAGAAGAAGTGGAAAGGTTGGCCGATGAAAAGTGGGTCGAGGATGGAATAAAGTGGTCTTTATTTCTAAAAGCATGGGATAAGATAGTTTGGTCGATGACGGAGGAAGTCTATGAATAGAACTTGAAGAACTTTGAGGATGAATGGGGAAAGAACTATCCCAAACTAGTTAAATATTGCAAAACACAATGGTTGGGACCGCATAAGGATAAGTTTGTGTTTGCATGGACATATGAATATCAGAACTTCAAGAACGAGGCAACAAGAATTGCAGAGGGATCCCATGGCCGATTAAAGAACATACTAGTCGGTAGTCAAAATGGGGTTGTGTCGGTCCAAGAAGCAATCCATGAGTTCACCAATCGTGACCTTACTAAGATTTATGATTCAATGGAAAAAAGTCGGCATAGATTCCTATTGGCATATTTAAAACATAAAAATCTTCTAAGGGGTATAGTTTACAAAGTTTTTTGGTGGGCAATAAATTTCATGATAAAACAATTGGAGTTGTACAGAGATCACGATGATGAGATTACGGTTTGCAACTGCAAGACGATGATAGGTATTGGACTCTCGTGTCGTCACATGCTTGGAAGGTATATTGAAGTGATTGACATTAATGATATTCATCCCTTTTGGAAGCAATTAACTTTCACTCCAATCACCCAGGTGGTTGATGGTACGTCGTTCGTGGAGACGGAAATATTTGCACGAATACTCGAGTGTTACTCTACGTCAAATGGGGCATAAAAGCAAATATTTATGCACTATTTAGAGGAAGCCCTTCACCCCTGTCTAAAGGTTGTTCAGGAACCAATGAAAGGAAAGGCGATGGGTAGGCCGACTACCGAAAAGCCGAGGTCAATTCAAAGAAAAGAGTTGAAGGAATGGTTATCTAGTCAGCGTGACCCTTCTAGGCATGAACATACTGAAGCTGAGTATGAAGATGTGCCGGCCATAAGGAAAATGGGTCGTCCAAGGAAGGATCAAGGTGGACCAAGCTCACGACAAGTCAAACCTAAGGTCTCTATGATTCCTTTCCAACTAAGTCAAACCCAACCTATACACGATGAGTATTTGGAACAACTCCCTATACTCATTATACCATTTGTTTTGTCCACTGACGATGTCTTCGGGGATGACAATTGTGGTTTTCACGTTGCTTCGAAACAAATAGGAGACTTTAGTGAGGCGGTTACCGAGAATATCACCCAATGGCAATATTTAATAAATAAGATGGACGCACAATTATTAGAGGATAAGGAATTGAAATCATGAGAGAAGGAGATAAACATGTTAGATAACAAGAGATCAAAGAGTTATATACTCGTGTAAAATCCGAAACGGATTGGAGACAATCGGATTCAGGTATTGGATGGTAATGCCGATATGTGGGTTTCTTTTAGCGGATGTATTGAACTACGTGGTACATTATTTCTGTCCTCCTTCATTAGGAGTGAGTGTTACATTTATACCCACAAGGACGGTGTGTGATGAGTCGATCAAGGATAGACGAATCATTATGGCATGGGTTAATAGCAATCATTTTATCGGTTTAAAGTTAACAGATGATTGTCCATTACCTCCATTGAGTAGGTGGTCAGATTACTTCCCAACTAACCATTGTAAGGAGTGGTTGAAGCAATACGAGTCCAACATGAAGCGTTGGGATCGTTTAACAAGCTCAGGAAAGGACCCAATTGATTTGACCTCGGATGGTGAGTAGTTGATTTTGAATATATATTTTGAACATAAATGTATAAGCAAATATTAATGCAATGTTTTTTGATCGTTAACAAAAAATAATCATTTTTTGCATGCATTTAATGCCATGGACGTCTCATAATCGGTAGATAATGGAGTACCATATCTACCGATTCCATTGTAATCGGTAGTTTAAGAATTTTTTAAACTACCGATTGTATATGTTGCCCCAAATTGAAAATCGATTTTTTTTTCAAAATTCCAACATTTTGAACATGCATAATCGGTAGTCTAAGAATTTTTTAAACTACCTATTATGTATGTTGCCCCAAATTGAAAATCGAAAAAATTATCAAAATTCCAACATTTTGAACATGCATAATCGTTAGTAATAACTTTTTAAACTACCGATTGTATATGTTGCCCCAAATTGAAAATCGAAAAAATGTTCAAAATTCCAACATTTTGAACATGCGTAATCGGTAGTTTAAGAATTTTTTAAGCTACCGATTGTATATGTTGCCCCAAATTGAAAATCGAAAAAATTATTAAAATCCAATATTTTGAACATGTATAATCGGTAGTCTAAGAATTTTTTAAACTACCGATTGCATATGTTGCCCCAAATTGAAAATCGAAAAAATTATCAAAGTTCTAACATTTTGAACATGCATAATCGGTAGTCTAAGAATTTTTTAAACTATCGATTGTATATGTTGCCCCAAATTGAAAAACGAAAAAATTATCAAAATTCCAACATTTTGAACATGCATAATCGGTAGTCTAAGAATTTTTTTAAACTATAGATTATAATGCAAAATGTGTCCAGGAACAGGCAGTTCCATCGGTAAGTGTAACCGGTAGATATTTATCTACCGATTGTATAACACTAACATAATCGGTAGATTGTTATCTACCGATTGTAGATGAACATACTTAATCGGTAGGTGATGCAGTACCACTTATCTACCGATTATAATGTAAAATTTTAACAAAATAACTTTTTAAAAATAAATCTCTTGCAAATCAATTGATAATTCACAACAAGAACATAAAATCCATTCAAATGTTAGAACATTAAACACCAGTAATGTTAAACACCATAGACATATCCATAAAGTAAACAAGTTTGTTACAAATCAACTTTCAAAATGATGTTCTTTGAAAAAACAACCACAATCTAATTTCTAGATTTTTTGGTTTTGGTACAAGGACGACGAGCACCAGGGGCTAAGAATCTTTCAGCATCAGCGACATTGGCTTCACCCTCAGGTACATTTGCTTCAGCATCAGCACTCGATGAACCGCGAGATCTTTTACTGTTGTTTGCCGCTAGCCTCTTAGGTTTATTCTCCCTAAACTTGCTAGCATAGGATTTATTATCAATGTTGTCAATGAGGTCTTTATGCTCTCTCATCTTCTCAATTGATAAAGGCACTCCTGCATTTATGCACCCAGCTATCTTCTTGGAGAAAAATGTAAACCTTTTTTTTTTCTGTTTTTAGGAAATAACAATCAAACGATTATTATCTAAAATATTGAGCCGTAATATTAAAATAAAAAGGAAATAACACTACGTACTAGCCTTTCATAACCAGAGGGTTTGTCTTTGATGATGCAAGTATAATCGGACACCCTGGTGGTCTTTCCTTTATCTTCATGGATCACATGAAGATGAGAATGCTCCCGGTACCATACCATATAGTGTGGATCTACTTCATCACCTCGGTTGACAGGTCTCCTCCCGTTGATCATATATGGCATCCTGTTATTCCAATCTTCAACATATGGGCTATCAGAGTAAACTATTGTGATGGAGTCCTTACCACAAGTAGATTTCTCGACGTCCAATTTGAACCTGACGCGCATGTGACTCATAGGTTCTTCTTGGACATAACCGAGTTGACGCATCACCCTAGAGGCATTGTACATGATATATCCAGTGGGATTCCACAAGGGTCCATAGTAAAAATACAACTCAGACCTTCCCGCTATATGATCACTAGCTCGGTCTTCCATGTATGGATCAAAGCATACATCTTTGGAAGCCATCGATTCTAATTTCCTCCTCAAAGAAATTAACTCCTGCTCCTTAGACCTTGAATGGTTGTTGTCAAAGATGTATTTTGTTCCTCGGGGTGTTCCTTTCTCCCATGTCGGATTCTCTTTGGATAACTCGAGGGACGGGAAGTGGTCATAGATCCATGTCTAGTGTACATATCAAACCAAGTATGAGAAAATTGATTCTTAAAAGAGAAAAAATAAATGACAATCAAACCATCAATATAGTTACCAAAATACCTGTAGTAGGCTCACGTTCCCGGAAATATGGATAGTTGATTCCCTCGACGCCTTTTTCAAATCTTCCATCAAGAACGCATGACATGCGGTGCCCCACAAATAGTCCCGAACTTTGTTGAGAGGATGCAAAAGTTGTAGAAGGTTGGCGTCGACCCGGTTGCCACTAGCATTGGGGAAAATGACACATCCTAAAACACAAAGAAGATATGCAGTGGATGCAGCATTGACTTTGTCATCGCTAAACTCTGGATTCATTTCTTCTTTAGCCTTGGTGCCTTTGAACATATTCATCAATTGAACCATGTTGAACTGTCTGTTTTTGTAAGGAAAGCACCGTTTGAACTCATCGTAGGATGTGGCTCGATCCTAACCAAGGCACTTCTGAGTGTAAAAATGAAGTTGTTCCCAGCTTAACTGCTTCACATAATCAAACTTGACCGTCGTACCATGGTCAGCGAGACTTAAAATTTTCACCACATCATCGGGGGTGATCGTCATCTCTCCTCACGGCATTTGGAAGGTATCGTCTCAGGATACATTCCCTCCATGAAGGCTGATATCGACACTCGGTCATGCTGTAACATTGAATTATCGGCAGCCGTAGATAACCCCGAGTTTAGTATAATTTGCTTGAACCGTTCACACTCACCATCTAACGGCCAATCTTTCATCTTTGTTGGTGCAGTCGTAGGTTTGAGTAGACGAACGCATCAGAATGGTCCTAATATACACGATGAATTAAAAATTAATTATAATAATAGTTAACACTTCTACGAATAAAAAGACAATAGGTTAAGAATGGTGTTTTATAATTATTACCTCAGTTGAATAAATTTCTTTCGCCCAAGAGTCTTTGTATCCAAATAAAATATCTCCTCCATCTCTTGGTAACCCAGGGACTTGGCCTTCTTGAATACCCTTCATCTTCAAAGAGGCGGGGACTTGGTATCCTCCTTTCTTCTTAATTGCCTTCTTTGTACCTTGTCCTTCTCCTTGTCTATCACTTGGTTCTCCTTCATCTTGGTATCTATATTATGGAGCACTTGGTTCTCCTTCTTCTTGGTTTCTACTTCTTGGAACACTTGGTTGAGTTCCTTCGGTGATAACAATTCCGCTAGCGCTCTTTTGTCTTCTTGCACTAGCAGTTACTTTCTTACCCCCTTCATGACGAGGCCCCGAAACAATTGTATCTTGGGATTGCTTAGATCGTCTTTCCCCAAAAAAATAAAATAAATAACAATTATTTCCAAGAAGACACCGTTTAATCACTACATAATCGGTAGTAAATTAAACAAAGTAACTACTGATTGTGCATAATCGGTAGCTCGGGCTCTACGTTATCTACCGATTGTGCATAATCGGTAGCACGGGCTCTACATTATCTATCGATTATGCATAAAAATTGGGACATAAAAGTATAATCTATGGACACACATGCAATCGGTAGTCAAACAAACACAATAACAAACGATTAAGACAATTAGAAGTCAAATACATAACCTATCTACCGATTGAAACCATCAAACATAATCGGTAGTTACATAAAAAAAAAATTAACTATCGATTATGTGTTAATTTTGGTACAGGAATACAATCGGTATTTAATGCCTAAATATAACTACCGATTATGTTTAAACCTATATGAAACCTAACTTTAATAATCGGGAGTTTAACCCTATACGAAACTACCGATTATGCCTAAATTTTGGTCCAGCAATATAATCGGTAGTTAATGACTAAATATAACTATCGATTATGGTATATGTTCATGAGCAATGAAGAACACTGACATAATTGGTAGTTAAAAACAAACACGAAACTACCGATTATGAAAAATAACCTAAAACTCTTGATATTCTATTGACGATTTCATTCGATTGAAGCATAATAAACACAAATAATGGTAAACCCTTACCTTATTGGATCCCTTACATAGTGCTGGAGAGGCTGATTGTCGGAATCAGTCTCTGTATCTAGATCCTCGTCTTCGTGTTCTTCGTGTTCTTCATATTCCTCATTATGTTCTTCAACAATATCTCTATTTCTTATTCCCTCGGCGAAATTCGGCCAATTAGTATTATCAGGTTGACGGGTGGTTTTCTTTTTTTTAGCCATATTTTGATTGTTATTACGACGATGAATTGGTTTACGATGAAATGATTTATCCACAATTGGTAGTTTGAAAACAAGAGAAGAAGAAGAGAAAACAGGCTCAATTGGTTGGAATAGAAATTGTAAAGGTTTAGGTTTAGGTTTTTATACTTTTATTAGTGAAAAGGGTTAAAGGTATTTGTTTGATTACTGAGAGGGTATATAGGTATTTTTACATACCATTAGGCTATCCGATAGCCACTTATATTGGATGGGTTTAAAATAGTCGCCCCAAATTAGTTTTGAGTACCCTCAAAAACGCCAGGTAAAAATAATGGGTAACTTATGAGAAAGCTTTGCCACATTGCTATAACCTAAGTCAAATTCAAAAATTACAGCAGATGAACGCTTGAGTAAATCCTTCCCCCTAACAGATACAGATTTCACCAGAGCACCACCGGGATGAACTCTTGACGCGGACAACGCTGCACAGTTAGAATTCCCAGGACTTGCTTTCGGATGAGCCGAGGCAAGAACGTCGTCTTCCTCAGATTTCTTCATCGTGGATTGGTTTCATGCATATATAGCTAATCCTTGAACTTCCGTTATCATTTCATGGAAGATTCTTAGTAACATTAAGAGCACTAAGCCCCTTCTTCTTTCTTCATTCTTATTGTCATGTAGAGTAATTGGCATTAAAGAAAACACCGGGGTTTTCAGTGGAAAAACTTAGAACTTTGTTGCAGATTTAAAAAAAGTAATCAACTTATTTGTTTTTTACTTGGTATTTAGTTGTTAAAGAATTTAAGTCTGTGAGTTCGTGTGACATAATGCTAAATCGGAATTTATCCCATCAATTCATAATAGCATCAAGTAGCGCAAGATCTAGGTACTAGAAGAATCCTTCAAACTAAATAATTTGGCGTAAGAATCATTCAAGTTTAACCTAGTAAGAGAAATGGTCTTTTCAAATTATGTTATTTTAAGCAACTTGACACAAGAGTTATTCAAGTTTAACCTAGGTTAATCCCGGCATTGGAAACTACGATATGCTACTTGTGACAATTCCGGATTCCAAACCCTAGTCTAGCTATATATATGAACTCTTGTTCATTAATTTGGAACTTAAACAAACAAGCATTCAACCATACATGGCAAAATTAAAAGTAGAACATAAACAAAATCAAAAAGATCATGAACATTACGATTGAGTTACTCCAATTGATAAACATTTTCGGGACTTCATATTACATCCCTAACCAATATAAGTGAATTAGTTCTTTATATATTTCTCATAATCCATGGAAAATATGCAAGAAAATAAATAAAACAAACGCTAGAAATCGTGAAGATGAACTCAAAGCTCCAAGGTCTATCTCCTTGTTCTCCGTGTGTTGTTAAGTGTAAAAAATATCTTATTTTAGTTTGAGATATTTCTTACATAGCTCTCAAAACTGGGTGGATACCTTATTTGACATGCATATCTAATGTTCCATAAATTAAGTATAAGTGGTGGCGAACCCAACGCCCATGTAAAGGATTAGTCTAGAATAGTTGTAACTTAGTTATTGTAGTCCTAAGAATTCAATTCTCTCTGATGGAATCCATCTATCTTCAATATCTCTTGTATTTAATATTCTCTAACTTGTTCTTAGTATCTTAATAGTTCATAATCCCTTGGATGTATGTTGTCTAGTTTCTAGCGACTACAGTTTGGATCCCAAGTTTATCCATTGATGACCATTTATTTATCAGAAACTATCCAGTCATTTAAACACTAATACCATTCAATAATTTTCATTTTATTTACCTAGTAGTTTGTTCTTTAATTATCGTGTACGGGCCAGATCATTCAAATCAAGGATTATATATACAATAAGGGCAATTACCATCCAGTAGTCCAGTTCAAGTCTAAATCTAAAATCATTTGTAACTAAACGCATTCATTCACATCGTTGTAACTTCATTTTTTTTCCTAGTATCCCTTGAATAAAAACATATTTATACTTAAACTCTTAATTGTTCAAATAAAAACCTAATATATAAAATCACCCTAAAGTTGATCCAGTCACAGCTTCAAAAATGATCAATTTGTTTATACTTTGCAGACGCTAAGATTTGATTTAGGTTATGAGAAATCAAATGTACAGATTAAAGTTATATTTTTGAAAGATATTGAAGTGTATGAGTTATAATCTTGAATCTCTTTAGTTTTACGGTTGATATGGTTGGAACTCAGTAAAAAAAGGATAAATCATGCTTGATTTTGATTTTGAATTTGGGGATGATGTTGATGAATGTTGGACATATGACATATGTGACTTAACAAGTCACGGATATTTCACTTTCATTTGTTATTTTGTGTGTTATCTTAGTAATGTATTTGTAATATCTGTATATATATCTTATTTTCCTTGTATATCTTTTATAATCTGTGATATTATAAATATACAAGTTTTTCTTTGTGTTTCTTATCCATTGAGAACACGTTAAATTCTAGTATCAACTTGGTATCACCTTGGTTTCCAATGGCCTTTTTTTCTTTCAATTCTTTTTCAACTTTTTTTTTTTAAGATCGCAATGACGATTACATCTGATTCTTCTGGAGGTATTGAGTTAACTTCATCATTTTCTTCTTCATGGACAGATGTCCCTTTTTCTCGACTTCATGGAGTTATTTCAGAAAAGCTCACAGGTCACAATTTTCTTCATTGGAAGGCACAATTTTTACCCTATTTACAAGTTTATGATCTTGAAGGTTTTGTTAATGGTTCCACCAGTTAAGAACACTGATGGTTCTCCTAACCCTAATTTTCTTTCTTTGAATCGCACTGATAAGCTATTACTTGGATGGATTTTATCGTCACTCACATCACCTATTTTAGCAAAGGTAAAATCTTATCAATCATCTTCAGAGGTATGGAACAAACTTACTAAATTTTATGCATCCAAAACTGATGCTACCCTTATGCATTTGAAGTATGCTCTAAAAATTGTCACCAAAGGGCAGCTTATCAATCGCTGATTATATTCAATTTGTTCGTAATATTGTTGATTCTCTTGCTGCTAGTGGTCATGAAATTTCAGATACAAAATTTTGTCATTATGTACTCAAAGGTCTTGGTTCGGCGTATGAGAGTATTATCGATTCTCTCATTACTACTATGAGCTTAATAACCAGTGATCAGTTTGAATCTATGCTTTTGGATTATGATCTTCATGTTGATGCGCAAAATAAATCATTCACTTCCCCTCATCAAGCTAGCATTGCCAAGACTACTCCTGCTCGTGATGTTCATCTTACCAGGAATGGGAACCCGACAACTATATTTCAAATATGTGAGCAACCTTATCATGATGCTCGCAATTGTAGGAAGCGATTTAATGAGAATTATTTTCCTCCGTGACGTCCCCTACCTAGGAATGGCAGTAAAAGAGGAGGTAACCATTCCTCTGCTGGACCTTGTGCTGCATATATGGTTAATCACAATCCTGTCAATATCTATGATTGGATTCCTGACAGTGGTGCAACAAATCACATGACAAATAATCTGGGTAATCTTCAAACTCATTGTGAATATACCATTCCTGATCAGGTCAAAACTGCTAGTGGTATAAATCTCTCTATATTTCATACTGGTAATGCTATTTTACAAACTCTCACCCGTAAGTTTGTACTATCTAATGTTCTTCATATTCCACACTTGTCTCACAATCTTCTATCAATTTCTCAATTTTGTCGTGATAATGATGTGGTTTTTGAATTTCATGATGGTTTTTTCCTTGTTAAGGATCGACATACGGGGAAGTAGCACTTCAGGGGCATCTCCGTGATGGTTTATACACTCTTCAGCATGTCACTCCTAAAGCTCTTGTTGGTGAACGTGCTTCTATTCAAACCTGGAATCAACGTTTAGGTCATCCAATGCTTCGTACTATTCAATCGGTTGTTCATCGTCTTTTCTTCCAGTTTCCAATTCTAAATTTTCGTTTTGCTCTTCATGTTTAGAGAATAAAAGTCATAAATTTTCGTATAAGTCTAGCACTATGGTTTATAATCATCCTTTAGATTTGATTGTGTCAGACATTTGGGGACCTGCTCCCATTTTATCTAATGAAGGTTATCGTTATTATATTATGTTTGTTGATGCTTTTAGTCGATTCACATGGATATTTCCTATGCATGCTAAATCTAATATGTTGAAAATTTTTATTACATTCTCTAAACATGTTGAGAATCTCTTTAACACCAAAATTAAGGTGTTTCAGTCCGATAAATAATGGTGAATATCGGAAGTTCACTAAAAATTTACAATCTAATGGCACTCATCATCTTTTTTTTTCTCACACTTCCGCACAAAATGGTTTAATCGAACGTAGACATCGTCATGTTGTTGAAAATGGTCTTACTTTACTGTCTCTAGCATCCATTTTGTTATCATTTTGGTACGATGCATTCTTTACAGCCACATTTCTTATGAATAGATTGTCTTCATCTCCAACTGGTCTCAAATCTCCGTACGAATTGATTTTTAATCGTGTCCCTGATTATTTATCCTTATGTATCTTTGGTTGTCTTTTTTTTTCTCATTTTCGACCCTATGGTCGCACAAAATTGGACTCGCGTTCTTCTCCTTGTGTTTTCCTAGGCTATAGTGTTCATCACAAAGGATAAAAATGTCTTCACTTACCCACTGGTCGATTTTACTGGTCTCGTGATGTTGTATTTGTTGAAGACAAATTTCCGTTTACTGTTGGCCCTACTGTGCTACCTTCTTCGTCGTCACCCTTACAGGTATTTTCTTCACCATCTTCTTCAAATATATTTCTTATTGTTTTGTCTCACTTGGACTCTACAGTTTCTCATGTGTCAAATTCAATTGAACTACCTCGCCACCCAGCAGCAGTACTTCATAATTCCCCGGTCAGTAATGATCATGTACCAGATGTTAGTAATGCTTGTGTACCAGGTATATCCACTCCATCATCTGCTTCCGAAACTGCCACACGACCTGGTGCATCACCTGCTTTCGAGATTTCTCCAACTCTCACTGTTTCTGGCTGCACGTTCTCACAGCATCAGTCTACAGCCGTACTAAATCATTCAGTTGTTCCTGATTTACGTAAAACAGAACCTGTAGCTGATAGCTCAATGTCATCAGATGCACCTGCTGTTGACTCGACTGTGGATCCTCTCCACTTCATTCATGTCTACAACACCAGCTAATCAATGTGGTTTACAACCCATGGCGCTACCACCAACTACTGCAATCATCTCCAATAAAACGTCAGTTCATTCAGCTACAGCACCAGAAGTCCACAGCATCATGCAGCAGACTACATCTTGTCCACCAGCTCTTGCAACATAATGAACAAACTGTTCACCCAGCTTCCCAACCACCAATCACGAATGATCATCCAATGGTTACATGGGAAAAGCATGGCATTTTTAAAAAGAAGGTTTTTGTCGCTTCAAAACATGTTAAAATTACTGACGATTTATTTGAGCCTTCATGTTATTCTCAGGCCAAAAATGATCCCAAATGGCGTCCTCCCATGGATTTGGAATACTATACGCTTACGAAGAATGGGACATGGTCCATTGTTCCACCTTTCCTAATCAAAATATTATTGGTTGCAAATGGGTATATCGTGTTAAAAGATGAGTTGATGGTACCATTGAGCGTCGCAAAGCTTGTTTGGTTGCAAAAGGTTTTAATCAACAAGTAGGTATTGATTATGGTGATACTTTTAGTCCGGTTATTAAACCTTGCACTATTCGTATTATATTGACACTATCCTTGTCTTATCATTGGCCTATTCGTCAACTCGATGTTCAAAATGCTTTTCTTAATGGTATTCTTAATGAGGAAGTCTACATGAAACAACCCCCGGGCTATACATATTTCTCAGTTTCCAGATTGTGTTTGCAAATTGCATCGATTTATTTATGGCCTTAAACAGGCTTTTCGTGCATGGTATACTCGTCTCAGCTCTTTTCTTCAGAAACTTGGGTTTGTTATTTATGTTTCTGACACTTCTTTGTTTATTCGACGGTCAGTTGAGGGTATTATATTTCTTTTGGTTTATGTGGATGACATAATTTTAACGGGATCTTCTATGGCATGCTTACAATCCCTTATGACTACTCTTCACAATGAGTTTCCTCTCAAGGATCTTGGTTCTCTTTCATACTTTCTTGGCATAGAGGTCACGCAAGTTTTTGGTAGGATGTTTCTCTCACAACGTTGCTACATTTAAGATCTTCTTTTTCATGCCAACATGCAGGGGAGAAACCAGTCACTAGTCCATTTAACACCTCTACTGAGCTACACCCGGTTGATAGTCCTTTGTTGTCTGATATTACTATGTACAAGAGTTTAGTTGGGGGACTCCAGTATCTCTCTATGACAAGATCGGACATCGCCTTTGCAGTTAATAAGGTATGTCAATTCATACATAAACCTACAGAAGCTCATTTGGGTCTTGTTAAGCGTATACTTTTCTATTTGCGTCATACTTCCACCTTTTCTATTCTACTTCGTCATGGACCAAATATGCAACTTAGTTTTTCATCATATACTGGCGATGATTGTGCGGGTGATCATCTTGATCGTCGTTCTACGAGTGAATATTGTGTTTATCTTGGTTCTAATCTCATTTCTTGGAGTTCTCGTAAGAAACGAACGGTTTCCCGGTCAAGTACTGAATCTGGGTATCGTGGTTTGGCTATTGCGACGGCTGAATTAATGTGGATTGAATCTCTTCTTTGATAACTTCAGGCTTCTGTTCATTTTCCTCCCACTCTTTGGTGTGACAACTTGGATGCAACCTATCTCACCATGAATCCGGTGTTTCATGGTCGTACAAAACACATAGAAATCGTGAGAGAGTTCAAAGTGGTCAGCTTGATGTTCGTTTTGTTTCATCGAATGATCAAATTGCATATATTTTTACGAAATCTACTCCAAATGATCATTTTTGTAGGCTTCGCTCTAAGCTTAATATCGTTGACAATCTGCTTAGATAGAGGGGGAGTGTTGGACATATGATAGATGTGACTTAAAAAGTCACGAATGTTTCACTTTCCTTTGTTATTGTGTGTGTTATCTTAGCAATATCATTATAATATCCATATATATCTTATTTTCCTTGTATATATTTTGTAATCTTTGATATTATAAATATACAAGTTTTCCTTTACGTTTCTCATCCATTGTGAACATGTTAAATTCTAGTCTCAACTACAAAGAATTATGATGTTCCACTTTTGTCTCGAATTAAAAGTTTTGATGATTTCAAAATATCTGTTTCTTTTTTGTCATTAATCATTCAATATTTTCTTTTAATGGATTTTTGATTTGTTGATCAAATATCGAATTTTGGGATGGTTATGATGACTGCTAATTTTGGGAAAGGAAATTTCAAAGGATTTTAAACAATTTACGTAGGGTTAGTGTTCTTGTGGTTAATTCCAGCTCTTAGTGATTACGAAGGATCACGATCGAGGAGGTGTTTACGGTGGCAAATGGCAGAATAAAGTAGTTTGTGCTAAAATGCAAATTAGGGTTGTACATGGTCAGTTTCGGTTTGGTTTCTAGTCAAACCAAAACCGAAACCGTTAATGTCGGTTTCTAAAAATCTTACCATAGCCGAACCATTAACCATCGGTTCGGTTTCTAGCCGGTTTCGGTTAACCAACTGTTACGTCAGTTTCCTGAAACTGACAGTTCAAATCTTTAAAAAAAACAGATCACAGTTCAAAGATTTTTAAACCTACCTACAGACATTTATATTTCATACACATTCAAAATTCATAAACATTCTGAAACACAACATAAACATTACATCTTCATTCAGTTTCACCAAAAAGTTAAAAAAAATATATATATATATATATATATATATATATTAATCATACTATATAACCGGTTTTTCACTGGTAGTTTGGTTCGTTTTGAGCACAAACCAAAACCGAAACCCGTTAATGTCAGTTATCAATTTTTTTACCAAAACCCTTCTACTACTAAATGGTTCGGTTCGGTTTCATCCTAATTGGTTCGGTTCGATTCGATTTATCGGAAAACCATTACTATGTATACCCCTACTGTTTATGGTTATGGTGTTGGACTTGTGTTAACGTTCATTAAATGAGAGAAAAGAAATAACCAAATCAAAATTTAGTTGGATCATGTGTGGTCAGAGATGACATAATGGTTTTCTTGTAAATAAATAGTCAAATTATTAAATTGTTGGTTGGTCAAGTCACTGTCAAGCGACCCAAAACCATTAACGGACAAAGTTGGGACACAAATGATAAAAGGTACCAAAACTAAATTACCTAAATAGTAATTTATTTTTGGTGGACATACGCCGTAATATTTGAGTCTACTTAATATGATTTGTCGTAGGAGTGAGTGAAGTGTTGATTAGAAGTAAACTCACTGCATGCGGTGAGAGGCATTTGGTTTTCCATCCTTTCTTTTTCCTTTCTAGTCCATGGATCAAATAATTAAAGATATGAGATTAGTGGTGTCCCTTTTTTAGTAGGTCGGTGGTGTTCATGGAGTTGAGATTCCAAAATTTTTTACAACGGTGTAACTGCGTTGCAGACCACTATTTTTCACTGTTACAGAAGAGAAGTGTTTTCAGCTGAAGATAAACGTTGCAGATGCTAAGATATCTGTTGCAGATGGGTTGAAGAAACCGTTGCAGCTGAAGATAAATGTTGCAAAGATGAAGATATTCGTTGCAGATGGATTGAAGAAACCGTTGCAGCTGAAGATAAATGTTGCAAAGACGAAGATATCCATTGCAGATGGGTTGAAAAAATCGTTGCTTATTCTTTGTTCTTGAACAGCAGCAACAGAAGCATATTTTTTATGGATTCTTTTTCTTGTGTTTCTAGCCTCTGCCAGCCCTCCAAATCTCTTCTACAACTCCTCTATATATATATCAAACACCCACATCTCGTCCAATAACCACAAAATATTCTCACAAATCTTTCTTTTAATGAGAAAATATTCTCGGGAAATTTTTTCTTCCTCTCGGCAATTAATGTCGATGATCTCTTGGGTTGTTTCCTTTCTGTTGATGTTATTCTTCTATTACAACACGAGAGAAAAATATGTTCCTAGTTTGAACTCGTGGATAAAAAATCACGTAATATCTCTTTCAACCAAGAAATTCTCTTTTCATTTTCATCCGGCAAACCACAGCAAATCGATAGTTTTCTTCTTGTACACTCTTCCCTTAATAAGGCAAGAATATATCCTGCCTTTAATTCTTGAAGTGAACCCCAAAAATACCATTCGTTATCTTCACAGATCAATAGAATGTGAAAGTAAAATTTCTCACCCAAAAACTCTTTTCAAATTTGGGAAGAGGGTAGGTGCCTTTATCCATTGTATGGGTGCCTTTAACACTTTGGGTGCCTTTATAACTTTTCGAGCCGATTTTTTCATAATTATTTATTTCCTGAAAAACTTACACAATATTAGTACAAAATTGAGTTCCAACACTATAAAAATTGGGAGCAAATTAGACACATAAATGTGTCAATCAAATACCCCCAAACTTATTATTTGCTAGTCCTCGAGCAAATCTAATCTAGAAAATAAAAATCCTAACTCACTGTCGCATGCATCGCGATTGCACTTAGCGTGTGCAACAAGCCCTCCCCTAGTTGTCCTTATCGGACGAGTTTTATCTCGTGAGGGTTTATAAGAAATATACCCGCAAAACCTTTACTCCAAAATCTAGCTACTTATTGACGATTGAGGGTAAACACTAAACAAGCTATTTAGTTGGCATACAAAATTCTTCGGCTATGGGAATCATTATCCTATATGAGTTCAATTGTTGTAGACGAGTTTGCACTCAGCATACTAAGATTTATATATAAGAAAACAAAGCTCTACTTAGATAGTCGTTCAACCACGATACTCGGAATCTATCAAAGTTCAACCACATGAAAAGATTTAGAAGATGGATATGAAGATGATGAAGTTTGCATATGTTGACTAAGGTGAACGGTGTTTCTCATATCTGGCTGAAGGTTACTGCCAAGATGAATCCTAATGGATTGAGATACGCTCTCACTTAATCCTTATACTAATATCGACTCACTTGTTATATAGAAGGGCCCCAACGGTCAATTTATTAAAAATAAAACAATTATATTTATACTATTAAATGTACTGACAACATGATTGGATCAATTTGAATCCAAGCGCATGCTCCTTATCAGCATCTTACATGATAGTTCTCATGGATCATGCGTTCCATGCTTGCTTAGGCGACGGAGACAGGGAGAACACACACATATTGATATCAAAGTGTCAATACTCGATATATTTTTTATCCGAATAATAGTCTAAATAATCTCAAACACTCTACTCCATCCTGGCGGCGATAACAATTCGATATTGGTGCCCCACCAAATCACTTAGAGGAACACAAAAACTTGCAAAAATAAAAACAGAAGGTGATATGGTCGGGATAGACTCCGAGATATGGTGACGACTATCATGTTATTTCTAACACCTGAGCTAGGTATCCTTTTATGAATAGACCATTTAGCTGGGCCCACCAATTTCTATAGAAAAAGTGCTAGTTTCCATCTACCTAGAATGGTTAGTGTCATCCTGAATTGTTCACAAGTTTCTAGACTTTGGAGTTCCATATTTCACTAAAAGTTTTTCCCTTACCCCCAAACTTATATCTAGCAATATTCAGGTTATTATTATGTTCTTCTCATTGAGAGTCAGGTTGTAGAGTCTGGAAGAACCCAACTAAAAACTTAGAAGCACATAATAATAACCTGAATAATTGTGGATCTTCAAAGTTAATCAGATTGGACTTACAAAGTTGACTACTATGAAAATAGTGGTCATTCTTAAGTAAATGTGTCGATTCTAATTTCCTAAAGTAATTAGGCTTAGTCTCAAAACTTAATAACTGACACATTTGAAATTCAAACGTTCCCACAATTGGAAGAAAAAAATTTGGTGGGAAAACAAAGTCAATCTTGGTATTAATTCTAGGTAAACCACATCGACCAGATGATGGGTTTCTAACAACTGAACTTCTTTCTGGACATCAACAGGATCAGAGAATCTAGTTTGAAGAAGATCTTGAAAAATGGTAGAGGTGCAAATGTCAAGCCCCAAATGAGGGACTTTAAGAAGGGATACTTGACAATCACAAGAATCATCGGTATTCCCAAACATAGGGTGGACATTACTCTCAGATGGACTAAAAACTATTGGTTGGATTCTAGGGTCCTTAAGGTCAGAACTACACTCAATTTCCTCTATAGAAAAAAATAAGGTAGACTTATAAACTGGTAAAAGTTCAAACTTAGCTTTCCATATATTATAAGTGTCCATCAAAGGTGCAGAACCTAACAAAGTATTCACCTCATTAATAACACTATCATCGTCAATATCAAACCCAAAGTGGGTTAGGCGTTTCTCTAATGGATTTTCTAACAAAGTGTTTGGCAAAGATTTCTGAACTGAAGTACTAGTTATGTTCACTTCTTCTATATCATAGATCTCACACGAAGGTTGTCTACTCATCATAAATAGATTCAGTTCATTAGTTATGTTACCAATAGAAAAATTAATTATTCGTTTTCCATAATTGATGACGATATTATATGTAGCTAAAAAGGGATGACCTAAGATCACTGGTATTTGAGCCTCTGGGACCTGAAAAGGTTGGATGTCTAGGACAAAAAAATCCACGGGGGAAATTATTCTATCAACTTGAATCAAATCATTCTCTATCACATTAAAATTCTCTATGAGACTATCATCTTCGTCAGAGACTATTGTTTTCGAATCGTTAGACTCTAAAATCACTAGTCTCAGGACAAACTCGTTCCTCTAAACCATCATCGAATTCAAAACAAGAAAATACTACATCGTAAACAGTGGTATCTCTAGTCAAATCTTCTTCCTTTTGAATAGGTGAATAATTATTAAAATTATTTGGATTTGAACCAGAATTAACACTATCATCTTGAAGCACAATTGGAGTGACAATTTCCTGATCACTCTGCATGTATATTTCAAGTTCTTCACCAATATTATCCTCATTATCATAATAATATGAAGATGTTTGAACCTCGTCTAAATAAGTATTGTTACAATTTTATCTTCATCGTCTTGACTAGGTGAATAATTATCAAGGGTAGCACTATATTGGAAATTAAGATCATTTTGAGCAATATTATTCTTTATGAGACTTTCATTCACACTTAACACGAACCTATTTGTATTCTCAGTCAAATTCTTGAGGGAATCCTCTAGAAAAACAAATGAATCGTAAGGAGTACTAGATCGCAACTTCTCGTGTGATTCTTCTAGAGAAATAGTTGGACTACTATTTTTTCCTCTCACACTTAATTCAAACCTATGTGTCATCTCAGATAACTTCTTGAGTGATTCTTCTAGAGGCATAAGGTTCATGATGAGTACTAGATCGCAACTGCTTCAATGATTCTTCTAGAGGAATAATAGGTTCATTATAAGGAGTATTAAATTGCATATGCTTTAGGGCATCCCTCCAAGACAAAGAACTTGAATTTTGCTCATTTCCATGTTCATAAGACGGGTGTATGTACGAATAGTAATTGGGATCACCTTGGTATGAGAAATAACTTCCAAAAGGTTGGTGTGGTCCGACTACTATCCACACCATGTTGATAGTACGAATAATGTCCATTTTGAAATTCAGTCGGATACTCATTGTATTGGACCTCATAATACCAATTCGACATTTTCTAACAAAAACTTCCTAATATATTTACAAAAATAAATCCTACTAGAAGGGGTTTTAAACAAACACAAGCAAGGCTGACTCGACCAAGAAAACCTACTGAATCTACCTAACAAAAAAGCATGATGGCTCCACTTAGATTGTTTCTAGACCAGCCACTAGTCTCCCAAAAGGCGACTAGTTAGTGTTTCAACAAATCTCGTTGGACCGATTCGAATTAGGTTAAGTCGATCGAGGGAATAGGATAAGCTTTATGGAGCTTGAATAACCCTACCTCTTTGGCAAACGTTTCCTTGGGTTACAAGGTGGCACGAACCAACTTAAAATTAATCTTCTTGATCCTTGAGTTAGGCTAACAAAGTAACCAATACAATCCTTTCGAAAGATTTTCCAATAAGCTCGATACCATATCGTTCTTCTTTCTAGTCAAATTTTAAGGATTAGGTTCGCGTTAGGTAACGTGTTCCTAAGGCGGGCAAGAAGGAAACGGTGATGAAATCCGAGTCCTTATATTATATGGACAATCCTTTCCCTTTACTAAAAATAAATCTGTATTCAGTTCCTCAACATATATGCATACGAAGGAATACAGTAAACCCACTTACAGGGGATTCCTGGGAGTCTTACCTCTCGAACTTGTGAAGATTGATTTTATATTTAAATTTAAACTAGAAAATATACAGAAAAGATGAAAGTAATATTCACAAATACTGAGGTTATGGATTTCACCATTAACCACTTTTAATTGATTCCAAAAATAATAATTATAAACAATTCAAGCTCAAATAAGTGACTCTAATTTTTTCCAAGGTAGATTTTTAAAATATCAACTGTAAATCATAAGCATGGCTCATCAAAAGCTCTAGGTCCCAGCATAAACCATCAAATAAAATCACAATTAATTAAGAAAAATCATAATTTTAATTAAAAATAAATGAAAAAGTCATAAAAGAATTATTAAAAGTTATCAATCAATCATGGAAAAATGGTTTCCTCCTTGCAGATGGGTTGAAGAAACCGTTGCAGCTGAAGATAAATGTTACAAAGACAAAGATATATGTTGTAGATGGGTTGAAGAAACCGTTGCAACTGAAGATAAATGTTGCAAAGACAAAGATATCCGTTGCAGATAGGTTAAAAAATCGTCGTTTATTCTCTTTTCTTGAGCAGCAGCATCAGCAGATTTTTTATGGATTCTTTTTCTTGTGTTTATGGCCTCTTCCAGGCCCCCAAATCTCTTCTACAACTCCTCTATTTATAATTAAACACCCACAGCTCGTCCAATCGCCCCCAAATCTTCTCATAGATCTTGCTTTTAATGAGAAAATATTCTCGGGAAATTTTTTCTTCCTCTCGGCAATTAATTCTCAATGATCTCTTGGGTTGTTTCCTTTCTGTTGATGTTATTCTTCTATTACAACACGAGAGAAAAATATGTTTCCTTACTCGTGAATAAAAACTCACGTAATATCTCTTTAAACCGAGAAATTTTCCTTTCATTTTCATCCGGCAAACCACAGCAAATCGAGAGTTTTCTTCTTGTACAACTCTTCTCTTAATAAGGCAAGAGTATATCCTTCCTTTAACTCTAGAAGTTAACCCAAAAATATCATTTGTTATCTTCACAGATCAATAGAAGGTGAAAGTAAAATTTCCCGCCCAAAAACTCTCTTCAAATTTGGGAAGAGGGTGGGTTCCTTATCCATTATATGGGTGCATTTAACACTTTGGGTGCCTTTCTAACTTTTTGAGCCAATTTTTCCATAATTATTTATTCCCCAAAAACCTACAAATACATAAAAAAAACACAATATTAGTACAAAATTGAGTTCCAGCGCTATAAAAATTGGGAGCAAATTAGACACATAAATGTGTCTATCACTTATGGTGTGCAAGGTTGGAAGATAGGATTTCTACGCTTTATATAAAAATATAGGGGGTAAGGGGTCTCCCTGTCTGAGCCCCCTCAAGGGTGCTATGTGGCCATAACGTGCACTATTGATATTGATATATTATGAAACATATGTGATGCATAACTTGATATAAGTGATGCAAGTTGTAGGGAATCATAGCATAGCAAGAATTCTTTTAATAAACCTTTAGTCAAGGGTGTCATAAGCATTCGGGATATATCCAATTTAAATGCAACTTTTGGTTCTGATGCTGGTTTGGTGGATCTGATATGGTGTCAAAGTTTAACAACAATTGATTAGTTGCCATTGCTCTATTTAGGGAAAAAACACTTTGGAATACATTGGTGATGAATTGCATCAAGTTACGGAGTATGACTACTAGAGTTTTTGTAATTAATTTAAACACTATATCGCATAAACCTACAGGCCTGAAGTGAATTGGTTTGGTTGGATGGTATTATTTGGGTAGCAGAGTAATGTTTGTGTGGTTAAGATTTGGTGGTAGGCTAAGGTTGTTGAAAAATTATAAAACCATTGTAATAATTTATGGGCTTGTGTTATCCCAAAAAACTTTGAAAAACACTTGTGAATTTATCTGGGCCTGGTGCAGATTTTGAGTCTTTAATGAAAAGTGTCAATCTAGTTTTTTCTAAGGAGTTTTGTGTGTTGATTCTTGGTTTGATACAACTGACAGCTCCATGTCAATTGTTATTGGTGGTGCACAATACTGTTTGTTGAAGTGTTGAATGATGAGCTTCCTTGTGGCGGATGAGTCATGAGCCCATGTAATATTCTCAAGTTGCAGTTGTGAAATATAGTTTCCACTTCGATGGATAGTGGCAGATGTTTAAAATAACGTTGTGTGGAGGTCCATGATAAGTGCATAATTTGTATATTTTAAGTATCATTTTCTTATACTTATTTTCTAGATTTTGTGTGAATTACTGTGTATTATTATTAATTTCGTAGTTTTTGTGTTTTTTTAGGTTACATCTCTGAAACAAGTGAAATGGAGCTTTACAAGAGAAGAATTGCCAAAGACCCAGAGGGACTCAGTCTATTCCAGGATTTCTACCCTCCATCTTGTAGCGAATTTGATTACGAATCCAACGGCGAAAGAACGAGGTCATTCTGACTTCATATGAGAAAGTTATGAGCGAAACAAGAATAAAGGGCAAAATGGTCATTTCAAAGTGACCGGATATTTACACCCAGTCGTAGGTTAAGGGGTAGCCAGTATTACTTCAACTGTCAGTTTCGTGAGACTGACAGTTGATTGGGTATGTTAATGGCACCAGCCATTCCGTTCAGGGCTGCCAAGTTTTTGAATATAACCAAAGGCACCAGCTTGATCGATTAAGGCCACTTCTTCTTCTCCACGAACAAAGCAGTGATGATGTTGCTGTGATTGTGATGATGATTCTTGGTTAAAGGGATTTGAAGATGAGATGGATCAGTGGAGTTAGAGAGGTTGTACACAAGGTCTATGAAGAGAGTCTGATGGCTGCCATGGGTTAGAAGAGTTAAAGAAGAGAAAGAAGAACTTCACTGCCAATAATTTCGTGGAGATGTTTGATTAAGATGGAGGTTGTTGTCGGAGCTTTAATGATCTTGGCAGTGGTTTCTGAGTTTTGGTTGAGATGGAATAGCATTTGATAATGGTTGTTGACGTGAACGAAGAGAAAGTGTGGTGATGGCTGTGTTGTTCGATAGTGTATGGGTGTTGCTGATGGACTCGAGTTTTTGAAGGTGCAGTTGAGAATGGGTGAAACTTGAATCTGATGGTGACTTTAACAACAGCAAGTGCTCGGTGATGACCAAGGAATGAGGTTCAAGTTGAGAAAGAAACTTGTCATGGATCTGTGATGGTGGAGTAGGGCTTGTAATGGTGATGGGAGCTTGATGGCATTTGATGGCTCGAGTAGTTAATGGAAGTTAATGGCTGATGGGAGTGAACAGAGACATTCGAGTAGTGATTGGAGAAGATAATGGAGACTATTGAAAAGATTGAGCAACTAAATACAAGATGGGTTTTAGTTGAGACGAAATGTGAGAATGGTCTGTTGATGGCTCAACTGGAGAGATGACAAAGTCATTGAGACTCGATGAAGCAGTAGGTGGTTATCTGTTTACAGACTCGGGTTATGCTGAGTTGAGCTCGAGTCTGCATTGGTGGGACATCAATGAATTGGTGATGGAGTGGTTGCTGTGTGACCGGCAGTGTTGTGCTGATGGTTTGAGTTTTATGGGAAGATAAGTTCGACTTTGTTTAGGAAGTCATCAGTACACCGAGTAGTTAGCAAGATTTGAGAGAAGTCATAGAAAGGTTGCGGCTAAAGTTAAGTTTTAGGAACTAATCCGTGTTCTAATAGGATTTGTTTTTGAGTTCCAATAGGATTTGGTTTTGAGTTATATTAGGAAATGGATCCTTTTTGGATGGCTATATATAGCCGGGTACCTCAACAACCGAAGATTCCCCATACAATATACTATACAGAAAGAAGACTCTCACGTAAAGATAGATACGGATTAGAGATAGAACATTCGTAAGAGACTTTCAGACAGAATTGACGAAGTCGGAGGAACACTGAAAAGGGTTAGTTTATTTTTCTTAATTTATTTTCATGGTTTTTAAGAAAGCCATGTTGGGCTAATTCTCTTTGTTAGGGCGAAAGGATGAACTTGTACAGATGATTTTTATTTGTGTTTCGAAACTAGGGTTATTTACTGTATGAACTAAATATTATTAATTTGTCTCTCTCAGCGTTTTACCTTCTCGATAATTTTTCATGTTCTATGCCATGTATAGTCCATTGTTTGATTTGTAGAAGGACTCGTTGAAACCTTGTATGAAATTGTTTTATGAATATTCTTTGACTCTTTATGCCCCGTATACTTAGTACTTCGAAATTTTACTTTAGGTTGAGAACAAACAATTCTTTTTGAAATCGAGACCCTATGTGACGAACGCAATTAAACCCTAATCTACAACGGATTCCCGGAACCTTAACGTTTTCCTCTTATTGTTTTCAAACTTTATTAAATAATCTTAATTCCTTAGTTAATTTAATTCTTTAAAAAAAAAACCTAAAAATATATTTTAATCCAAACTCCTCGTGGGAACGAACCGTATTTGCTCTTGTCTACATCTTTCGACATTGTGCGCTTGCGGTAAAATAAAATCGATTTTCCGACGCATCAGTCCACATTCTCTAGACATTGGATTTGAGAAACTTACTTCCAGTAAATATCTTGACATTGATTAAGTAGTAGGTGAATGTTTCTAAATTCTTCTTCCTTAGAGAGACATCAACTAAGTTCAACTCATGTTAAAATAGTACATCAAGATTGAGATATAGTTACTTGGCGTTCAACTGATATGGGCCCAAATAACATTTTGTTGCAAGTTCAATGAAGTTGAGGCCCTTGAAAACTGGGTCAACCCACACTTATTAAATTCAGATATCCTTTGGAGTCTAGAGAGACTAATATTGTTTATTTTTATCGAAAATGTTTGGCAGGACGAGATAAACAAACTTTCATAAATCGATTCTCATAAGTTCTACTTTTTTTAGAATTTCATGGTTTTGCGTGGGGCCAACTATTTCCAAAAGGATCCTTAGTTGCCCAATTTTGGTATAGTATTTTTTGGTGTTTGATGATCGCTCTAGGTACACGTATTTTATTAATAAAATTAACGGTGAGCATGGGTGGTCCAACATACCAATCCGACCCTATCTACCTGCAATTTCATAGGTGGACACCCAACCTGTTTATGAGTCGATTTGACATAAATCAATTCTTAAAATCCATTAAATATTGGGTTGGGTGTGGGTGCATCTCTAGACATCCATTGGACAACCACACCAGTTAGGTTAAGAATATTTTTATAATTATACAAGGTATGAAGATAAATTTGATCATTTATACCTAATAGCATATCTACTTCGTATTATTCATCTATTAGTTAGCTGGCACGCACGTTGCACATGCAGATCCAACCATACCAACCAAGTAATATTAGAAATAGGGTATTTCCGTAATACCATATCCTTACCTTATAAACCCTATTCCTCTTTAAGCAGCCGCGATTTCCATTTTTCTCTTTTTTGGATCTATCTCACCCTATCACTCACTCATTTCTCTATATTAACATTTCTTCTAAGCTAACTCCTCAAATTATCTCTTCTAACAGATTTTTGTTCCAACCTCGTAAATGGAATATGATATTATCCGGCAATGTTTTCCTAACAACTGTTTTCCCAACATCTCTTCTAATGAAATATGATTGCGGTTCTGGTGTTTGAGATGTTCAAAAATCTTTTAACTACTCTTCCAAATGAGTTAGCAACTTCTTTCACTTCTTAATCAGCAACACTGGAGATAGGTTGACGAAGAATAATATTTATATGTCGTAGATATTGTCTGCATTGTATTTGAGTTGGATTACGGTGGGTCAGATCGGATGAAGGCTAAATCAGATCCAAGAACATATAAATTTCGGTTATGCCCTTATTTTGATTTATACAAATATACATGAAATATATAAACAGGGACAAAGTGATAATAATTTAAATTTGTAATTGTTTTCACGATTATGCCATCACTGATTTATAGGAAGTGTATATATAACTTATAAAGACAGGGGCATAATGGTCCAGAAAACTTACCGCTTCACCGAGGGGTGTTGGCTTTATATAATAGAATAGATTAAAATTTTAGTTTTACACGTTGTTTGTAAAAGGCGAAGAGAGTTTAATTAAACATGTAAGGATATTTATCTAAAGATGATTTAGGATGCTATAAGTCATTAATTAAACAATATTTTTATTAGTGTTTTCATCTTAGTTAAAAATAAAAATTTGTGGATCCACCGTATTCAACCCATCCATCCGTATCTATGGGTGATGGATCAGACGCGGATGGAAATCTAGCACCTGCTATTAGATGGACCAGATATGGGTGGCATCAAATCCATGGATTTTATCCGTTGCCCACCCCATAAAATACAACATAAATATTTTTTTTTTTAAATGGTAGCAACCTGTTGGGCCTCAGGACCCTTCTAGATTACCTTACCATGGATCGGGCTCATAATGATATAATGCATCCCATCCCCATTATTCCTGTAAACAGGATAAAGCTAGTCTAATTTTGTTTTCACAAATAGCAATAAATGTCAGTTCCCACTTCCAGAATTTTCGATGTTTTAGTTTTATGAATTCTCCTTTTATGAACAGGAAAGGACACCATTTGTAAAACCTCATGTCTTTGAGGGCGATCTAAAAAGAATTTGGGGCGATTAACAAAACGAAATAAGGACACTAAGAAGTAATATCAGCACACCCCTTATTCATATATTTTCTTTAATGGCTAATATATCCTTGTTTAATTAGTGTTAATATTGATTAATTAGTTTGTTAATTTTGGTTATAGTTAGTGTTAGAAAATTATTTAAGTTTTAGTTTTAGAATAGAAATAGAGAGTGTGTTAGAGAAGAAGAAGAAGAAGAAGTTTGGGAAAACTAAGTTTTACCTAAAATCAATAACAAATATGGATGAGTATGAGGAAGAAGGTAAGAAACATCATGAATAACATAATATTGAAGGTTCAATGACGTTTAGAGATGACGATTTTTGGGATATTTGTTGGATGATCCAAATTTTGGTGTGGAAGAAAACCTAGACAACGATTTAGCGAGAGACAACGATCAATCACATCAAAATGAAGATAATAATGCATCAAACAATCAGGTATTGTGTTAAGAAACTCAAAAACCCACTTTGTATGCGTTTGTATGTGATCGTTAACAAAAAGAAATCATTTTTGCATGCATTTAATATCATGGACGTCCCAGAATCGGTAGATAATGGAGTACCATATCTACCGATTACACACTATTGTGTCAAAATTATGGTATAATCGGTAGTCTCGCGAAGAATAATTACTACCGATTAAACAAAATCCCGAATTTTGTTCGGATTTTGATTTCATAATCGGTAGTTTAGGAATAATTACTATCTACCGATTATAGTAGTCGCCCCAAAAATAAATTTCTTAAAACTTACAAAATTTCTAACTCTTCATCTTTCACAATCAGTAGTGGGTGAAAAAAAAATATTTATCGATTTAGAATCGGTAGTTTATAAAATCACATATCTACCGATTGTGATTGTAGCCAGAATTGAATTAAACTTAAAAATTTTACACTTTGTAATCGGTAGTTTAAAGATCAAATTTATCTACCGATTCCATTGTAATCGGTTGTTTTTTAACAAATTAATCCTCCAATTATACTTGTTTATGTGTACAGAACTTGTCTTGGTATAATCGGTAGTACGGGAATATAATTAACTACTGATTGTTGTTAATCGGTAGTATGGGAAAATAATTAACTATCGATTTTCGTTAATCGGTAGTACGGGAACATAATTATCTATCGATTGTTGTTGTCTAACTCACTGCTATTTATGTAGATTGTTGAATCGGTTAATCATGTTTCATTTGAGGGTCATCATACTTCCATACACTATGCAAATGATTTGATATGCTACCTACCCACTCTTGTCTTGTTCTAAGAATGTATTTTACAAGGTTAGGCTTATGATATTTGTCTTGTTATATGCGTATTAAGACATTTGGAAGTAAGGCGGAGGCAAAAGAATGGATTATCAACAAGGCAGAAGAGAAGATGTGTGTTGTAGTTCAGAATAATTGCTTGAGGGTTGATCGATTTGAAATGATTTATGAAAGAGGTGGAGAGCGAAAGAATCATGTGGGAAAGGATCATAAATACGTAAAGAATACGGAGAGGAGATACCGAGGTAATTCAAAGAAGATTGGATGCCCATTTAAGATTATCTTCAATAAGCCCGACGGTAAGGAAGGTAAAGTACAGAAAATGTTTAGAGTTGCTAATGGTCGTCACAACCACGAAGATACGGAAAGTCTTGTTGGGCACGTAATGGTTGCCAAGTTAAAACCAAAGGAAATGGAGACGGTGGAGTCTATGAGGAACGTAATGAAAGTAAGTGCAATCCTATCTAAGATAAAGGCGGACGACCCCAACAGATTTTGAACAGTGTACGAACAGATTTTAAAAAAATCAGCTGTTACACTAGCCTTTGGGTGTTTATTGTATATAAAAGGAACTCTTCTCTCAACAAAAAACCTCACACTTATCAAACTAACTCATTTTTCTCCTTCTTCTCAAAAAAAAACTCACACTTTTCAAACATGGATACTAGCTTGTCCACCAAGGAAGATTTTGCAGCTGTTCGGGCGTGGGTGGTTACCACGAAGCATGATTCTTATCTAAAAATTAACTCAAACCGTAGAAGCTTTTTGGAACCGGGTTTTCCAAGTTTTTGTGATTTTAGACGCAATGGAGGTGGAAGAACATGGAACGTGGTCAGGGATAGATTCGAACAACTCTATGATCGTTGTGATTGTTTTAGAACTGATTTGTACAATGCCAAGTTTAGTTTCCCTGAGCTCGACATCAATGGATATGTAAGTATATCTCAAATAGATGTTAATCAAATCAATTATGATCTCAATATAATACTAACATATTGTTCATTACTTTTTTCAGACTCCTCATGCTCTTAAGGACCATAGGCATATGTATGGCAAAAAGTTCACGCATTTTGCATGCTATGATATATTGAAAGAAATGACAATTTTTTTTTATCAAGAGTATTTTTGATGACGACTACTGGTCAATTAGGTATCAAAACTAATCAAGTGTAATGTTATTATCTACTTTTTTTCTTTAAATTCAATGAAAGAAGCCAAAGAATTTTCAATTTGTATCGTCATAATATTTTCAAAAAGTTACTATAAAGACTATAATCGGTAGATAATAGTATATTCTAACTACCGATTATGTATCCATGGTAATTATTCTGTGATTCAACATTTTGTCTTGGAGAATGCCCTTCATCTTAAGCGGCGTGGACGAACCTTAAACGGGTTGAATTTTTCCATCACCTTAAGGATATTAAAATGAGCTCTGTAGCGGTAATTTGATCGTTTCCATCGCTGTCATTCCTCGAGAGATCTCGCTATAACTTCATCATTAGTTTCACCCCTCAAACGATATCGATTGACAAGATAAGTTAAATTCATAAATGGATCAACTTCTCTGCTTATGCAATTAAATCGACAAAAAATATCAACTTTATTGGGGTTACCAGTGTCAACACAAAAATGTTCGTGAATGCTCTCCAAATAACTCATACTCATTACACCATTTTTCCTCCGTTCTTCTCCTCTCCTCGGATAGAATTGCACATAGCGCCTTCATAGCGATAATCTTCTTCTATCGTGAACGGTTGAGCCATTAATCTTGAAGATGATTACTTTGATATTGGAGAGTTAAAATATATTGGAGGTGCATAAATGAGAAGAGGTCACCCTCCTTATATAGATTAGAGTCCCAACATGTTTTTTTTTTTTAAAAAAAAAATTATTGAGGCCTGGTGTAACAAGAGTGTACAGAAAATATGTACACTAAGTTCATACGAATATAAACAATAGGAAGTATCGGGATCACCATTACCTTCTGATTTATACAATTCGTAGTCTATGAAACTTTATTTACTACCGATTATAGATGTTGCCCCAAATTCGAAATTGAAATTTTTTCATAATACATAATCGGCAGTCTAAGAAAATGTATTTACTATCGATTGTAATGTAAATGTGTCCAGAAACCAATCAGTTCCATCATCTTAATCGGTACATAATTAACACCCGATTGTACTCAACAGGTATAATCGGTAGTCTAAGAAAATTATTTTACTATCGGTTGTATATGTTTCCCCAAATTCAAATTTAAAAAATTTATCAAATTTCCAACATTTGCATACTCCATAATCGGTAGTCTATGAAACTTTATTTACTACCGATTATAGATGTTGCCCCAAATTCAAATTTTAAAAAGTATCAAATTTTTCGAAAATATTCATACTCCATAATCGGTAGCCTAAGAAAAAAAAATTACTATCTATTGTATATGTTGCCCCAAATTCAAAATTAAAAAAAATTATCAAATTTCGAAAATATTCATACTCCATAATTGGTAGTCTAAGAAAAAAAAATTACTACCGATTGTATATGTTGCCCCAAATTCAAAATTGAAATAATTATCAAATTTTCAACATTTGCATACTCCATAATCGGTAGTATATGAAACTTTATTTACCGATTATAATGTAAAATGTGTCCAGAAACCAAGCAGTTCCATCAGCATGTGTAATCGGGAGATAATTATCAACCGATTTTAGATCAGCAGGTGTAATCGGTAGATAATTATCATCTGATTGTGGATCAACAAGCTTAATCGGCAGGTTCTGCAAACCACTTATCTATCGATTATAATGTAAAATTTCAACAAAGTTACTTATTAAAAATGAGTCTCTTGCAAATCAATCGATAATTCACAAAAAGAACCTAAAATCCATTCATCATCCATAAAGTAATCCATTCATCATCCATAAAGTAAACATAATGTTAGAACATTAAACAAGTTTCTTGCAAATCAGTTGAAAATGATGTTTTCTAACAAGACAACCACAATCTAATTTTTAGATTTTTTGATTTTAGTACGAGGACGACGAGCACCAGGGACATATCTTTCAGCATCAGGGACATTGGATTCACCATCATCACTCGATGAACCACGAAATCTTTTACTGGGCTTTGTTGTTGGCTTTTTAGGCTTATTCGAAGCTTTCTCCCCAAACTTACTTGCATAAGCTCCATTATCAATGTTATTTATTAGGTCTTTCTGCTCTTTCATCTTCTCAATTGATAAAGGCACTCCCGCCTTTATACACACAGCAATCTTCTTGGAGAAAAAAGCAAACCTATTTTTCTGTTTTTATGCAATAAAAATCAAACGATTATTATCTAAAATATTGAGTCGTAATATTAAAATCAAAAGGAAAGAACATTACGTATTAGCTTTTTATAACCAGAAGATTTGTCTTTGATGATACAAGTATAATTGGAAACCTTGGTTGTCTTTCATTTATCTTCACGGATCACATGAAGATGTGAATGCTCCCGGTACCATTTCATATAGCCTAGATCTACTTCATCACCTCGGTTGACAGGTCTCCCATCGTTGATCAAATATTACATCATGTTATTCCAATCTTCAACGGATGGATTACCATAGTAAACTACTTTGATAAAGTCCTTACCACATACATAATTCTCCATGTCCAATTTGAACTTGCCACGCATGTGACTCCAAGGTTCTTCTTGTACATAAACGAGTTGACGCATCACCCTAGAGCAATTGTACATAACATATCATTTGGGATGCCACAAGGGTCCATAATAAAACGACAACTCAGACCTTCCTGATATATGTCCACTAGCTCGTTCTTCCTTGTATAGATCAAAGCATACATCTTTGGACGTCATCAAGTCCAATTTCCTCCTCAAAGAAATCCACTATTGCTTCTTAGACCTTGTACGGTTGTTGTCGAAGATGTATTTTGTTACTCTGGGTGTTTCGTTCTCCCATATAGGATTCTCTTTGGCCAAATCGAGGAACGGGAAGTGGTGATAGATCCATGTCTAGTGTACATATCAAACCAAGTATGAGAAAATTGGTTCTTAAAAGAGAAAAATAAATAAATAGCAATCAAAGCATCAATAGAGTTACCAAAATACCTGTAGTATGTGATAGACACATTTTTGTGTCTAAATTGCGCTCGATTATCTATTTTGATAGTGTTCGATTTTGTACTATTTACGGGTTTTTATGTCTTTGTAGGTATTTTTGAGAAATAAATAATTGTGGAAAAATCGGCTCAAAAAGTTGTTAAAGGCACCAAAGAAAATTACTAAAGGCACCCAGAAAAAGTGTTAAAGGCACCCACCAGTTGGGTTGGGGGTACTCTTCTTTAAATTCAAATTCACAAAATTGGCGGGAAGAGAAATGCTTTACGTGAGAAGTTTGTTGTGTAGTTTTGAACCGAGATTTATGGGATAAAAGTGTGTCTTTGATATCTCAAACTGAAGAGACAATCAAGATAGGTCATACATGTCAAGTTTGAGTGATTCACGCTGTAAAATTCGCTGGAAAAGCCAAGACACGCCGGAAAAGAAAGTTACTCTCGGATTCGGATTAACAAATATTTGGAGTTGGATTTGGATTTGGAGGGTTCTTTGTGTTCTAATCGGTTAAGAAGAGTTATTAGGGTTCACTAATCCTATAAATAGCAAAGAATATCAATAAACAAGAAAGCCAGAGCAGCCGGAAAAGTTTCCAGGAAGAAGAAAAAATCTGCTGGTGAAGAACACATTAAGAACATAAGGCTCCAGAGAATAGTCGCAGTTTCTGTTGCATATTCCTTTAAATTTCTGAAGCTGTCAGGAACCGTACTTTATTGTTTCTCTTTACTTTTCTCTTCAGCAACACAGGAAACATTATCTGTAACGCTTATAAGCATAACAAATCGTTTGTGTTACTTCTATATCATCATTTTAAACACTCTTTGAGATATGAAAACCTATTTTGAGGGTGTTTCCAACATGATGAGCTAATCACCATTACTGGGGCGATGGAGGAAGTTATTTTTCCAATAATAAAATGGTAATTCTTATTTTATTTATTTTTTGTAATTCTTTTATAATTATTTACTTTGAATTAAAATTGGAAAAAAAAGGTTTTTATCAATTAGTTGTGTTTTCTTTTGATGAGTCATGTTGGGTTTACTGCTTTTGATGTCTCATGCTTACGATTTACAACTATTATTTTGAAAACCTAACTTTGGCAATGTTTTGATTAAAATGAATATATGAGTTGCAAGCTTTTTACCACTTGAAAAATTGGTGAACGGTGGAATCCTTAGTCCCAGTTCTTCCCATCAATTTTAAATCAACTTTACTTTAATTTGTTTTATTTTTAGTTATTAAAAATTAAGTTTAAAAATTGAATCTTCACAAGTCTGAGTATCAAACCCTTTTTACCACTATATTAAAATCACATCAATTTTTGGCGCCGCTGCCGGAGACTTGTTTTTAGATTTGTTTTTAGTTGTTTTTTTAGGTTAGTTAGTTTGATTAGATTTTTATTTTTACTTTGTTCTATTTTACGTTTCTTTGGGTATTCTCTTTGCTACAGAGTTTGGATTTTGGATTGAAAAGAAATAGAGCCAAAGACTTTGGTGATTAAAGACTTTGAGTTAATGTTAAAGCTTTTTAAAGAACGGAAAAGAAGACAAAGAATTTTATTTTTAATGAGATTTTATTTTTTATATTTTATTTGTTTAGAAAATTGTATTAGGAAATCTTTGATTATTTCTGTAAGTTTTCTTTTTGGACACTTTTGGACTTTGTTTTGGGACTTTGGACATTATTATTATTTTTTAAACCCTACGAAAGGGTAATTTTAAATATAAATGGCAACAGGGAAGGACGACAATTATTATATTGTCTCGGCCCCTCGGGTTCGTACACTGACACAGGAGTTGGTGGCCCGAGTCGACTTCAACGGTTCATCGTCCGTCTGGTACGGGAGGTAAGACTCGATCAACCCACGAATCCCCTGCAAGTGGGTTTACTGTATTCCTTCGTATATATATATGTTGAGGAACTGAATACGAAATTACTTTTCTAGTAAAGGGCAAGAACTTGCCATACAAGATAAGGACTCGGATTTCATCACAGCTTCCTTCTTTCCGCTTTAGGAACACGTTACCAAACGCGAACCTAGACCTTAAAATTTTGACTAGAAAGAGACCGATAGGGTAACGAGCTTATAGGAAACTCGTTCAAAAGGACTGTATTGTTTACTTTATTAGCCTAACTCAAGGTTCAAGAAGATTATTTTAAGTTGATTAGAGCCGCCTTGTAACCCAGGGAAAAGTGCCAAAGAGACAAGGTTATCAAAGCTCCTTAGACCTTATCTTGTTTCTCTTCGACTTAATCTAATTCGGATCGTTCTAAAAGGTTTGCTAAAACTGTAACTAGTTGCCTTTCGAAAGAATAGAAGCTGGTCTAGAAACAATCTAAGTGGAGCCATCGTGTTTTTTTTTTGCTAGATTCAATAGGTTTGATTTGGTTGAGTCAGCCTTGCTTGTGATTGTTTAGAATTCCCTTCCAATTAGGATTTATTTTTTTAGTTTTTTTAGTGTATGACAAGACCGCTTGAAGTCATCACTGAGCGGGCTTGGAAAAGAGACACTCTAGGTCGTTTGATTAGTGAGAAACCTAGTAGTTTTGTCCCTGGAAACGAGAACCTCGAAGACTCTTCTTTTGAGGGCCCTGTTTTTAAAAAATTTAATTTTGAGAACTTGACACTGTGTGAAGAAGTTACTACTAGTCCTTTCATAGTGCCAGGAATGGCAACTTTAAAAGCTTTGTTGAACCCGACTAGGACTTCTCGTCCATCATGTATCAAGTTAGCTGAAACCAAAGCAAACTATGAGTTGAAACCTGGGACCATACAGATGCTCCCAATCTTCTTAGGGAAAGAAAATGAAAACCCTTATTTCCATGTTAGGGATTTTGAGAAAATATGTAGTACCATCAGGATTAAGGACCAAGATGATGAATCATTGAAACTTAGACTGTTTCCTTTTTCACTAAGAGACAAAGCCAAATATTGGCTATATAGTTTGACTTCCGAGTCAATTGAAACTTATGAACAACTTACATCTGCCTTTTTACAGAAGTTTTTCCCTAGGCACAAAACATCATCTATTAGGTAGCAGATTTGCACATTTGCTCAACAAGAGGGAGAATCTTTATATAGGTATTTGGAAAGGTTCAATGACTTATTATCACAATGTCCTCATCATGGTTTAGAAAAAGTAAGGCTAGTTCAAATCCTCTACGAAGGTTTAGATTATTCGACAACAACCATGGTTGAGTCTTTATGCACAGGTGGGTTAGAAAATAAAAATGTTGATGGTGCGATGATATTTTTAAATGAAATTGCCGAGAAAACCCAACAGTGGGAAAATAGTAGGGAGCCCCAGAAAACAATTCTTCTAAGTAGAGGAAATGTCAATAGGGTAGAAGGATCTTTTGAATCAGATGCCAAAATAGCAGTTATATCGAAAAGCTTATAAGCTTTAGAACTGAGTCATTCTAGTTGTGGAAATGAACCCAAATCATTTTGGGATGGACAGACTGTTGAAGAGCAAGCCCATGCTCTTTATAATAACACTAGATTTGATAATCTTCAGAAGTTTGACCCTTATTCAGAAACCTATAACCCTGGTTGGAGAAACCATCCTAACCTTTCTTGGTCTAAGGGACAGAATCAAGGTCAGTCTAGTAATTCTCAGGTTCCCCCAGGTTTTGGTTATACTAAGAATCCTTCTGGACCAGCACAATTTCAAAGTCCATTAGAAAAGACGGTCATGAGTTTAGCAGAGTCTGTCACCTCACTAACTCAGAACACTAAAGATTTTCAACAAGTTGTCAATCAAAGTTTACAAGAAAATCAAAAGATTGTGCAGGCTAACAGTCGGTCTATTTCCAATTTAGAAACCCAGGTTGGTCAAATCGTTGAGTCTTTGAGAGAAAGAGAAAAAGGTAGGTTTCCTGGTCAACCCCAACCCAGTCCTAGAGGAGTTCATGAAATATCTTCTAGTGAGAAATCATCAAATCATGTGAATGCAATTAGAACCCTTAGGAACGGTAAAGTAGTAGACAACAAGGTAACTATGCCTGATAGTGAACATACTGTAGTTCACCCCTCTGATCCAGCAGCTGAAGAGACTGATGAAGTTTCTAAAGAGACCGAGGTAGTCCCTCATAAGACGGATTTTATGCCTAGAGCCCCGTTCCCACAATTGTTAGCACCAACCAAGAGGGAATCCAACTTTAACGACATAGTGGAGGTTTTTAAGCAAGTCACGATCAACCTTCCATTATTAGATGCAATTAGGCAGATTCCTGCTTATGCCAAGTTCCTTAAGGATATATGTACCAAAGAAATCCTTTTTAGCTAGTCATGTGAGTTCAATTATCCAGAACAATACAACTCCTAAGTACAAAGACCCAGGTTCCCCAACCATTTCTTGCACAATAGATAACTACCATGTTGAGAAAGCCTTACTTGACTTAGGATCCAGGGTGAACTTACTTCTGTACCATGTGTACCTCCATCTAGGACTTGGTGATTTGAAACCTACTCAGATAACACTGCAATTAGCTGATAGGTCTGTGAAAATTCCTCGTGGTGTCATAGAGGATGTTATTATTGAGTTCGATAAGTTTATTTATACAGTAGATTTTTTTGTCCTTGATACCCTACCTGTCCCTGACCCAGAGAATCAGATACCTGTGATATTAGGTCGCCCGTTTTTATCTACATCTAATGCGATCACGAACTGCCGAAATGGTATTATGAACTTATCTTTTAGTAATATGACTATTGAGCTGAATATTTTCAATATTAGTAACCAACCACCTGAACTAGATGACACGTGCATTGAAGAGGTTAACATGATAGGAACATTAGTTTAGGAGTCATTACCAAACACTTTGTTAGAAGATCCATTAGAAAAATGCCTAGCCCACTTTAGATTTGACGTTGATGATGATAGTGTGATTAATGAGGTGAATGCTTTATTAGATTCTGCACCTTTTATGGACACTTATAATATATGGAAAACTGAGTCTGAATTCTACCAGTTTATAAGTCCACCTTATTTCCTTCTACATAGGAAGCTGAGTGTAGTTCTGACCTTAAGGACTCTATAATCCAACTAATAGTTTTTAGTCCATCTAAGAGTAATGTCCACCCTAAGTTTGGGGGTACCGATGATTCTTGTGATTGTCAAGTATCCCTACTTAAAGTCCCTAACTTGGGACTTGACATATGCACCTCTACCATTTTACAAGATCATCTTCAAACTATATTCCTTGAGCCTGGTTCCAGAAAGAATTTCAGTTGTTAGAAACCCATTCTCTGGTCGATGTGGTTTACCTAGGCGTTAATACCAAGATTGACTTTGTTTTCCCACCAAAATATTTTCTTCCATATGTGGGAACGTATGAATTTCAAATGTGTCAGTTATTAAGTTTTGAGACTAAGCGTAATTACTTTAAGGAATTAGAATCGACACATTTGCTTAAGAATGACCACCTTCATAGTAGTTAATTGTGTGAGTCAAATATGATTGACTTTGAGGATCCACAATTATTCAGGTTATTATTATGTGCTTCTAAGTTTTTAGTTGAGTTATTCCAGACTCTACAACCTGATTCTTTTGATCCTGCCTACGAGGAAATCCAGACCATGAAAATATTTTATCTAGACCCTTTTATAGAGCCTGAACCTGAACCACAACTAGAAGTAGTTGTCTTAAAAATAAAACTAGATGAGGGTGTGCTTGGTTTGTTTATTTTCTTGTCCTTTTGTAGTTTCCTCTTATTTGTGATAGCACTATTTGATTCAGATGACCCACAATTGTTCCGACTATTGCTATATGATTCTATGAGGTGACTAAATCTTTCTTAGTCTGGCTGAAGACTTTAAACTTAGCACTTCTTGGGAGGTAACCCATGCTCATGCGACACGGTAATATCTTTCCTTAACTCCTTTTCTTGAAGTGGTAATAGTTTCTCCTTGTTCATATTTTTAATCATTCAGCTTTAGAAACATTGAGGACAATGTCAAATTTAAGTTTGGGGGTAAGGGAGAAACTTTTGCAATAATAAAACTCCAAAGTCTAGAAACTTGTGAACAATTCAGGATGACACTAACCATTCTAGGTAGATGGAAACTGAGATCTTTTTCTGTAGGAATTGGTGTGCCCAGCTAAATGGTCTATTCATAAAAGGACAAGATTCATGTGTTAGAAAAAAACATGATAGTTGTCATCGTATCACGGAGTCTATCTCAACCATATCACCTTTTATTTTTATTTTTCAATTTTGTGTTTCTCTAAGTGATTTGGTGGGGCACCAGTATCGAATTGTTATCACCTCCAGGATGAAATAGAGTGTTTGAAATCAAGCCCCATTGAAACTTTTGCAATAATAAAACTCCAAAGTCTAGAAACTTGTGAACAATTCAGGATGACACTAACCATTCTAGGTAGATGGAAACTGAGATCTTTTTCTATAGGAATTGGTGTGCCCAGATAAATGGTCTATTCATAAAAGGACAGAGTTCAGGTGTTAGAAAAAAACATGATAGTTGTCATCGTATCTCGGAGTCTATCTCAACCATATCACCTTTTATTTTTATTTTTGTAATTTTTGTGTTTCTCTAAGTGATTGGGTGGGGCACCAGTATCGAATTGTTATCACCGCCAGGATGAAATAGAGTGTTTGAAATCAAGCCCCATTTTTATTTTAAAAAAAAAAATGAAAAAAAAAAGAGAAAAGAATATTGACACTTTGATAGCAATATGTGTGTGTTCTCCCTGTCTTCGTCGCATAAGCAAGCGTGGAATGCATGATCCATGGGAACTATCATGTATGATGTTGATAAGGACCATGCGCTTGGATTCAATTTGATCCAATCATGTTGTCAGTACATTTATAATTATTTTATTTTTAAATAAATCGATCGCTGGGACCCTTGTATATACCATGTGAATCGATATTAGTATTACGATAAGACCATGTATCTCAATCCATTAGGATTCAGCCTGGTACTGACCTTCAGACAGATATGGGAAACACCGTTCACCTTAGTCAACATGCGCAAACTTCATCATCTCCATATCCATCTTCTAAATCTTTCCATGTGATTGAACTTTGATAGATTCTGAGTATTGTGGTTGAACGACTATCAAAGTAGAGCTTTGTTTTCTTATATATGAATTTTAGTATGCTTGAGTAAAAACTCATGTACAACAATTTGACTCATATAGGGTAATGATTCTCAGAGCCGAAGAATTTAGTATGCCAACTAAATAGCTTGTTTAGTGTCTATCCTCAATCATTCACGAGTATCAAAAATTTGGAGTAAAGGTTTTGTGGGTATACCTCTTATAAACCCTCACGAGACAAAACTCGTCCACTAGGGACACCTAGGGGTTTAAAAGCTTATTACATATGCTAAATATAGTCGCGATTCCTGCGAAAGTGAGTTAGGATTTTATTTTCTAGATTAGATTTGCTCGAGGACTAGCAAATAGTAAGTTTGGGGTATTTGATAGACACATTTTTTTGTCTAAATTGCGCTCGATTATCTATTTTGATAGTGTTCGATTTTGTATTATTTATGGTTTTATGTCTTTGTAGGTATTTTTGATAAATAAATAATTATGGAAAAATCGGCTCAAAAATTTGTTAAAGGCACCCAAGAAAATTACTAAAGGCACCAAGAAAAAGTGTTAAAGCACCCACCAGTTGGATTGAGGCACTCTTCTTTAAATTCAAATTCACAAAATTGGCGGGAAGAAAAATGCTTTACGTGAGAAGTTTGTTGTGTAGTTTTGAACCGAAATTTATGGGATAAAAGTGTGTCTTTGATATCTCAAATTGAAGAGACAATCAAGACAGAACACGTCAAGTTTGAGCGATTCACGCCGTAATATACGCTGGAAAAGCCAAGACACGCCGGAAAAGAAAGTTACTCTCGGATTCGGATTAACAAAGATTTGGAGTTGGATTTAGAGTGTTCTTTGTGTTCTAATCGGTTAAGAAGAGTTATTAGGGTTCACTAATCCTATAAATAGCAAAGAATATCAATAAACAAGAAAGACAGAGCAGCCGGAAAAGTTTCCAGGAAGAAGAAAAAATTTGCTGGTGAAGAACACATTAAGAACATAAGGCTTCAGAGAACAGTCGCAGTTTCTGTTGCATATTCCTTTAAATTTATGAATCTGTCAGGAACCGTACTTTATCGTTTCTCTTTACTTTTCTCTTCAGCAACACAGGAAACATTCTCTGTAACGCTTATAAGCGTATCAAATCGTCTGTGTTACTTCTATATCATCATTGTAAACACTCTTTGAGCTATGAAAACCTATTTTGAGGGTGTTTCCAACATGATGAGCTAATCACCATTACTGGGGCGATGGGGGAAGATATTTTTCCAATAATAAAGTGGTAATTCTTATTTTATTTATTTTTTACAATTCTTTTATAATTATTTGCTTGTTGCACAAATTGCATAGTATCATACATAGCTATTCCGGGTGTTACCCACCCACTGGGGGAGTTTATAAACAAATAAACATCTTTGTATCATCCTCTGAACTAAAACTGGAAAAAAAAAGGTTTTTATCAATTAGTTGTGTTTTCTTTTGATGAGTCATGCTGGGTTTACTGCTTTTGATGTCTCATGCTTACGATTTACAACTATTATTTTGAAAACCTAACTTTGGCAATGTTTTGATTAAACTGAATACATGAGTTGCAATCTTTTTACCACTTGAAAAATTGGCGAATGGTGGAACCCTTAGTCCTAGTTCTTCCCATCAATTTTAAATCAACTTTACTTTAATCTGTTTTATTTTTAGTTATTAAAAATTAAGTTTAAAAATTGAATCTTCACAAGTCTGAGTATCAAACCCTTTTTGCCACTATATTAAAATCACATCAGTAGGCTCATATTCCCGGCAATTTGGCTAGTTGATTCCCTCGATGCCTTTCTTAACTCTTCCATCAAGAACGCATGGCATGCGGTGCCCCACGAGTAATCATGAACTTTATTGAGAGGATGCAATAGTTTTAGAAGGTTGGCGTCGACCCGGTTAACACTATAATTGGGGAAAAAGACACATCCCAGAACACAGAGGAGGTATGCAGTGGCTGCAGCATTCACTTCGTCGTCGCTAAACTCTGGATTCATTTCTTTTTTATCTTTGATGCCTTTGAACATATTCATCAAGTGGACCATGTTGAACTGTCTAGTTTTGTAATGAAAGCACCGGTTGAACTCAATGTTGTATGTCGCTCGATCCAAACCAAGGCACTTCTGAGTGTAAAAATAAAGATGTTCCCAGCTTAACTGCTTTAATCAAACTTGACGGCTGTATCATGGTCAGCGAGACTAAGAATCCGCACCACATCATCTGGGGTGATCATCATCTCTCTAAACGGCATGTGGAAGGTATCGGTCTCAGGATACATTCTCTCCAGGAAGGCTGATGTCGACACCCGGTCATGCTCTAACATTGAATTCTCGGCAGCAGTAGATAACCCCGAGTGATAAATAATTTGCTTGAACCTTTCACACTCACCATCTAATTGCCAGTCTTTCATTTTTCTTGGTGCATCTATAGGTTTGAGTACACGAATCGCATGAGAATGGTCCTAATATACACGATGAATTATAAAATAATTAGAATAGCGGTTAACACTTCTACGAATAAAAAGAAAATAGCTTAAGAATGGTGTTTTACAATTATTACCTTAGTTGAATAAAAAAATTTGTCCCAAGAGTCTTTGTATCCAAATAACAGATCTCCTTCATCTCTTGGTAACCCAGGATTTGGCCTTCTTCAATACCCTTCATCTTCAAAGAGGCGGGGACTTGGTGTCCTCCTTTCTTCTTAATTACCTTATTTGTACCTTGTCCTCTCCTTGTGTAGCACTTGGTTCTCCTTCTTCTTGGTTTCTAACTCTTGAAACACTTGGTTGTAAATTTGGTTGAGTTCCTTCGGTGATAGAGATTCCGCTAGTGTTCTTTTCTCTTCTTGCACTAGCTGTTACTTTCTTACCCCCTTCACGACGAGACCCCGAAACAATTGTATCTTGGCTTGCTTAGCTCGTTTTTCCCTAAAAAAACAAAATAAAGAACAATTAGTTCATAAGACACCGTTTAATCACTACATAATCGGTAGAAAAAATACATAAAAATCAACCGATTTTTCATAATCGGTAGATCGGGTCCTAGATTATCTTCCGATTATGCAACAATTTTGGGTCATAAAACTCTAAGCTACAGACACACGTATAATCGGTAGTCAAATAAATAAACTAACAACCGATTGTTCATAATCGGTAGCTCGGGACCTAGATTATCTACTGATTATGCATAAAAATTGGAGCAGAAAACTCTAAGCTATGGACAAACATATAGTCGGTAGTTAAATAAACACAATAACAAACGATTGTTCATAATCGGTAGCTCGGGACCTAGATTATCTACCGATTATGCATAAAAATTGGAACAGAAAACTCTAAGCTATGGACACACATATAATCGGTAGTCAAACAAACACAATAACAAACGATTACAAAACAATCGGAAGTCAAATACAAAACCTATCTACCGATTGAAACCATTTAATATAACCGGAAGTTAACATCTACTACATATCTATCAATTGAAACCATGTAATATAATCGGTAGTTAGATAAAAAAATTTAACTACTGATTAATCCTAAATTTTGGTACAGAAAGACAATCAGTAGATAATTACTAATTCTAACTACCGATTATAGTTGATGTGCTTGAGGAATCTTGAACTTTCATAATCGGGAGTTTCAACCTATACGGAACTACCGATTGATTCAAAACTATATTCCTCTACATGAAACCATCTAATATAATCGGTAGTTAGATAAAAAAATTAACTACCGATTAAGCCTAAATTTTGGTACAGAAAGACAATCGGTAGTTAATGACTAAATCTAACTACCGATTATAGTCGATGTGCTTTAGGAATGAAGAACACGACCATAACCGGTAGATAAAACACATCACTAAACCTATGATTATGACAATTCAACGAAAACCCTAGAAATTCTATTGACGATTTCATTCAATTGAAGCAAAATAAACACAAATAATGGTAAACCCTTACCTTAATGGAGCCATTAGATAGTTCTGGAGAGGCTGATTGTCAGAATCAGTCTCCGTATCTAGATCATCATCTTTGTGTTCTTCGTGTTCTTCATCTTCTTCACTATGTTCTTCAACAATCTCTCTGTTTCTTATTCTCTCGGCAAAATCTGGTCAATTACTATTATCAGATTGACGGTTTGTTTGTTTCTGTCGAGCCATCTTTAGATTGAAATATCGACGATGATTTGGTACGACGATTAACAACGATACGATGAATTGGTTTTGAAAATTTCACGAGAATTTTTTTTCGCACAATCGATAGATAAAACGAAAAAAATAAAAATAAAAAGTTTTTCTCACGATCGGTAGTTAGAAATGAAATAAAATTAGTTTAGGTTTTCTACTTTTATTAGTGAAAAGTATATAGGTATTTTTATCCACCATTAATTTATCCCATAACCACATATATCGGATGAGTATAAATAAATTATCATAAAAAAAATTTAAGTCGTCATTAAAAACATAAGGTTTTAAAACCTCATTATTTGGATGTTGAGAATGATGTCATCGTATCCTAAAAGAAAATGTGAGATCATCAATTCAGTTCGGTATTCATTGGCTTCCAATGGAAATACTAACGCCCCCTTTAAGTGGTTTAGCCATCCCTGACTCACTCCCACTAATTTTTCTTGCGACTGTTATTTATTTGATACAACTTGATTAAACCCCACCAATAAATAAGAATACAGCTGTGATATGAGTAGAACTTATATATATACTATATTTTAACACGAACTAACTGAAGACACGTTATAAACTGGATTGTGATAGAAAGGAAATGAGATTTTTAGTTAGGTTGTCTTTTCATTTTCATTGCCACACAGAGGCAAAAGAGAGGTCTTTTTTTAAACATATTATTACTTGTGATTTTGTCAGCATCGGTATCCCTTCAGTATTAATTTGCCTGTCCAGGGTTAATCAAGTAGATATGGCTCGAAGTTGTTTCAATTATCTAGTTTGCTCAAAACAAAATAAAAAAAAATTCGAGCTCCATCATGTTCTTCTTCTTTTTTTTTAAGCAGCCCCATTATGGCTTGATAAGTTTTTTGAAGCAGCTCCATTATGGCTTGATAAGCAGCTCCCTTAATAAGCTAATGAACTAGTTGAAATATTTTACCATGAGAAAATTTGATTATGGCTTGATAAGTTCTTCATTAATTGTGCTCGGTCCAATTATGGATCGAGCAGTTTTGTGTCTGAAGCTATTGTAACAAAAAAAAAATCTGAATTTCTTGAACCGAAACGAACACTTGTAGAAAACTAAAACAAACTAAACCCGGCAGAGTTCATTAGAAAAACCTAGGACAAGCCAAAGTAAAATTCAAGCGCCAGGAATTTCCAAGCCAAGCACTGGCTTGGAAGGAAAACTTATCAGCTTGATGGGTTCACATCCTACTGCTCCCTGCCCTAGTTAACAAATTACAGCGCTATTAAAGTGGGGGTCAGTTTAGTAGGCAGAATTGAAGGAAAAGAAGACAAAAGGAAGTGTCACTTTAGGATTCTCTAGAAAGTCGAAACCCAAACACCACTCAGGACCTGTTCGTTCATCGGTCGTCGTCATCATGATGATACACGTACAAAATCCACTCACAATCAATACCTTATAAAAGTTTTCTTCCAAAAAACTATAAATTATTTAATTCCGTATTAACGTTTCAAAGTCTTATTTGGTTGCTGTAGGGAAATCAAATACCTTGTCCAAGTTGTCCAAAGTAAACCAACATTTTCTGATTTTTTTTTTTCTTTTTACATTTCGTCTTGTGGCTGCAATTGATTAAGTGGGGAGCATTTGTAAATTTAGTGGATTGTTGTTGTTCATTCAAACTGACACTTCGACGTCCAACTTTTTCTTCTTCTTTTTAACTTTCGAGTCATTTTATATATGCAATCATATTTTACACGCAGTAAAATTGTAGAAAGCAAAAGTTGATAGTCAGGGAGAAAAAACAAACTAAATCTTTACTCCAGCGTAGGTATATAAAGGAATGTATCGGAGAGCCTTTTAGTCAGTAGGATTGACTTCTAGTTCAACTAGGGTTTACGCTCAGCGTGTAAACATACAAGGATGCTGTAAAAACTCCAGTAAAATAGTGAAGCATTAGAGACGTTTCTCTTTAATTTTTCTGAGGGAACTGTAATCATTTTTTTCTTCTTTTGTCTGTCTTGGCTCTGATCTTTCCAGGAAGATGACACCAACAAAAGTAAATGGTACTATTTAATTACTGACGCACTACTAGAAAAGAAAAATGGTTGCTCTCAATCTCACTCGCAAGTAATTGAGTAGGAAAAGAAAACTTGAAAAAAAGCCAAGTCCATGAAACTGATACTCAGTTTAGGTAATACTGGGCCACCAGCAGCATGACATTGTGCGAGGTTTGCGTTTTCAATCTATGTTCTTCCACTGACTTTAACAATATACGAGAGATATTAATGATTCTTGACTATGTATTCCTTCATAGGTAAAAAGATGAACAAGTGGCATAGTTAAAGTTATAAGGGTTTCCATTTCTAGACAGCAATCACCATCTAGTAGAGTAGAGTGATATAACTGTTGGATTAGATACTTGCAACCTAAGTTTAAACTTTGAAACTCATCAGCACCCTAATTACTAGAGGCCGATAAAAAGACATAAAAATGAATGTACAAGTTAATCAACAAAGATAAACTGATAGTTAGTTCTGCACACTGGACAATTTGAACCAAATCTGCTCCCAGAAGGGCCAGAAGTATAAGATCTGAACTAATTATCATTTCAATACATAGTTTGTATGATTATGGTCTGCATTCCCACAAAATTGACACTAACAATAGTGCCCCATATTTCCATATTCGTCGCTAAGCTCTAAATTAAAAGGATGTTGTCTCTGATATTCAAAACCTACCTACTTGAGATCCTGTAAATGTACTCCAAAAAAAGATGAAGCAAATCCTGAGCATTTTACCCGAATGTTCATCATCCAGACGACCTCTTCTAAGATCCTGCACGCGAGAGGAACTTAAGACGGGGTGAGAAGCGCAACTCAGGCTCTGAATGACCTTTACTGTCTGAAACCACACCTGCCATGTCCATTCAAATGCTAATCCCCATTTTGGTGAAAAAGTGCTGAAATATTAAGGCAGTACTGAAAGAGTCTAACAGTACACAATAAGTAGAAGACATGACCATCTCCATAACATCTTTCGAAAACATCTAATCAATTACCTAAAGTGTAATTTCGATGAAACCAATTAACATGATTTATAGAGTACAATATAATGCCATTTCTACATAACTCTATACCTATGGCATAATTAAAAAAGAGACAGTTTCTAGTTTCTACAAGATTACCTTTTCTTGCGATGTTCGGGGATATATCAGTAACTCTTTACTTCTTATTGCTTTCTCGGGACTGGGATGATTGTACATCCGGCTCAACAGGAGAGGATAATGGTATCTTCATCTTGGTTTGCTTACCCAATGTTGAAACTTGATCACTCTTCTTGGGTGACCCAGTATCGAGTACTGGTAATAATATCACCAACGATCCACCTTCAGCTTGTTTGCTCTCCTCCAACCCCTTCTTTCAATTTCAAATTTCCCCCTTTTTGGGAAACTGAACGAGTTAACCTTGTCATATGGCTAGGAAAAGTGTGTATCTTCTATTGAGGGGTTTAGCTCGACATCATTATTTGAATTCTCGATTTCTTTGGAGTGTGGAACGTGTTAACCTAGTTGTTTCCATTGAGCGGTTCACATTTTTTCCAGCTGCAGATTTTGTCAAGCTTTCTCAGCACAAGCAGTATCTGAGTTCTTATCTTCTGGCTGTTCATCAAGCGTCTGGTTTGTATCATTGGTTGGAGTTTTTAGCCACGCATGGTTATTTGAATTCTTGATTTCTTTCTGAGTGGTAGAACGTGTCAACCTAGAAGTTCCCACAGGACGACTCACATTTTTTCCAGCTGCAGATTTTGTCAAGCGTATCTCAGCACAAGCAGTATCTGATTTCTTATGTTCTGGTCGTTCATCAAGCGTCTGGTTTTTATCATTGGTTGGAGTTTTTAGCTCCGCATGGTTATTTGAATTCTTGATTTCTTTCTGAGCGGTAGAACGTGTCAACCTAGAAGTTCCCACAGGATGGTTCACATTTTTTCCTGATGCTGAGCTTTTTAAGTGTTTCCCAGAACAAGCAATATTAGATGTCTCATCTTCTGGCTCATTAAGAGTCTGAATTGGCTTCTCCTGTGTGACTAACAAATTAGCAGATTCTTCTGTCTGTGATGTCTTCTTGGAAACTCTCCTTTTGATCGAGGCTCTCTTTTTGTTAGATGTCCCTTCCTGTGTAACATCAAAGTCCAAAGTATGAGTCACAACCAAAACTGCTGCCATACTGTGCTCCTCGTTCTTGCAGTTTTTTGAGATGCATCGACTAAGCCTCTTGCTTCAACACCACATGGCAGATAGGAACTTCCGAATTACTTGGCTGTTGTTGCATTAATGAAGCTAAGGCGGCACGAGCGCCTAGAGGACTGAGATAGGCCCTATTGGACTCCTCCAGAGTGGCACGAGATAGACATCCTTTTGCTTCTATGAATCCTTCCATAGGTGCATGAACTGATCTGAAGATATCTTCTATTGTTTTTCCAGCATTATGGGAATGTTGGTCTCAGAAACAAGACCCGTGACAAGTGAAGATACATTTGAGCAGGTTAGGCTTTTAAAAGAATTCAGGAACGCTGCAACAGCTGAATGGTGGCTAATTTTGGTTGTAGAGATTTTCATTATCGCGTTAGATGTGACACTTACAGTTCCATCCTGAGAATCGGTGCAAAGCCGTTTGATCTGAAAAGTACATCTGCAGTAGATTTTCTTTGTGTGCCTCCGGCTCACCTGCAAAATAAAAATAAAATAAACTACCATAACAGTGTCATTAAACGAAATAACTACGCAATGTCCTTGAACCTCAATGTAAGAAAGCTCGAGGCCAATCCAATTTTATTTCCAAATTATGATAGAGAGAAATGATCTATGTATAAATGCCGTAAAATTAAATAAAAAGCTACTCACATTAGTAATGTTTAGTAATCTAGTATCAAAAGTGACGCGTTACAGAAATGTGTCAATTGAAAGAACCAGGAACCCAAGTTAGGTAGGGAATTTAATTATGATATCTAATTTTTTTTAATTGAAAAACTATTTCTCGTGGGCCCCTCTACTACATAGGTGAACAAATAGGCTACTGCTATTGGTAGTTTGGTACACCTTTGACACCCAGTTTCCCAGCATTAGGCCAGACAAGTTAATGAGATTGAATACGCAGGGAATTTGTTGCTCTTATGCTCTAATCTGTTACCCCATCTGTTTAGGATTCAATCTACTACTCTGTTGGGTAAGCTGGACACAGGTGTACAAAACTACAAATAGCTTTGTTAAGGTGCTAATTCATCAAACAAGTAAAATGAATAAAAGTCGACAAAATCTTAAGAGAACGAACACGCAACCATTGTTATACTAGATTTGCCCAGTTTACTTGAATCTAAGGAGGAATGTTGTCCATATATACCAAACTACCTCATAACACAACAAGATTGGGACACTTGCCCCAATCCCACCCAGCTCGACCAACTATTTTAAGGACTCTACCAAATTTATCATTTCTTCTTAATTGTTAATGTTAATGTTCCTTCAACTGTTAAAAAGAAAGTTCGGAGTCCAGTTTACAACGATCTCCATCCTAGATAATGTATGGGCTAGAGCCATCCTTGGGGGCTTCGAGGGCTTTTAGATGAGCTTTCAACTACAATGTAAGCACAATAAATTCCAGAAGTTGATTAAAAGTAAACATTTTAGCAAGAAGTATACCTTCTCCACCTGGCAATCAAAGAAGAGGCTCTTACTTTGTGTCTTCAGACTCGCAAGAACATGATCTCCTTCTTTATTGTGAGAACAATCATCACCTTGAAGAGGACTCGAACGAAAACGAAGACGTGCTAAAGCTTCTTCCTCTGAATATATAACATCCTCCTCAAACTGGCTTCCAAAGTCCACAATAAGATCAGAGGCAGTCGAGCTAGTAAATTCACACTAGTAAATTCATTGACCCATACATATAGATCGCCACATTTGAGAAATATCCAGTAAAATTCATTAATTTGATTTAAAAATGAACTTTAGTTAAATTCCAAGTGTACATGGGACAGTATAAGAATTTGGGGGTCATTAACATCATCATTAATGAGTCAATGACTTCATAAAAGATTTACTCAAAATATAATTCATCTCATTAACAATTTAAAATAGCAAAATGCATCAAAATCCCACAAAACACAGATAACAAAACACCATCATCAAGACAAGGGTTTCTAATAACTCTCATCACTACCCAGTGGTTCATTTACATTCTCATACAGTCCACAAAAGACAGATGAATCATCATCATCGTCATCATCAGAACAAGAATATAATATGAAAACACTCTTAGATTAAGTAAAAAGACAAAACTGAAGAGATCGAAAAAAGAGACAATAAGAGATCACCTGAAGAAAACCTGGCATGGATGCCAAGAAGAGTCTTCTTTACGCTTGGCCTCAAGTTCGGAACCACTTCCATCAGCTTAAGCCATGAAAACTGTGGATGGATTCCCCGTTAATCTCTACTGTTTGGAGTTTGTCTGTAAAGGTTGTGAATATCAAGTGTACTTCTCTCAAGTAGTGAAGTATCAGTATTTGATGAGATGACTCTCTCTCTCTCTCTCTCTCTAGTCTCTTCTTCGCACGTATGAAAGAGATGAGTTATTCCCACCCTCGTCTTACATTATAGTACGGAGTATTATTTTCCCGGGGAAACCAATCGGTCGGTCTGGCTTGACTAGTGTAATAACACTTAAACATCGTTACACTCTGTTCACTCTAGTCTTTAGTACTGTCGGTCTATGCAACCTGTCACACGTGTTCTTTTCTTATTGGTCTTGTGTGAAAGACACGGGTTTTATATTTCCTTTCTGTTGCCAGTATTAATAGTGTAATGATTATATCTATCCTAGTTTCTGTAATCCTCTATCTTTCATTAATGGAGATTGGTTTAACATCTTCTACTATGTATCAGACTGAGAGATATCTATATCTTTCAGGTTTCGATCTTCATTCCGCTGCTACATTCTTCTTTTTCAACTATTATCACAGTTTTTTTCCAGTTTTTTCATATTTTGTTTCATCAGCCAAATGATTCAAGAATTTGTTGAATCTTCTTCAATGGATAATCCAACAACGAACTCTTTTCTTTTGTTTCTATAAATCAGTTAACTAATTTTGTTTCAATCAAACTCAAGGAGGATAATTTTATTACTTGGAGAAATCTTATGCTTCCTGTGTTTTGTAAATACAAGATAATGAAGCTTTTGGATGGTTCTCATCCATGTCATGTTCAATTTATATTTGCATGAAATCAAACAAATGGATTGATAATCCTCTTTAAACATATTGGATTGATGAAGACTCTACCTGTGGATTCATTCAACGATATATGATTCTGTTATTGTCTACTTCTCCGGATCTACTTCATCTCATCATCTATGGAAAAATATTGAAGAAAGGTTTTTAAGAGCTTCTTCTACTTACTCAGTTCAACTTAGAACTAAGTTTTTATCTCTCAAACAAGGTGATAAATCCTTCCATACTTTGATCAATAAAATCAAGAACCTATCTGATTAACTTGCTATTATATGTTTCCAATTCAAGTAAATATTATTAAAAATAAAAAATTATAATAAATTACTTGAAATTAGTAAATAAATTAAAAAATTTAAACAATAATTACTTAAAATTAACTTTAAAACAACAAATTAAAACTGCTTAAAACAAAAAAACTTAAATTAACATCAAGTCCACCTCTCTTCCCCCCTCCGATCTTCCAATCTCGATCCAAAGATTCGCAGTGGGTTTTGTATTAACCTGTCGTACAAATTTACGCTCTGAATGTGATTAGTCATTTGCTGATAATTCTTTGTAGGTACCCCTCTTGCTGGTTGAACCTCAAGCCTCAAATCTTAATCAGGATGGTTAGTCCAATTCGTATTACGCCGCGTTTCCTGAATTACCATGTTATGCATAATTATGCACGCCAGCATAATCTTATGCATTTCACGAACACTTAAACCACTGTATGGTCCACAAATGATAGCAAACTTCCGCTTCAGAATTCCAAAAGTTATATCCACATCCTTTCTCAAATTCATTTGGAGGTTGTTAAAGTACCTAATTGCGCGACCCGAATCGCCTGCGGTGGGCTGACGGTAGCTTGAACTAAGGTCCACTTAGGATAAATTATATTTGCAAGATAACCCGTAAGTGTGTTGATTTCCATTGATATTGAACCTTGCATTGGGGAAAATTCCATACTTGAGGTCTTCAAATAGAGGCGACTTGTACATAACATTTATGTCATCTTGTGAACCCAACAAACCAAAAAAACATGTCATATTCAACAATCATAAATAGATGCAGCTTCCAATAACCTTTAGTTTTGGGTAATGACCCTTATATTGACCGGTCCAATAAATAGGACATCCTTACCACACTCAATGAATGCATTCAAGACTACCTAGAATTCCTGGAAAGCCCATATTATAGTTTTGCTTTAATATTTCTCTGACATCTGCCTATGTTGGTCTTCGTAAATACGTTGGACCAAAATGATTAATCGTAGTTTCACAAAATAATGAAATTTACCTGTATGAAGTTGTTTTGCCCATACGAAGATACTCATCGTTAGAATCCGTTGGACGACCGTAAACAAGAATCCTTAGGACTGAGGTAACCTTTTGTTTCAGACTATGACCTTTAATATTTAATGCATCAAAATAATAATTAAATTCAGGTTGTACCCGACAAAGTTCTTCAATAATCTTTAACAATAGGTGTAGGGGCATACGACTTCGACGTTGGAAATCTTAATCAGAGTACACACAATTGACATGGAAATAATCATGTACCAGCTTTTGATGGTACTCATCCCGCCCCAAATACACATATCTTCTTGTCAATACTTTTTTTTGGCTTATGAACTCTTGGTATCTGCCCCGATCTCCCAGTATCATAGTGTTGGTCAGTTCTCTATCTTCATCTGACTCATTTTCCAGTTGTTGCAACACCCGAACCAAAGTTCGTTGTTGTGTTTTAAACTAATCCATAATTATTTTAGCTCTTCCTCGAAAAAATCCATTGACTGTGAAATTAATAGTAAAATAAATTTATAAATTTATAAATTTATTTAAGAAATAGATAGAGAATATGGAATTTATGTAAAAAGTGGTGTGAGTTGAATGAAATTGTTGGAAGTATGTATAGTGGCGGAAAATTCAGCCATTTTAACCTGAATTGTCGTTGTTTAAAAATAGTCTTTGGCGACGTGATCAATATTTGATCGCCAGTGACAAAAACTCTATCGTTCGTAAATTTTTAATCACTTATTCTATTTTTCATTGTGACGCGGCTAGTTTATTCTGCCACCTGATTTTGACAAACTAACCATTTTGTCCATATGCATAGTACTAAACCCAAAAAAAATAAATACTGTTGAAGTATTCAACAAACCAAAATTGAGCACATGCTTAACTGATCTTGACGAATATGTTAGTCGGACCCACAGACCATTATGCACACACGCATCCTTAAAAGTTTTGGTATCTTAATTGAAAAGATCGATTTATCTTCCTATTCCTATCTTAAAACACCAAAAAGAAGAGATACAAGATTCTGTCTGTTTGATTTAGCCGAACGAGTCGGCTTAAATTTCCATGCCCTCTCTGTTAAATTGTTATTCTCGGCGCAGCCTTCTGGATATAATTCGCTCAAACCATTGCCAAAACTCCTCTTTCTTTATTAGTATACCACTTTTGATCACCAGGCTCGCTCGCCGTTCGTAATGGCTGGAAAAACTCAAGCAAGCCTTCTCCTTCAAAAACAGCTTAGAGGTTTTGTTTTTTCTTATTGTTTTAGATCGAATTAGAATTTCTAGGGTTTCCATTATTTTATGATGATCCGTGATTGTTGTTTGTTTTTGTAGATCTTATGAAAAATCCAGTTGATGGGTTTTCTGCTGGGTTAGTTAATGATGACAATATTTTTGAATGGAGTGTTACAATTATTGGACCTCCCGATACTCTTTAGTGAGTTTATATTTTCTATTCTCAATTTAAAGTTCCAATTTTGTTTTTCTTTTTGCATGTATTTGTTTTGCTCTTAGGATTGGGGTGTGTATCTAAACTTGATTGAATCCATGTATGGATATGTATTTTATTCCAATTGGCTTGTAATAGTAGCTGTTTTGGGGATTGGATTTGGTTTTGTTACCCCCTTCCAAGGGTTCCATAAGGGTTTATGTATATGCTTAATTGTATGAGATAATGATTGACAGTCTGCTTTGAACCCGATATACTTTTTTTTATTATAACGAGGTTAATACTGATCGGGAATCGTCTGTATGTTTTGCAGTGATGGAGGATATTTTAATGCTATCATGACTTTTCCTTCTAATTATCCTAACAGCCCTCCAACAGTAAAGTTTATTTCAGAAATGTGGCATCCTAATGGTTAGTAAATTTTCTGATTGATCAATTGTTACTTAAAGTTTGGAACTATTCTTGACTGCTTCATGATTTGCAGTTTATCCTGATGGACGAGTCTGCATATCTATTCTTCATGCTCCGGGTGATGACCCGAATGGTTATGAGCTTGCGAGTGAGCGATGGATGCCAGTTCATACGGTATGATTTCAACATAACATGTATATCTTTTCTCTCCTTTCTTATGAAGAAATTGCTACTGAACAACATTGTTTATTATCAACACCGAAACTGTAGCAGAGCTCTGACCTTAACTGCTATTTTGTCACCTGAGGTTTCCTCTTTTAGCCTTTTCCTTCTAGTGCTATCCTAGTAGCATTGAGGCCCTATCATCTCGCTTTCTTGGCTGCAAAGAGATTACATGTCTATGTTTCAATATCTGCTCATTTTATATACATGAATTTCCTCTGATTCTATCTATTAGCTTCTAGATGTGGTTTGCCTATACAATTTAATACTCTAATTGTGTCATCTGTCACTTACTCGATCAGTATGTGCTCAAAGAGGGCTTCTTCAACTGTCTAATTATTTTCTTTCTTGAACATCTCTGTTGACTTTCACCTCCTTGTAATTTTTATACGGCTTTTCGGCATTTACCACATGCTAGACTCATACACTTTCTATCCACCAACTTACAAGTACCTTCATTACGTGCTACACATATGTTCTTGTTATCTGTATACGGATCATGTTTGGCTACAATTCAACAACAAATCCTGATTAAAATATCTAGGTAGGGGTTCTATACAAAAAACAGAAACAGATTCGTAATTACGAGAATAGTAATGCCATCCAATATTTGTATATTTTGTATGCATTTATGTTTGTGCAAGATAAAAGCTGCTTTAGAGGGCAGGAGACAGATCATAGCGATCATTAACATAGAAGCAGATGAATCAACTTTGCAAGATACCACAGATTATCTTTTTTTTTATATCGTGTACATTTCCTGGGTAAAATAATTTGTGATTAGTGAAATAAAACTTTAATAGCAAATGTTGTTTTTGCATGGCATAGAATCATCATGCTTACTTGTATATCCATATTCTGCACAAGTGCAAGTGCAATATAAAGTGATTCCACTATTATTTTACTTTTGTTTCATAGAACTTATGCCCTTTTATTTATTTACTTTTCTGCATTAGAAATTCTCGCCTATGTATAGCTCAGATATTATTTGAATGATGCAGGTCGAAAGCATAGTTTTGAGTATCATCTCCATGCTTTCAAGTCCTAATGATGAATCACCTGCAAACGTTGAAGCTGCGGTGAGTTCATAATTTGATTATTTGACGCCAGTCTTCTGCACATATTCTCCCACCATTGCTGCTTCATATTCTGTGCTCCAGGATTTTCTAGTTCCTTGTACTTGTTTAATTTAAGTTTACATTTTGAATTGAACTTAGCTGAATGCAGTATTCACCAGCAAAAGATGGTATGATTAACAATATTACTATGATTTATTTATGTGATACAGATAACTTTAGTTAACTCCAATTTCAGCAATAGGCAACTGCATAAAAGATTTGACTGCTATCACATCCATTTTTCGATCTCTGATGTGTGTTTGTAATTTGCAGAAAGAATGGAGGGATAAGAGAGATGATTTCAAAAAGAAAGTTAGCCGCATTGTGAGACGGTCACAAGAAGATTTTTGATTGCACCACCATGTGTCAGACTCCCATACCTCAAGTATTCTTACAGGCGCAATGGCTAAGTTCGGAAGGGAGGAGGTGGTATCAGTGTCTTGAGTCTTATAATTTTGTTGAGTAGGGGAAGAGGAAGGTAGTTGAGTTAAATATATTTAGTGAAGAGTTATTTGCATATGGGAAAACACGTAAAGTATCACTTTGCTATTTGTCTATTGTTCTCTTGCCTTGTCCTCCGTAGTTAGTTACATTTCTTGATGACCAATTTACCTTTCGGCTCAAGCCTTAATGTGTGTTTCGGGAAGTGGGGGATGTAATGGTAGGGGTGTTTTTGTCTTGTTTTCTCTTGTGTTGGCTGACTATTTGGAAATGAAAATTTGGTATTTGGGTTTCCTCGAGTTTTTTACTTCTCTAGATATGATCAATCAGGTCCCCGGCAAGCAAAATTAGGTTAGTGTTGGCTCTGAGTATACCTATTATGGTACGTGGTATTGGCTGAGATGGTTGTATTAGTTGGTACTGGTCCGATAGCTCTATCAGATCGAAATATAATGGTGAACGGGGTTCTGTAATTTGAGGACTTCGTTAAGAATGTCGAGCCATTTTTTATTGTGAGTTAGGACTTAGGCCCATAGATTCTTCTAGGATTATGGTACTTGAATGACCATTTTTGAAAGAACTCTAGTTTCGGGACTGCAAGAATTTCGAAGGGTGGCATTTGGATTTTTTAACATCCTTTCTGTTTTCAGTCGAGAAAGAAAGAAAAAAAAAATAGTGCCCTCTTCTCTTCTCTTTCTGATTTAGATTTTAACATCATGATAACCTAAGTACCCCTAACATCCTGACATGTGTTAAGCATGCTCAAAATATCCAGCGTTTCTATAACATCTATTCACCATCCATATTAGTATTATTAAGGAATAGCCTATTCAATTAAACTCGAGAAAAAAAACAGGTATTACATATAATATCCCTCACACAGTTAAATTTTTTACTTGGAAATGTCATAAGACATTACCAAAATTAGATTAACTTAATTTAACAAAGAGATGATGTTAGAACATTGCTTGGTTGAACTCACAAGTATTGATATGTAAAGCTTACTGTCAAGTTAGATGACCAAAACTATTTCTTGATTTATTGTCTATTAAAGTCAATCTTGGACTAGGATTAGATCTAAGTTGAGTTTCAGAAATCACCAAATAACCTTGAAGATTGAAGATAGAAGATCAAATGAAGACATCCGCGAGAATTTCATCAACAAAGGTATGTGAACAATGACTATCCTATTTTGTTTGAGCACTGCTCGGTTGAATCCACCAAGCGTTCGTATGTCAAGTTTAGTTCCAAAACTCGGTCGCTTGATTTGCTTACTAAAGTCAACTTCGTAGGTTAGACTTAGGACATATAAATGTTTAGAAAATCTCTAGTTACTCGTTCAAGACCTGAAGAAATAATAAAGAGTGAACGAAGGCATCATCCTTCAGATTTAGTTTAGTGACAATTGATTTTTGTCTTGTTCCATTTTTATTAATTTCTTACAAATATTCATTGAAAACATAACATACGAAGTTTGTTTACGTGGATTTAGTATTTGAATGACTTGATCATTACCTATGATCAAAGTATCAACATGAAGGATATACATTAGTTGTTTCTACAATTTATTGTATTGGGTTACGTGGTATAGTTTTTTATACTTTCGTGATTTTGATTTAACATTAATAGTAATTAGTGGTGAACCTTCGGTGTGGATCCGTACTTTGATAATCATACTAGAAAGAATTTTTTTGGACATGTATTAAAGTGTTTTGAACTTCGAAATTACATTTCGATTTCGAATAGGATTTAGGACTTATCCCAGGCCAGAACTGATCCTATTTGTATTCTAACTTGTTTTCAACATTTTTGAGTTGTTTGTTTCTCTTTGAATAATGGATTTCAAGATGTATACAAGTTATAATATGAAAGTTCATTTGTCTGATAAATATTGAACACATATTTAACTTAAATATATTATTGTTCATTTTATTCCTTTGATACTTAAGCTAAGATCTTATTAATATCTTGAGATTAAATTTTTAGATACATCATTGGAATCAATATTGATGTGCTTCCCTTTCCCCGAAGATTGCACATAACTACTTTACTAATTAAGCAAAGTACATGGATTTTCACTAGCTAATATTAGTTGTCATACTAGTAGGATATCTAAAATATTAATGTAGATATTATTGATTATATATTTCGGAAAAAACATTTTGTATTTATTAAAATGAGTTATACATGTAACAGCCCTCTGCTCCAAATATATAACAACAATCCAAATAGTTATTTATTTCATCAATCACCACTTCTTCTTCCAATGTATCCTTAATGTGTTTTGGATCTTATTCGATCACAACAGTTACACGACTTTACCTTTGTTGATGTACTTGAATATGTATTTCATTAATGCTCCTCTAAAATTGCAAACTTCAACATTTATGTGTGCATCAAACTGAACGATCAAATATATGTTATGAGGAACTACCCACCTATTGTCAAGATCGCTATCATCCTTATTTGCAATCCTACCGTTATCACGTCTCATGTAAACTGGATAACCATATTTGTCAATATTAATTTCAGAACTGAAATCTTTTGGGTAGTGTTTGTAACACTTCCCATCTTCCATGCATGGTGACCCCCTTTTAACAATTACATGGTCCATGCATCATGTAGTCCACGATACCTTTGTGTCCATCGGGATCCTTCTGCTTTTCAGGTATTTCCGCTGTGATAATTTGATTAATCTCCGACGGAGTTTGTGGTTTATCGTTCTTGTCCAGAAACAATAGACTATATTTTTGAAATTCAATCATATAGATAGCTGCAATAACATAAATATAAAAGTTAAAACAAGGAGAAACATGAAGACAAACAACATGACAAATAAACAATTGTGACTATAGTGAATAATACCTCCTTTTACTACACAATTTTTTTTTTGTTCGAATAACCTCCATCAAATGTTTTTCTTTGATCATAAATACTCTAGCAACAATATCCGCCCTAGCTATCCTATGTTCGTTATTTTAGTTCTAGAGCCATTGATATTTTTTTCATTTTAGATTGCAGGTGAAAGTTATAAATAAGTCTTGAACACCAATGCACCAACAAATTGCTATAACATCTCTATAGTGTTGCATCATATACCTTGGACCGCCAGTATGCAACGACGATAATACAATTCGCTTTCCTTTTTTTTTGTTTTATATTTGGATCCCCTTTAGTAGTGCATATTTTAAGCCATTATGTGATTGAGCCTTTATCTGGTCTTGATGCTTTCTCACCCGCTTAAGTGTACACTCCTCAATACATGCATATGCATCAACACAGTACTGCTGAAACCGATGACCACCGACGGATTAAAATCTGACCCCCGTCTAACCGCTGCTGTAATCTAAAAGTATAATATTCTCTCATAGTAAGTTCCTGCCGCTTTCTTAATACACTATTTTTTTTCTTTCAACTTTCACGTTTATGTATGTCGTTTTCTTGGTATAACCATCCTCTCCATATGGAAACATAATAAGAAATTGCATTGGCATATAACATGGGTGTATTTCTTTAATTCTAGTATATCCAACTCTCTTATGCTCAAGTATATTATCCATGTACACATCATTATCAGTAGGAGTCTGAACTATTAAAGCTGCAACTTCTGAACTTGTTGGTAAGTTGTACTGTCTAGCATCTTTACGTCGTCGACTAATGATTCGCAAGCGGAATTCATCTGTTGGTTCTTTCTGCATTCAATCCCTGGCCATCCTGAATGCTTTTGTATATGTATTATATTTTAACATTGTGATTAAATTATTGATCACTTCCGTATCCAATTGTTGTTATTTTTCTGCGTTACTTCTCTTGTTTTGAATACATCTCCACTTTGTGAACCATTTTTAGATTCCTTCTGAAATACATCCCCACTCGGTACGCCATCTCCATATAGAATTTTAGACACATCCCACCTTGTGAACCATCCTTAGTTCCGTGTCTAAGAAATATATATTTCTGATGTCTAGCTTATATGTACATATCTGTTTCGATGGTGTAAATATGAGAAAATGTTGGCTCCTTCCCATCTGGAGGCACCAGTGAACCCATCTTATGATAACCATGATCACGTATTATATACGTATATGGGCCACGACCTTTCTTATTGATATTGTTATCAACTGCATCTCCAGTAGAGGTAAAAGCAAACATAGAGTTATATGTCCTGATATTTTTCTTAATTTTGTTGACTTTTGCCCACTATTAAAATCTATCTGTGTGGCCAGATATTTCGGACAACTACATAGAAAGGGAAGGTTTACATTACCCTTGAAACAACATATGCTAAATTCGCAATTAACCACTTTCTGGGATTATTTAGTCCTCTCTTGATGCCAAACCATTGCACCACAATACTTGCATGTAAGGGAGGGTGCACCAAAATCAGATTTATGGATACCCAATCATGTTAAAGTGACCAGGAGATAATGAACTAAATGAGCCGGAATAATTAACGTTTCAAAACTATAGGTTAAACATATAGCCTAATTCAACTTACTTATATAGAATGCACATCTTCCACACAGTCAGTCAGCTCATCTTCACTTGAACCATCATCATAATTCAAATCTTCATTTGAACTATCATCAAAATCCAATGATATTCTATCATCTAGTATCCAACATTGTTGTTCAACTCTTTTAGCATGTAGTTGTGTCATGTGAAACCTTCTATTTTATCTAGTTATAAGTTGTATATGCATATCTACTAACAATATAAAACAGGTCAATTACAAAGTATGAATTTAAAAACGGATATGTATATACATATCATTATCAATTTCATAATCTGGTTTCTTATTTGCTTTCATATTTTTCCGGCAGGTGTATGTGGAGAAAGTTTCAAGATTTTAGACAATATGGAACTCAGGTACGTTTATGTTTTCTGATTAGCAAAATGAAGAAGAAGTCTGCAAGCTAATTATCTAATCTTGGGGAAATTTGGTCTTCAAGAAGAGTTAAAGAGGCATAAGGGTGAAAATATGTGCTTATGCAGGGTATTGTTAGGCTTCCCCAACAACAACAATCAATTGATCATCAGTTGCAGACTTTAAGGCAGTGGCTGCAGGGTATGAAACAACAGCAAACACCTGCATGTATAAACCAACAACAAACTTTGGCTGTTAATTGTTGGTAATTATTTAGATTTTGGGTCCACTGGTCCACTTAACTTTTCAAGTTTCAACGTGAAGAATAAAGTTGGTTTAAACCATAAAGTATTGTATGTTTTATTTAAGCACTGTACAACCATGAATATATGTGATAAAATATTATATGTTTGAATTTAAACATCAAGGCAAGCAATGTGAATTGAAGATAATCTCTATCTGAGTAGTATATAAATTTTTATAATATATAGGTTTTGTACAATTGTTGATGATATTATGTTACCTTGATTGTTGGATAGTACATGTTGCCTACGTCTAATTGGATTTCTTTGACTAAGTATGTTTATACATAAATATCGGTTGTACTTTGTTTGTTGTATAGTTACAGATGGTGTAGGGTTGATGACTACATTAGATCTTCTTACTTTACCAGTGTATACCATTCTCTAGGTAAGGAAGAAGGTAAAGTATAATTGAAATCGGGTTTAATCTCATTTTTTTTTTTACTAAGGAGTTTAAAAGGTTGATGGAAAGTATGAAGATTTTTTATATGTTTTTTTAAATGATTAGGACAAAGATATTTTTTATTAGTCTAAATTTTTTTAAATAATCTTCTATTGATCTACTTTTAGCGAGAAAGAAGATAAAATATTTTTCTATTGTTATTAATTTTATCTCTTAAATTTCTATTAGTCTAAATCATATACAAACGAGTTTAAAAACTCTAGAATTTAAATTTTATTCAGCTTTTAACCACAGTCGAGCAAAAAATAAATATATCTCATAACCCATAAGCCACGAGTTTCCACCCCGGATTGAATTTTAAATCCGACTACAAACAGTATCGGCATCGCAAACTATAAAGACGTGAGGGTAGTATAGTAAAGTTCAACCTAATGTCAGCAGTAATGCAAGTGGTATGGAAATAAACCCACCAATATAATCTCACCGTCTCTCTTCTTCCTCGTTCCAAAACTAGGGTTTCACAAATTATTCTAAATCGACTTTCACCATCCCCCAATGTCGATCCCATTGGAACTATATCCGAGCCAAGATGATCTCCTCTACGAAGAAGAAATTCTCAGAAATCCCTTCAGTCTAAAGCTATGGTGGAGATATTTAATTGCTCGGAATGAATCTCCCTTCAAAAAAAGGTCAGTAATTTATGAACGGGCATTAAAAGCTTTACCTGGTAGTTACAAACTCTGGTATGCATATCTAAGAGAACGATTAGAGATAGTACGAAGTCTTCCTGTAACGCATTCTCAGTATGAGAGTTTGAACAATACATTCGAAAGAGCTTTAGTTACTATGCATAAGATGCCAAAGATTTGGGTTATGTATTTGCAAACCCTAACTGAACAGAAATTAGTAACCCGTACACGTAGAACCTTTGATAGAGCATTATGTGCATTACCAGTGACCCAACATGATAGAATTTGGGGACCTTATTTGTATTTTGTGAGTCAGAGAGGGATTCCAATTGAGACTTCACTTAGGGTTTATAGGAGGTATTTGAAATTCGATCCCACTCATATTGAAGATTTTATTGAGTTTTTGGTGAATTCTGAGTTATGGCAAGAAGCTGCAGAGAGATTAGCTGGGGTTTTGAATGATGATAGGTTTTATAGTATTAAAGGGAAGACGAAACATCAGTTGTGGCTTGAATTGTGTAATTTGCTTACTAGTCATGCAACAGAGGTGTCAGGTTTGAAAGTTGATGCAATTATTAGAGGAGGGATTAGGAAGTTTACGGATGAGGTTGGTAGGTTATGGACATCTTTGGCGGATTATTATGTTCGCAGAGGGTTGTTCGAGAAAGCAAGGGATATATTTGAGGAGGGAATGACTACCGTGGTGACGGTCAGAGATTTCAGTGTGATTTTTGATGGGTATTCTCGATTTGAAGAGAGTGTACTTGCTGCGCATATGGAGTCATTAGATATTGGTGATGAAAAAGAAAATAATCAGGATAAGGAAGAGAAAGATGAACGTTTTGATACTAAAGTTTCATTAGCTAAGTTTACATACAAGACTCTAAATGGGTTTTGGTGTAATGATGATAATGATATTGATTTGAGGTTAGCTCGACTAGAACATCTTATGGATTGGAGGCCTGAGCTTGCTAACAGTGTTCTTCTGCGGCAAAATCCTCATAATGTTGAACAGTGGCATAGAAGGGTTAAGCTTTTCGAGGGTAATCCAACGAAGCAAATACTGACGTTCACTGAAGCTGTAAGAACTGTGGATCCCATGAAAGCAGTTGGTAAGCCTCACACTCTATGGATTTCTTTCGCCAAGCTGTACGTAGAGCACAACGATATTGCAAATGCAAGAGTGATCTTTGATAAGGCAGTTCAAGTTAATTACAAAACGGTAGATAATCTCGCCAGTATTTGGTGTGAATGGGCCGAAATGGAACTGAAGCACAAAAACTTGGAAGGAGCACGGGAGCTAATGAGACGTGCGACAGCAGAGCCTTCAGTGGAGGTTAAACGGAGAGGTAACCATTATATTACATGCTTAAGCGCTTTTGGTTCTTCTGCTATACTTTTGGCAAATTGGTATTTATGTAGTTTAAGTTTTTTTATTATAGCTGCTGAGCTGCAATCCTTTTTAATCTTGTCAATTTAGTTACAAAATAGATAAGTGATTCCTACAACCTAAGACACTTATAATGGATAATTAATGCTCTTCCGATTGTCTAGCTTTTTTCTATTCACCTATTTTTTGTCTATAATATCTTTTTAATATGGTGTGACCGTGTGAGTCAGATGAAAAATTGTCTTAAAAAACATGGGTTTTGTAAACAAAGCTGAAACATTGTGCGTTTACGCTACACCTTTTTTTTAACTTGTAACTAGCATCACTAGACATTTCAAATGAATCGCAGAGGTGGACAATTCAAACTACTGTTTTATTTGATTGCCTGTTGATGTTGACTAAAATTTCCTTTTATAAAATAAATTAGCTAACCTTTTATGTATGAAAGAAAATTCAGGTGGTAGTGACTTATGCAGTGGTATACTTCTGTTTCTATCTCCATTTTCGTTTGCAGGAAGACGGTTGAATTTCTCGTTGCATCTCGTATGGTTGAACAATAGCATGTATGAAATGCATGCATTATCATATGTAGGACGTTCTTCTCTAGGTGATAATACTAATCTTTAACTGGTATGTTTTCACAGTTGCTGCTGATGGTAATGAACCAGTGCAGATGAAGTTGCATAAATCTGTGCGGTTGTGGACCTTGTATGTGGATCTAGAGGAGGGTTTGGGAACTCTGGAGTCCACCCGTGCAGTGTATGAGCGGATACTCGATTTGAAAATAGCTACACCACAAATTATAATAAATTATGCAAGTTTATTGGAGGTACGTGATTTATAAATAATTAACTGCTATATTCTTTGTTTTTCCTTAATGTTTTAACTAACAGCCAAAACTGATTTTCTGACTTCTGTAGGAGCATAGATACTTCGAGGATGCGTTTAAGGTTTATGAAAGAGGTGTCAAGATATTTAAATATCCACACGTGAAGGATATTTGGGTCACATATCTCTCCAAATTTGTCAAAAGATACGGAAAATCGAAGTTGGAAAGGGCAAGGGAGTTGTTTGAGCATGCAGTTGAAATGGTATGTGGCAGTAACACCCCCCATCATTATATCATAGTCTATCTGGTTTTGTCTTTTCCAATGTTTCGAAAAACAAAAGCGTAAAGCGATACACTATCCTAGTAAAGCGTAAAGCGCAGCTTCACTATATAAAAATAAGTACATTAATACTTACAGATCTATATAAACTTCCTAATACAAAACCATATGAAAGTAAGAAGTTGTTAACATAATAATCCATGATAAAGGGAACAAGTAAACTAACTAGCTAACTAAGCATATGCCATTGTAGATCAGAAGAATAGAAGTGTAAAATAAAAGGAGAAGAAGAAGAGAAAGAAAAGTAAGAAGAAGTTGTAGGATAGAAAATGAAACGTTAGTCTCTAAATAGTTGGCTTGTTAAGAGTTAATAATAGTTTTTGAGTTTTTTTTTTATATTAAAACAAAAAAAAAGGGAAACGTTTGGACTTATTTTTGGGCTTTAAAACCCTTTTTTTTCTAACATATATGACCTAGTATTGTAGCGGCCGTTTTGAAGCGGTTTTCTATTGAAGCGCCAAAAAGCGCGCTTCAAACGTTTTTCGAAACCATGGTCTTTGCTGCTCTACTTGCTATTATCCTGTTTTCTGGTACTAAAGTTTACATTTTATCCTCTTTCAAGTTTATTTCTTTATGCGAATCTCGAAAGCATGTGGTAAATTGTTTCTTGGGGAGACATTTTCTTTTGTGGGAAATCCTTATCACATGTTTTAAGGAAAAAAATCATTTTAATACTTATCTCTGATTCTTGAATGGCCATGTGGTATTGTACTCCCTTAGACTTTTTATATTTTGATTTTCTGTTGCTTATAATTAATATGAGGTTATATTGCCTGTCCAAGCTTGTATAGTCTCTCACTGAGTTGTTGACAAGTTGGAAATTACATTTCCTGCTAATCCATCCTTCCATTATAGTGCTATAACTTGATAACTTAGGTGACCAGTTATAGTTTTATACTTCTGTTTTCTGCAGGGCAATAAGATTATAATCTCATCTATTAGAGGAGTCTGCTTTCAAAATTCCGGCACATTTTATTTAATTTGCGGCAATCCACTTACCCAAATACTTAGTTCATTCTCGAATGGTCCTTTTTGTTTTCTTTTTCATAGTTTCTCTTTTCTTTTGAGAGTCTATGGTTAAGTTACCAGTGTAAGTCAACAAGTGTCCATTTTTTCTACATTGGCATTCTTGCGAGCCGGTTCTCTGTTCTGAGTTCTGTATGCGGGGATACTAATTACTTTGTTTTGTTTCCTTTTGTTAGGCCCCTGCTGATAATGCGAAGCCGCTGTATCTGCAATATGCAAAACTAGAAGAGGAGCACGGTCTTGCTAAGCGCGCGATGAAAGTCTATGACCAAGCTGCAAAAGCTTTACCTGACAAGGAGAAGCTGCAAATGTATGAGATTTACATAGCCCGTGCCGCCGAGTTTTTTGGTGTTCCTAAAACAAGGGAGATATACGAGGTTGGTTGTTTTCCTTGTGGAACTTCAGAGACACAAACTTCATCATATATGTTTCTCTCATTTGGTTACACTTGCAATTTGCAGCAAGCCATAGAATCTGGGTTGCCAAGTGAAGATGTCAAGACTATGTGCATGAAATATGCAGACCTTGAGAAGAGTTTGGGAGAAATTGATCGCGCTCGTGCTATATACATTTTCTCATCACAGTTTGCTGATCCACGATCAGACAATGATTTCTGGAGTAGATGGCATGATTTTGAGGTGCAGCATGGGAATGAGGATACTTTCAGAGAAATGCTTCGGATAAAGAGGAGTGTTTCTGCTAGTTACAGCCAGGTTGGTACTGCATCTACGTTAATGAAATAAATATTGAATGGTTGTGAGTCTTGTGGCTCCTACCATCCGGATGTTGGTTTTTGTGGCACATTCCTAGCTTTGTTTCTTTTCTTTCGATGTGGTCTATTATTTCTCTTCAGTTTTGTGTACTTAGTCTTCTGACTTTCATCTTCCACCTGCAGACTCATTTCATTCTCCCAGAGAATTTAATGCAGAAGGATTCAAGGTTAAACCTTGAGGAAACTGTGGACAGACTCACACGTGCTGGAGTCCCCGAAGATGAAATGGCCAACCTGGAGAGGCAGTTAGCGCCTGCCGCTCAAGATAATAGTACTAGAAGACTGGGTTTTGTAAGCGCAGGAGTTGAATCACAATCTGGTGTCATCCGTACACCAGATGGTGGGAGGAAGGTTGTTGCAGACCAGGACGCGATCGAATTGCCCGAAGATGATGATGATGAGGGCGATAAAGAAGTTGATATTGCACAAAGAGATGTCCCTGCTGCGGTGTTTGGGGATTTGGCACAGAAGGTAGCAGAGGAGGTAGGTGAAGATGGGGATTCCAGAAAGAGGGAGAGTGACACCAAGCTTGGCGCCCTTGAGAGAATGAAGAGGCAAAAGAAGGGGTAGATTTCTCTGTTTTGTCTCTAGTGCAAGTGCAACTACAACTGCTACCCTTGATTCCTGAAGTTTCCCGGAGCACGAATGACTACCCAGTCTGGAGCACGAGTACCCAGTCCTGTTATTCAAAAGTTTCCCGGAGCACGAGTACCCAGTCCTGTTATTCAAAAGTTTCCCGGAGCACGAGTGACTACCCAGTTCTGTAAGTCTTTTGAACTATTGCGTCCATGTTGAGCTGAAGTGTATGTACATAAAAGTGGAAGGATGTGTTGTACATCAAGGTTAGCCTGAGCCTTCACAATTTTATAAGTTTTATTGTAAGTTTTGTACTGGTCACTAGGGGTTTCACTTATTGCAAAAGTTGCTTATCCTTGATCCAGTCCACATTAGTACCAAGTTGATCCTTTTCTAATGGCTGTTCATCACTTATTTTGAACCTTTCTAATGGCTATTCATCACTTACTTCGAACAGATTACCTCTTTTCATTTGGAGTCCAAAGTGTGTTCTAAAGTTTTCCTAGAACACCCTTTGGATATGAGAGATTTAGAGGGTACTATGGATGTCATGTCATGAATCTTTTCTTTGTCTGGATTTTAACACATTGTTTTTTTTCTTCTAATTTATTTATGGGGTAGAAGACTTGTCAATGAAACCTCTGAAATAGACTAGTTTTATGGCTCCAAAATTGCTTCCATATACCCAAATAAAGGCATATTCCAGGGAATTGTAGAACTTAGTTTGGAATCCATTAGGACAATGAAGATTCATTCATTCACAAAAAAACAAAGACTAATTACTTATTGCCACTAATCCTTGTACGAAATTAACATGCGTTCTTGATACTTAACTAGTACGATCAGATCAGAGATACAGATAGAGAAAGAAATTTGGATTAAAATCAAGAAGTTGGTGGTGTAACATGACTCCCTATCCGAACAACAATCCCATCAATATCACGAACATATCCAACTTTTTGTCCCCATACTTTGTCTTCAGGCTCATGAACTGGTATTGCCCCATTCTCTACTGCTCTCTTAAAAGCAGCATCCACATCTTCATAAGCAAAACACACCTCAACAGCCTCTCTTTTCTGTGACTTCGTGTCCTGAACCTCTCCTGTTAAATCATCTGTCTCGTGCTGATGCTTTTGTGTAAACGCTATTGTAGTCTGCCCACTCTCCAATTCTCCCCATCTACATAATTTCCACAAATTAAAACCATCAGACTAATAACAAACCACAAATTATCCGTAAACGAAATCCAGAGAGTTAGAAAGTTTTACCTGTGAGATTCATCTAATCGGCGAACATTATAACCAAAGGCGTTTCCATAAAAAGATACTGATTTTGCTACGTCTTTAACGTATACAACTGTGTATGCAAATGCTGGACTCAATTTTGAACTCATTTTTTTTCTTCTTTTTCTTGTTTTGATGATTTTGAAATTTCTATTCTTTGATCTAAAATAAAATTTGTTGAATGCTCGATCAAATCAGTTAAAAACAATTCGGGATACGTGGGTTTCATGCACTTCTTTGGACATGGCACCTGTATAAACATTAGCACACGTGTTCATACCTGAACCGACCCGATTCGACTCTACAAGTGTGACGTGAGCTTCGCGTTTAACTTTTTTTGTGGTTTAGTTGTCTGTGTAATTTTCTTTCGAAAGAAAAAGTGCAATGAAATTTTCTCGTGAGATCATAATTCCAAACAATCAGCTAAATAGAGAAACCCTAATTTCATAAACAGAAACCTTTACTCTATTTTGATCCATTTCAGGTAAACAGAATTAGATCTTTCTATCATGTAATTGTTTTATTTTAATTCCCAATTAAATTTCTTCCGAATTTCTATTCGATTTAGATAAACTAGCTACATATGTTGATTCATAATTAACAATTTGTGAATTTAGGTTTAAGTATTGGCAATGGCAGACTCTTCAAGTATTTCATCTTCTATCAAGAAACAACAAGTGCCAGGCAGTTCATCGAGTAAAAGGTATTCGGGAAAATCTTTAATTGCATCTGTTCCGAAGTGATTGAAGCGTATACCTTTGCTGGATGATGGTGGGTTAGGAAAGGAATATGCTGGTCAGATTGCTATCTTTTTATTAAAAGTTGCTGGTCTTGAGGTGATTAGAAGGGTGTCAAAGGCTAAGTGTCCATTTGCTTGGCGTGGTATTCAGGCGCTTCAGCTTCTCTGTTATCCTCCTTTAAAATGGATAGAAAGATGGGCTCCCTTTAAGGGGTTGGTTATGGGAATGCAGGTTTGGTTTCTTTCATCTCTACATTTACTGCATTTCAATTGCCTTCTTGACATTGTTAGATTTACTAAGGCACCACCTAGGTTACACTTCTACATGTAGTTGTCATTTGATCAACATAAAGCTTACTCGACGTTTCCACCTACATAGTATGTGGAGTAAGAACATGATTCCACAATGTCACACGTATTTTAATGTGAACTAAATTTTGTTTCCCTTTTTACTTTTTTGTGGGGGAATTGGTATCTAATTGTATTATACTCTTCTTTTCTTTGCGTAGAATTTGTCAAAGCCATTATTTTTTCTATCAATTGCAACAACTTTTGCTGATCAGTCAGAGTATTTTGAAGAGGAAAATGATGATTCCAATGACTCTCAACCATGTCCACAGCCATCTATACACCATTAACTGAGGATACTAGGTATGATAATGAATGGAGTTTTGTTGGTGTATAACTTGAGTTCCACATGAAGCCTTTTTGACTTGTAGTCTTGTAGAGGTTATTACATATCCATTGTTGAATATGTGAGCAGGTATATGTTGCAAGGGCATGGCTACAAGCTTTTCTTTTCCCTCGTTTCATTTATTTTCTTTTCTTCCCCTCTTCTGTTTTAGAAAACACTGTATTTTTATTTTATTCCAATCCTGATATTCTTAAATGTTTATCCCATTGTGTGCCAGCATTTGTGATGAAACTTCTGGAGGTCAAGAAACTGAAAGTTGGTTGCTTCAATTGCACATGGAGCTTGAGAAGCAGGGTATTACTTTACCAGAAAGGTGATTTGCTTTTCTGAGCTCTAATCTGTCTGCTATTGACCACCAATTTTTACGTGATGATTTTGCTAAAGCTTTATTGTTGTTTCATGCTTCTTGTATGTGTCAGTGCTTGCATTCGTGAAATAGTGTCACTAGCTACTGAATGATAATCTAGCTGTAATCTGATTGGTTTCTTTCACTACCGAAGGGAATACTTTCTTTTTATTTTTAAGGGGTTTAGTATGTGACCATTTAGAGTTAATGGCTGCAGGTTTAACGAGGACGAGCTTCAAAGATGTTATGCTGCAGTTAATGGTAATATTTCAAGCTTGATTCTATCGATCAAGAAGACTCTTCGATGGAGGGAGACATATAAAATCCTTTCATTAAAAGAACTTGAAATGTGGTCACGCTTGGTGTACTGGCATGGATATGATATGAAGCTCCGACCTTGTCTTATTGTTCGTCTCAGACTCGCTTGTTCCAGCTTAGCATCTTCAGACCGACCTCGATTTGCTCAAGCAATTGGTATGCATTATGCAGATTTCCTATTTTACTAAAAGTTTGCTTTCCTACAGTCCGGAGCTACTTATTTTCCAAAAATGGTAGATCATATAGAGAATCTGGTGATTTACATACCACTTGATTAGTTTAACCCAAAAAGATTCTTCAACGTGAAATTAATTTTCTTTTCAGTATCTCAAATTGAACACGAAGTCCTGCACTTGATCAACTTAGAAGATCGCCAAATTACAGTTATACTGGATTGTGAAGGCTTATCTCCATTCAAGTTTCCCATGCAAATGATGAGATCTTGTTCTACCCTCATGCAAGATCATTACCCTAATCGTCTTGGCTGTTTGTTTGTGATATGGCTCCCTCCAGTGGTTCGAGTGTTCGCCCAGACCTTCATTCAGGTAAAGTCCTCACTCTTTATCCATATATCTCCAGCTCCATGTTTCTGAGTCATGCAGTTTTGACACCTACATCTATTACTACCTACAGGTTTTAAACCCGAAAGAAGTTGAGGTTTGAAGGTGATATGTACAAAAAAGTTCTTTTGGAGTACCTCCAAAATGTCCCTTCGTATCTTGGTGGAATATGTACGTGTCCCAAGTGTTCAAACCATCACAATTACGATTCTTGGGCCACTCGGATGGACAATTCTGGCATGATAGTCGCTGACGGAAATTTCGCAAGTGACGAGTCTCCATCCTTAGCTGGGGATCATACTTACTATTCTGATGTTCACCTCAACGACTCTAGCTGTGAGCAAGTACTAAGGACAACTATAATTGTTCTCCTCATGGTGTCCTCCCCCTCTGAAATGATGCATAAATATCCTCCAAAACCTAATCTGTTTATCCTGTCTGTCATTCATTCCCTTCTACTAGTACCAGAGCAAAGATCTCTTTTTGTCAGCAAACTCTGCCAGTCTACCATCAATCACGTAATCATCTGATCCTTCCAAATATATTTTTACCCCAAAAATCTTGTATCATCTTATGTACAGTTAGAAAGTTCTCTAATGAAAAGGCTCCATAAGAGCTGTCATCTGTTCAGCTCTGATAGGTAATGATGTTTGGGTTTTGATGAGCTATAATAAAGAGGTTACCTGTTTCCATTCAAGTTTTGTACACATTTCTTTAATGCGAGATAAATGTCAGCTCTGATGTGGTTATGCGAATGTATAGTTAAAGTTAGTTTTGCACCAGAGACCATGAATGAGTCCTCTGCTCTGTTTAGTTACTATGGACGTACTCTGACTGAAAGTCCACTGGACAAAGACCACTATAGTAGAAGATGTTAAACCAATCTCCATTAATGAAAGAGAATTACAGAGAAAGAAAACATATCTTCTCAACTGTCTTAACCAGGACAGATAGAATTATTACACTATTAATACTAGCAACAGAAAGAAAACATATCTTCATGGAGTCATTACACTATTATACTAGCAACAGAAAGAAAACATATCTTCTCAACTGTCTTAACCAGGGCAGATAGAATTATTACACTATTAATACTAGCAACAGAAAGAAAACATATCTTCATAGAGTCATTACACTATTAATACTAGCAACAGAAAGAAAACATATCTTCTCAACTGTCTTAACCAGGGCAGATAGAATCATTACACTATTAATACTAGCAACAGAAAGGAAATGCAAAACTCGTGTCTTTCACACAAGACCAATAAAAAGAGAACACATGTGACAGGCTGTATAGACCGACAGTACTAAAACTAGAGTAAACAGAGTGTAACAGTGTTTAAGTGTTATTAGCCCCTCTCAAACTGAAGCGGACAGACAAAGGAAGCACCTTCATTTTGTCACGCAGGAAAGCGAACCTTGGCCCAACTAGACCCTTAGTAAAAACATCAGCCACCTGGTTAATAATAGAAATATAGGAAACCTTCCTTGGAATGAATCAGCTCATGCATAAAGTGATAATCAATAGCCAAATGTTTTATTCTAATGTGAAAAATTGGATCAGAAGAGTAAGAAATTGCACTGATCTTGTCACATAATAGAGTTGGAGTTGGTTCCAGAAAGACATGAAGATCCTTCAAAAGCTTACATACCCAAACCACCTATGCAACAGAATTAGCAAGGCTTCTGAACTCAGCTTCGGTTGAGGATCTGGCAACATAAGTTTGTTTTTTGCTAGACCAAGATATAAGATTAGAACTAAAGAATATGCAATAACCACATGTACTCCTCCTAGTATCAGGATCACCAGCCAGTTAGCATCATTAAAGACATGAATTACAGCTAATCCTTTGCTAAAGAGAACTCCATAGTCTATAGTGCCCTTTATATATCTTAAAATCCTCTTAGCAGCAATGAAATGATAAGTAGCCTGTGATTGCATACGTTGATCACACACTTGATTTACATCATAGCTAATTTCAGGTCTAGTCCATGTTAAGTATTGTAAAGCACCAACCAATGATCTATAAGAAGCAGGATCTGAAAGAAGAGTACTGAAGAAGCAAGCAACTTACAGTTGACATGAACTGGAGAACTACATGCTTTTGCACCAGCCATATCAAATTTATCAAGCAAATCCAAAGCATATTTGGTTTGTGTCATAAAGAGTATCAACATTTCTCTTTATCACTAAGCCTAAAAAACAGTGTAGTTGATTTAAATCTTTGAGTGGAAAATGACCTTGAAGCTGTGAGATAAGCTCTTGACAATACTTTTTTGAGCTACCGTTAAACAAAATGTCATCCAGCGGTGGAGCTAGAAACTAGACTAAGGGGAAGCAAAGTTTTTCTAGGGGTAGTAAGAAAGCAAGATTATTCTTGGAAGCCCAAATTATTTGAAAATTTAGGCTTGGGAGCCTAATGGGAAGTGGTAGCAAATGCACACCCTTGCTTGCAGTTGGCTCCGCTGCTAATGTCATCCATATAAATCAATATAATTATGATTCTAGAATCATGCTTCTGAAGAAAAAGAGATGAATAAGCTTGTGATAGTCTAAATCCAAAAGAAATGAGAACATTGAGAATTTTCTCATACTAGGCCCTTGGAATCTGTTTTAGGCCATAAATTGACTTATGAAGCTTGCAAACATATGTAGCATGAACTGGATCAACAAATCCAGGAGGCTGAGACATGTAAACCTCTTCAATAAAGTCCCCATGTAAAAAAGCATTGCTCACATTGTAATACCCATCCCAGTTTTCAAGGATCGTTCTATAATTTTCCTTAAAATTGTATTTTAGTAATTTACTAATTTTTTTTGGATTTTTTTTGTAATGTTTAAACATAGCTTAATCGGTGGGATATATATTAACCCTCTTTGGCTAGAAAGGAAATTAAAATATTCTTTTATTATATACCACTTGTTATAATGGTAATAGTTAATGTTTAATTTGAAGACTATAAATATAGTTTAAAATGTGCTATCTTTGGGATAAGTTAGGAATTGTATATTTATTTTTGCATGTAACTTAATTCAAATTAACCATACTCATTAGTGATTTAGATTTGTTAAGGAGATGATTAATCCTTTTAGTCAGCCTAGTACCATGAGAAGCTAATCGTCTGCTTCTTTTGATGAGTGAATTTGTAGAAAATATATGAGTGGTCATTTAATACTTTTTTTAGGGAATTAAACTTAGATTTGGCTTAACGTTACCGGGTGTAGTTAATTTGAACAAATTAGTCTCATAGTTTCACGTTCTGATTTGGATTTTTTTTTTTAATTCCAAAAGAGATTTTATTTTTGAAGAAATTGAAATATGAAAGTTTTTTTTCCAGACAGTCCTATATGTCAGGTGGAAAAGGATCAAAATAGTCAAAATCATTACATTCCTCCCTTGCCTTTTTTGCAAGATAATGAGCTACATTATTACCTAATCTATGAACTTTCTTACAAAACTATAAATTGTTCAACATAAAATTTATTCTTGATATCCAGAATCAAACCTGATTCATCCAGTGAACAGTAAAATCATTTCCATTAATAAAACTCACTACCATTTCACTATCAGATTCAAAAACTAACTTATTAATCCCCAAGATGACTGCCCATTTTAGTGCCTCCTCTATCGCCTTGCATTTTGGCTGCTCTGCACCAATTTCATCATTTATCCTATTTGTAAAGTATCCCCCTCTTGCTCCAATACACTTTCCTATAAAATTTCTAATTGTTAGGCCAATACTTCCTACACTTGTAGATTCAATAAAAGATGCATCCATATTAAGTTTTAGATAATCCTTGTCTAGTGGAATCCAACTCTTTACTTGCACACTAGATATAGAATTAGTGCCTCTATTATCAATTTTCAGTACACTGACTGGAGAGGTGATTGATTCTTACTATATTCAGAAGTCTATTTGGCTGATTATTCTGGAAGCAAAGTTGAACCAACTTATCAAATAAAGAAGAAGAATTCCACGGAGTACAGATCAGATAAAGAAGAAGAATTGCCATCAAAGTTGAACCAACTTATCATCCATGATATGAAACTATTATACCGACTTTGGATATTCTCTAGATTTATATTAACTCCAAGCCAGATAGACCTAACATGAGGACAATCCATAAACAAATGATCAGTAGATTCACAAACATAATTGCAAAGACTACAATGAATTTCAATTTCAGAATTATATCTAACAAATTTATCCCTAGTTGGAAGAATGTCTTTCAGGCATTTCCAAACAAACAATTGCACTTTATGTGGGAGTTTAGTGGACCAAAGCCTCTTCCAAGTAGACATATGAACCTGAGATTGAATATTGTTGTTATCATTAAATTTACTGCACAAGGTGTTATAGGCACTTTTTACAGAAAATTCTCATTTCCTATCAGGTTTCCATAGTAAGATATCTTAACCAGTGGAAGGGATAGTCATGTCCAGAATTTTCCTAGCACAATCAAGGGGAAATAAAACATAAATGATGTTTACATTCCAATTTCTACTGCCCGGAACAAAAAGATCACAAACAAACTTAAAATAAGAAAGGTTTAATAAACCAGAGATTGGTTCAGGTGGGCTATTCATTCCAATAACCCATCAATCTAACCAGATGTTAATTTTGGTACCACACCTAACAGCCCATATAGAGAACTGTTTAATGGTATCAATTCTGGAGAAGATACTTCTCCAGATCCAAGAGCAGTCATCCTTCAAACTATCCAGGTGAAGAAATTCTTTATCCTTACAATACTTGGCCTTTTCAATCTGGACCCACAATTTATCATGGGAAGTGCAAAGGCCCAATACATATGTTATCCCATGTAAGAAACCTTTAGGGTTTCAGATTTCTTGTAAATCAAGTTTTCCCAAGATAAACATAAAAAGAATCCTGTAGGGTTTCGGATTTCTTGTAACAATATTTTGGTAAAATCAATAAATCATGGTTGATGTATTTCACATTTGTAGGCCCAATACATAAGTTAGCCCATGTAAGAAACCTTTAGGGTTTCGGATTTCTTATAAATCAAGTTTTCCCAAGATAAACATAAAAAGAATGCTCTAGGGTTTCGGATTTCTTGTAAAAATATTTTGGTAAAAATAATAAATCATGGTTGATGTCTTTCACATTTGTAGGCTCAATACATAAGTTAGCCCATGTAAGAAACCTTTAGGGTTTCGGATTTCTTGTAAATCAAGTTTTCCCAAGATAAACATCAAAAGAATCATTTAGGGTTTCGGATTTCTTGTAAAAATATTTAGGTAAAAATAATAATTTATGGTTGATGTCTTTCACATTCGTAGGCCCAATACATAAGTTAGCCCATGTAAGAAACCTTTAGGGTTTCAGATTTCTTGTAAATCAAGTTTTCCCAAGATAAACATAAAAAGAATCCTTTAGGGTTTCGGATTTCTATTAAAAATATTTTGGTAAAAATAATAAATCATGGTTGATGTCTTTCACATTCGTAGACCCAATACATAAGTTAGCCCATGTAAGGAACCTTTAGGGTTTCAGATTTCTTATAAATCAAGTTTTCCCAAGATAAACATAAAAAGAATCCTTTAGGGTTTCAGATTTCTTGTAAAAATATTTTGGTAAAATCAATAAATCATGGTTGATGTCTTTCACATTTGTAGGCCCAATACATAAGTTATCCCATATAAGAAACCTTTAGGGTTTCGGATTTCTTGTAAATCAAGTTTTCCCAATATAAACATAAAAAGAATCCTTTAGGGTTTCAGATTTCTTGTAAAAATATTTTGCTAAAAATAACCAATCATGGTTGATGTCTTTCACATTCGTAGGCCCAATACATAAGTTAGCCCATGTAAGAAACCTTTAGGGTTTCAGATTTCTTATAAATCAAGTTTTCCCAAGATAAACATAAAAAGAATCCTTTAGGGTTTCGGATTTCTTGTAAAAGTATTTTGGTAAAAATAATAAATCACGGTTGATGTATTTCACATTCATAGGCTCAATACATAAGTTAGCCCATGTTAGAAACCTTTAGGGTTTCGGATTTCTTGTAAATCAAGTTTTCCCAAGATAAACATAAAAAGAATCCTTTATGGTTTCAGATTTTCTTGTAAAAATATTTTGGTCAAAATAATAAATCATGGTTGATTTCTTTCACATTCGTAGGCCCAATACATAAGTTAGCCCATGTAAGAAACCTTTAGGGTTTCGGATTTCTTGTATATCAAGTTTTCCCAAGATAAACATAAAAAGAATCCTTTAGGGTTTCGGATTTCTTGTAAACATATTTTGGTAAAAATAATAAATCGCGGTTGATGTCTTACATATATATCCCATGTAAGAAACCTTTAGGGTTTCAGATTTCTTGTAAATCAAGTTTTCCTAAGATAAACATAAAAAGAATCATTTAGGGTTTCGGATTTCTTGTAAAAATATTTTGGTAAAATCAATAAATCATGGTTGATGTCTTTCACATTTGTAGGCCCAATACATAAGTTAGCCCATGTAAGAAACCTTTAGGGTTTCAGATTTCTTATAAATCAAGTTTTCTCAAGATAAACATAAAAGAATCCTTTAGGGTTTCGGATTACTTGTAAAAATATTTTGGTAAAAATAATAAATCATGGTTGATGTCTTTCACATTTGTAGGCTCAATACATAAGTTAGCCCATGTAAGAAACCTTTAGGGTTTCAGATTTCTTGTAAATCAAGTTTTCCCAAGATAAACATCAAAAGAATCATTTAGGGTTTCGGATTTCTTGTAAAAATATTTAGGTAAAAATAATAATTCATGGTTGATGTCTTTCACATTCGTAGGCCCAATACATAAGTTAGCCCATGTAAGAAACCTTTAGGGTATCAGATTTCTTGTAAATCAAGTTTTCCCAAGATAAACATAAAAAGAATCCTTTAGGGTTTCAGATTTCTTGTAAAAATATTTTGCTAAAAATAACAAATCATGGTTGATGTCTTTCACGCGAGGCTTTATCAAAAAGTTCGAGATTTCTAAAAGCTAACCCTCCTAAAGCCTTAGGTTTACTAATATTATGCCAAGCAATGAATTTTATACCTTTTCCATTTTGGTGATTCCACCAAAAGTTTCTCTGAATGGTATCCATTTTCTTAATCCAATCTTTATGAACTTAAAATTACTCATTTGATAAGAGGGAAGGGTATTAAGAACATGCTTTACCATAGTAGTTATGCCAGCAATGTTAAGCGATTTACCTTTCAAGTTTTTAAGTCTACTATCAAAAGATTGAATAATAGGCTTAAAAGGTTCATTTTTGTTTCTACCCAAAAGCAGAGGGACCTCTAAGTAAGTATCAGTATCTTTAATGATAGACATATTAAGGGATTTAGCAATGTCAACACATGTACCATCATTAAGATTCTTACTAAAATAGAAAAAAGATTTATTAAAATTAAGAAGCTGACCTGAGTGAAGCCCAAAATTATGCAGAATACTCAAAATACCCCTAACATTATGCATATCTGCCTTGGAGAAAATCAGAATATCATCAACAAACATAAGGTGAGAAACAGAAGGAGCTCTTCTAGCATCCTTAACCACATAAATAACATGAGTGTTTTCAGCATTCAATAGAGATCTCACAAAAATTCCATACAATAATAAAAAAAAGGGGACAGAGGGTCCCCTTGTCTTATACCCCTAGATGGAGTAAATTATTGACAGGGATATCCATTAAGAAGGATATAAATTTTAGTAGTGGCAATACATTGATATATAAGACCACAAAATCTTTCATTAAACCCAAATTTTCTAAGAAGGGCCATAAGAAAAGGCCATTCCAACATGTCAAAGGCTCTAGATAAGTCCAATTTAAGGGCCATGGTCCCACTGAAACCTTCCTTATGCTTCATAGTGTGAAAATCAATTCATGAGCAACAATAATGTTATCATGAATTGATCTGCCAGGCACAAAAAAAACTTGATATGGGGATATCAAATGCTTAAGGAAAGGCTTAATTCTGTTAGCCAGAATTTTGAACACAACTTTGTAAGAGATATTACAAAGACCAATAGGTCTAAATCAGAAGGGATTTTTGCTTCATTAGACTTGGGAATTAGATAAATAAAAGTCTTATTAACATAAATCCTATAGTAAAAAAACTTTAAACCACCTCAACTAAGTCTTTACCCACTGTGTACCATTGAGACTTATAAAAACCAACCTGGAATCCATCAGGTCCTGGAGAACTCCAACCAAGCATAACATTCACAATCCTTTGAATATCATCACTGGTAGGAATTCTTAAAATATCAACATTTATCACATTCAGTAATAACATTAGGAATCAAATAAAAAACATCATCAGTAATGAGAGGATTAGATGTAGAACTAACTTTACTAAAATGACTGGTAAGAAGATTTTCTATATCATCCTTTTCCTTAACCCACATACCATTACTATCACATAAAACATCAATGTTATTTATGAACATTCTTCTATTGACTAAGTTATCAAAATATTTAGTATTATTGTCCACATCAGTAAGAAATTTATCACCATACTGTTGTTTATAAAATTCACCTTGAATATGAAACCATTTATCAAGTTCCTTATTAAGATAAACTAACCTATCATGCTGAGTCATAAAAAAACCTTCCTTTTGAACATCATTCAGTTGAGTGTAGAGATTTTTATGTTAACATTTATATCACCAAACACAATCTTATTCCACTGAGACAGTCTAATCCTAGTATTCTGTTGTTTTTGAGCAAATTTATAGGAAAGAGAACCATGAACATTTATGTTCCAGGAAAGTCTTAGTTGATTACTAAAATTATCATGGTTCATCCAGGTTTCAAAATTTTTGAAAGGTCTCCATAATGATTTAGGCACATATCAGTAATTAAAAGGATAAGCCAATGATCAGAGGAAAATTGAGCAAGATGCAAAAGTTTAGCATTTTGAAAATTAATACACCAATCATTATTTCCTAAAGCCAAATCAATTATAGATTTCCTAATTCATGACCCATACTTATTACTAGACCAAGTGAAATCCCTTCCCTCATAACCTAAGTCCATAAGACCACAAATACTTACTATATCATTAACCCATTTATCAGCAGTATCACTAGCATTGTGTAAATGCAAATTCAGATCACCTATAATAAGCCAAGGTTGTTGAACATTATTAGCTAATTCATGCATAAAATTCCATTGAGATTTACATCAAAATATGTCGAACCATACATGAGAGAAATTAAAACCTCAGATTTAGCAGGGTAAATTTTAACAATTACATGGATTATATTATTAGAGACATCAAAAACATCACAAATGATTCCATATTTCCAAATTATAACTAGACCACCAGTCATTCCTATTCTGTCAAAACAAACATGATTACAATAATTCATAGAATGAGCAATATCAACCATTCTTTCATTTTCAAATTTTGTCTCTGAAAGGAAAATAAAATTTGGATTCTGAATAGTGACAAGATTACTAAGTTGTTTCCTAGTAGGGTTATTAGTTATACCCTGCACATTCCAAGCAAGGATTCTTATCATAGTATCCTTAAAACAATTTCTGTCATGAATAGAAAAATCAGGGAAATAAAATTTGTGAAAATTTAACCTAATTTCTCGAAAAGCTAATAGAAAAAAAACGATAAATTGGTTTTGAAATAAACATGGATTACAGCTTTCAGCTGGTTTCTTGCAGTATTGAATTAATTTGTAGTGATAAAAACTTCTCCCCTTTTCTCCGATACTTCCATGTTCCGATCAGACCTATTGAGATAAGGATTGATCTTAGATGTTTGACAACCATTATCCATCCCAGAAAAAAATGGATTATCGCAAACAAGGTTTTTCCTTTGAGAGAAAGTGTTTTCAGTTGTATTAGGGATTTGTTCCATTAAAAATGAATGATTGTGTTTTACGAAGAAGAATGAATAGAAACATCATTTCTGGACCTTTTTTTGGTTCTAGGGTCTCCAATATCAATAGCCGACATGACAAGCCCAGTACGAGGCCCATCTTCAGTACAATTCTCTTCCATTATATCGAGCCTACTTGATTCCTGCTCATTTTGTTTCACTAGGTGCTCATGTTCTGCATAATGTTTAACCAATTCTTGTTTAGTGAATCTAAGAATTATATGCTGATAGGAAATATCTTCACAATCCTCCTCTTTATGATTGATAACATAACACTTTGGAAAAAATTTCCTAGGTTGTTTATCATAGTGGTACCTGACCCAAACATCTTCCTTAGCTGCAGTAAGTAACCAAGTACCCTTTTTAAAGGCTTACTTAAATCCACTTCAATTTTAGCTTGTGCATGCTTCCCTATCCTTGAGAGAGTATCTTTGTGATCCTTATCCACCTTCCTACCAAGATATTGACACATTTTATTAATTATGTATTTATCCAAATGTTCCAGATAAAGATTTTTGAATTGGGCATTAAAGACTTGATGAGAAAATTTGTAATCTGACAATTTTTTATTATTAGGTTCATACACCTGAAACACCATTTAGTTAACCAAGAATGGTCCAAGGTGCTTTCTTCATTACTTCATCCACATCCTCAGTTTTATTAAACTTGAAAACAAATAGATTGGTACCCATAGTCTTCATTTCTACTCTCATGAATTTTCTCTAAATTGCATGGATATCCGATTTGATTTCTTGAATGTCTAGCTCCCCTTTAGCAATGATTTGGCCTTTAGACTGTTAGACCATTTATTAGATGCATCATCTATCTCTTCAGCAGATATCAAAGTTCTCTTTGTAGGCCTTGAAGTACCTCCATTAATAGTTGCATCTTGCATTTTTCTTGTTATAGAGGCTAACTGAGATTGATAGCTGGAGGCCATATTGTCGTAGTAAGAGTAAAGATAATCTATACCTAATAGATTTATGATAAATAAATACCTAGGGTTAGGGTTGACCACGAGAGATACGGTATAAGAATTTCCAAGAATAGATTGACCAAAAATTTGGTATAATGTAGTAGAATCTGCATGAAAATTTTGCATGAATTTAGGAGAAAGAGATTCAAATTTTTGAAATCACATGCACCATGCTCTATCAGAGTAAAAATTACTAATAATACCCTCATCTAAGAGACTTCTGCAGATTGGAAGATGTATCATGAAATATTTTTGATCAGATTTGAATTTGAAGATAGTCACATTAACAAAAGGATTGGATTTTAATGGGGATGTAAAACATAGTTGTCAGACAACTCAAAAGTAATACCAAGAGCACAACTGCTTCAGCTTTAAACTTTCTATAATAAGACTCATTGACAAAATTATGGAGAAGAGAATAAACACAATTGCTTAGGGAAGAATGCACCACCGTTACCAAACCACAACTAGTAATACTGCAAGGAGACCAACTGAAGCTGCAAAAAAAAAAGATTAAATTTTTATAGTTGAGAAAGAAAAATACAAGTTTGAAAAATAGCTAAGATAAAAATTTGATTAAAACTAAAATAGAGATATAAAAAAGATAATTAAGAAAATGCTTCATGAAATCATTAAAGAAAAAAACTAAAAATCATTAGAGGTTACTTCAATAAGAAATCCCATATTTAAGACTTCAATAATCAATCACTGATACTTCAACAAGCAATCAATGATGCTTAAACCATGATATTGTAAAAAAAATAATTAGTTACTACTTGTTTACTTCCCTCTGTTGATTCTGAGAATGAAATTTTGAAGGAATCAATTATATGTCAACACCTTTGGGTCTAGTTAAGATCATCGTTATGATTTGGATTGATACCTATATATAAGGTTTTGCATTCATAAAACATAACAAGTAGTAAAACACTAAGGTGACTAAACTTAGTAGACCAAAAACCCACCCATAAGTTGGGATCCATAAAAACTCCATATTGAACAAAATTGATACAAAAACTCCAAATTTTTAAAAAGGTTTAAATTAGATCATTTCTATTTTTTAATAATACCACAACTACCCTTCTCATACAAATATTTCTTCATTCTTTTCTTCTTTTATTTATTCTTATTCTTCCATGGAATCCTCCTTATCCTCTTCCCCACCACCACACCGCCACCAACAACAGTAGCTCCATCACCAGCAAACCAACAACCATGTCCAGATCCGCCACCAACAGCACCTCCGCATCCTCCCCACCAACACCACCAACATCTTCTTCTTTTACTCCCACACCACCACCAAAATCACCTCCATATCCTCCTCTCTATCATATACAACCACCATGAACAACTCCTTCTAATGTATCATCACCATAAAATGATGATGCGTCATTATCGTCGAAATCATCACCAAAAACCGATGATATATTATCATCGACGAAATCGATGTTTGTGTTGGTGAAATAGCAGATTATGATGAAACCAAAATTGGTTTCATCAATGAAACGATAAGGAAAAAATACCAGTAAAGTTGGTTCCAACCATAAGTAAAAATGATGAAACCGAAATTGGTTCCATCAAAGAAACCAATAAGTAAAAGACACGAACAAAGTTGGTTCCAACCAATAATAAAAATGATGAAACCAAAATTGGTTCCATCAAAAAAACCAATAAGTAAAAAATACCAACAAATATGGTTCCAACCATAAGTAAAATTGACGAAACTAAAATTGGTTCCATCGAAGAAACCAATAAGTAAAAAACACCAACAAAGTTGGTTCGATGAAACCAAAATTGGTTCCATCAAAGAAACCAATAAGTAAAAAACACCAAGAGAGTTGGTTCCAACAATAAGTAAAAATGATGAAATCAAAATTGGTTCCATCATAGAAACCAATAAGTAAAAAACACCAACAAAGTTTTAAAATTGAAACGTGAATAATCAAGTGAAAACAGATGAAACCTAAACCTAATTATGCTACAAACAGGTGAAAACAAGATGAAACCTAATTATGTAAAATCACTGATGAAACCAAAAGTCACTGATGCATGTTGATTTTCAACCATAAATAATCACTGAAGAACAATGAACCAATTTTATGTGTTTCGATTTACCTTTTGGAGATTTTTTGACCGTTTTCTTAAGTTTTTTCTTGATCTTTTCATCTTTCTTTTTCGCTTGCTTTTTCACCATTTTGATTTTGATCAGTAATCTGTTTCGATTTTAGGTTAGATTTCTGATTATTGAGTTCATAAAATTGTTTTGTGATGTAAGAAGAAGAGAGAATCGAAATTGGTTTAAAATTTGAGTTTTTGGTTTTTGAGGGAGGAAAAGAGAATGTTTAAGGGAAAACGGTCGTTACGGTAGGAAGATGAAATATATGGAAGGGTAATTTAGAGGGTTTATGTTATTTGGAGTTTTTGTGTTACTTTTGTTTTGATGGTTTTTTGTAGATGGATATTGACATCTTTGGGGTAATAATCCACAACATATTCATAAAAACCTAGAAATAGTCGAACATTAACCATTGCACAAACTAAGAAAAAACCCCATCTTCATGTTACTTTTATTGTGAGGCTTGAACATAAGATCTTGAATAAAAATTACTGGTTGGGTTATTAATGATGAACCTATTTGCGGGTGTTGATAAGGGTGTGAGTTCTTATTTTCGGTATCGATGGCGATTGAGGTAGGCGCAACATAAACAAAAAATCTATTTTTAATTAGGTTTTCTTTAATTAAATTTATGTTTACATATTTTTATTACCATGTTGATTTATGGTGGTTTAATCAAAGTTTATGGTTAATGATCGTATTGATGTTGTTGTTATAAGCATGATAATGTATTGGGCTCCGGTCCATGGGCAACGATCCCTAAAAAAAACCTTTTTGACGAGGTACGAGTTATCCATGAGAGTTGATGGTTGCCTCCCTAAATCACATGGGGCTCATTAGGAGTTGATGGTTTCCTCCTAAATGATTGCTAAACCCATGGGGCTCCCATAGTGTGAGAAGTTTAACTTAGGAGTAGATGGTTGCCTCCTAAGTGACTTTTGATATAGGAGTTGATGGTTGCCTCCTATGTGATGTTTGATGAACTATCATCAATTGACCCTTCCCAATCCGCATCCGAATATGCAGTGAGCCTTGTAGTTCCCTTTGTAAACAATATTCCATGATGTAGTGTTCCCTTTACATAGCGCAGTATACGCTTTGCGGCTTCCATGTGCTCCGTTCTCGGTTGGTGCATAAATTGGCAAACAAGATTCACAGCAAAAGCTATGTCAGGACGCGTCCAGGTTAGGTACTGGAGAGCACCTACTAGAGAACGATAGTCAGTTGGGTTAGGCAACAACTCCCCCGAGTCCCTGCTGAGCGTACTAGAAGAATCCAATGGTGTTTTGCAAGGTCTTGAGCCATGCATTTTATGTTTCAGGAGAAGATCTACAACATACTTTGTTTGCCCAAGGAATAGTGAGCCAGTAGTTCTCGTTACTTGCAGGCCCAAGAAGTAGCTTAAATTACCCAAGTTCTTGATTGGAAAATGAACCTGAAGGCTTTGAATAACATGCTGTAGATGAGTTGAGGAGCTACCTGTTAACACTATATCGTCTACATATACCAAGGCCACAGTAATAAGAGAGTCCAAATGATAAACGAATAGAGAAGTATCAACCTTAGATTGTACAAAGTTGAAACCTAACAGGCTTGTACTCAACTTGTCGTACCATGCCCTTGGCGCCTGTTTTAGCCCATATATCGCTTTATTAAGAAGACAGACTGATGTGGGCCTGGCTGGATCAATATAACCCGGTGGCTGGGCCATATAGACCTCCTCCTGTAGATCACCATGAAGAAACGCGTTTGAGACGTCAAGTTGATGAATTTTCCAATCAAATTGGACTGCTATAGATAAAACTACTCGTATGGTTGTAGGTTTAGCTACTGGACTAAAAGTTTCTTCATAATCTAGGCCAGGTTGTTGATGATATCCTTTAGCCACCAACCGGGCTTTGTATCTTGCTACAGACCCATCTGGGTTGTGCTTGATTCTAAAGACCCATTTACAACCCACAATGTTGTTGTGTATGTCTGGTGAGTCCACCAAAGTCCAAGTCCCAGCATCAACAAGAGCCTGATACTCATTTTTCGTTGCTTCTTTCCAAACTTTTTCTTTGTGAGCCGAAGTGATAGATGTGGGTACTGTGGTAACAGTACTGAGCAATGCTTCATTAATGGATATTTTGTTGTCATTAAGGATTTGGGCCTGCTATGTCCTGTTTTTGCTCGTGTCAGCATTTGATGACTATTGGTAGTAGTGACTGATATGTCTGATATAGGTTCCTGGGCCACTGGTATAGTTTCTGACAAGGTAGAACCAGCTGTGGAGGCTTTCATTGATGGAGAAGAGTCATCAGAACTAGTAGAAGAAGACACTAGCTTTGAATAGGGGAAACGATATCTCATCAAACGAAACGTGCCTAGAGATGTATGATGTTCCAGTAGTTGGGTCAAGGAACCTATATCCCTTGTGATTTAAAATATATCCAATATAGATGCAATGACGACTTCGTTGTTCAAGTTTGTTGGTGGTGTATGGCTTCAGCCATGGGAAACAGGAACAACCAAATACTCTGAAGGACTCATATGCTGGAGATTTTCCAAATAGTACTTCATAGGAGAAATAAAATTAATTGATTTTGTTGGCAGTCTGTTGATGATAAAGTTTGTTGTTTGTAGAGCATCAACCCAAAATTGTGTAGGCAAATTTGACTGACTTAGAAAAGTCCTTGTAATTTCCAACAGATGTTTGTGTTTGATCTCAACAACTTCATTCTGTTCCGGAGTGTGAGGGCAGGTTAGCTGATGAGTAATCCCTTTTTTAGAACAAAATTCCTTTAAGAAGTTGTTGATAAATTCACCACCATTGTCTGTTCTAATGGTGATTACAGTAGTTCATAGTAAATTTTCTAGTTGGGTGACTAATGACACAAACACAACTTTAAACTCAGACTTAGTAGACAGAGGAAGTAACCAACAAAATTTAGTGTATTCATCGACTATATTAGCATAACAGAGTCTCCCAGAGACTGAAGCTACATGACATGGTCCCCAGAGATCTATATGAAGTAGCTCTAGTGGTTTTACATCCATTGAAGTAGACATTTTAAAAGGCAATTTCTTAGCTCTACACAATTTACAATCAGTGCAATGAAGAGGTTTTGACAAAGTACTAGGCATTTGGATGAAGGAGCGTAGTCGTTGCATAGTCTGAAATGAAGGGTGTCCAAATCTTCGATGAAGCATCAGAATATCAGTTGTTGTTGTTGAAGCCAGAGCAATTTGCTGAGGATGTTGAGTACCAAAAGTGATCGGATATAGACCATTTCTATGTGGCCCTTGAAAGAGAATTATCCCAGATTTCTTGTTCTTTACAGTGAAGCCAGAGGAATCAAAAATCAAACAACAGTTGTTGTCAGTTGTAAATTTGTGAATTGACAACAAGTTATGAGATGCCTCATGAACAATCAGGATATCAGCCAGATTAAAAACATGATCATTAGCAAACTTATGTGTACTACCTTTATGTGTAATTCCATACATGCACCATTTGCCGTTTGGATAATGTCCAGTCCATCATAGAGAGTTGATTCCTGTAGAATTTTGACATCGGATACAATATGTTTATTCGCTCCACTATCTGCTGTCCACTCCTCTTCATCAAAGATATCTGCGGCTGCTAGCATTGCACTCAGATTAGATGGAGGAGCTCTTCCCTGATATGTAAAATTAAGCCTTTGAGCACAAGTCGTTGCTATATGGCCTGGAGAATTACATATTTGATAGACTGTTCTGTCTCCAGAGGAAGAGCCTCTTCCATTGGTGGATATTAGAAAGAAAGTAGGATTAGGATACCTTGGACCATTGTAGGACAGTCTCTGATATGGTATAAACGTTCCTCGAGAGTTAGAATAGTAATTTCTTGGATGTCCTCTTCCAATATTAGAGAAAAAAACTTTAGCGGATTGCTCTTCTTTCTGTAATTTTTGTCTTTCTTGAATAACCGTCTCTTCACTTATTAGATTATTATGCAGTTCGATGCAAGACACCGGTGGATTCTGATGACGCATCGATGTTGCAAACGGAATATAATCTTCATTAAGTGCCTTGAGTGTGATTACTACTAATTCTTTATCAGTAACAATTTCACCTACTGATGCCAGTTGATCAGAGAGAAACTTGATTTCACTGATCAAAGATGAAACAGATTTTGTTCCTTGAGTGATGGATAGTAGCTTTGTTCTCAACTGAATATAATGAGTTGATGACGCTTTACCGAATCGGTCTTTTATATTCTTCCATAGTTCAGCAGAAGAATTAGATCTTGAAAAATATGCAATCACCGACTCAGATATTGTTGAATGGATCCACATAGTAATTGTGGAGTCCTCATCCAACCAGTCTGTATATGATGGATTATCAATTGCATGTTGTTGATTTCGAGGACTGGTAAATTACGGAGGACATGGAAACGATCCATCAAGAAATTTCTTGATTTTGAACTTCTGAATGACTGGATTCATTAAATTCTTCCATGTGTAATAGTTGTCTTCCTTTAGTTTTAGCTGAATGAAATTGGTTAATTGATTCAAAGGTATTTTAGAGAGAGAGGTTGAAGTATTATTTTCCATTGAAGAAGTAGAAAAAGATGATGATGGGAAGGTTTCGATCATGAAAATATTTTGGGTCAATATCTTGATTGGATCAAGAAAATATCAGAGATATGAACAGCCGCAGTGAAGATCAATAAAACTACAAACAAAGAGTTTCTGGTGTAAAACTATTAAGAATAGATCCAATCTTTCTTAATACTAGAAAACCAGAAAAACTCGTTTGTAAAACAGATCAGAGATTTTAGAGAAGCGATGAGAAGAAGAAGAAGATTAACTTTCTCTGTCTGGATCCATTTTATAGATTTGAGAAGAGTAAAAGTTTTGATACTGATCAGTAGGTTATGTAGAAGAATGAATGTAATACAAGAAACGAGACGAAGACTTCTCGAGAACTTACAGGTATTTAATGGGATTCAGAAATTGTCTACCATGCTGTTGCTGTTTACCTGATCGAAAAACTGACAAATGGAAAATTTCAAGAAATGATCATTAATGCTTCAACAATCGAGGAGCTGACTTTAATTTTCAGCTGGAAAAAGAAAATATCGAGAGTGACAGTACTGTAAATCGAGAAGGAATCATTAATGCTTCAATAACCGAGAGACATTTGATTGAATGAAGAAGGCAACCACATTAATGAGCAAGAAACGACTCTGATAAATTTCTGATAGGAATTTTTTTTTTGAGCATGTTCCCAAGATGAACAGCTCTGATACCATAACAGAATAGGAAAACTTTAATTGAAAAATCACTCTGTACATTATGACTCTCTATTGACTTTTATATACAGACACTTAACCGACTACTCAGGCATGCTTACACAACAGACATATTACTAGTACAGGCTGTATTCCAGGCTGGATAACATTCTGGATTACACATGTGACACGTATCAATCCGGTGATCGTGTATAGTTGTTATCAAAAATTTCTTTATTAGGGATCGATGTGACTTTACCATTCAAGTAACGGTTCTGCAAATTTCAAAAATAAGGTCATTTCAAATGTGTTATATATGAGGTCATGATGAATGAACTTACAAAAACTTCAATTGTTCTTCTATTTTCAATTGACTGGTGTGTTTGACGAGCTTGTATCTTTCTGTGTAGGTTTGAGAAGGTTGCAAAAGGGATCTGGATGGATGTGGCTGTTGTTACAAGGTAAGTTCTAAAATTGAAATTCAGTGATAAGTATGAAATCGAAAATGGGATGATGATTATGTTTGTATCCTGTGAAGTCTTGTAATTTGAATTTGATCAACATTTTTCACAGTTCGTAAGATGTTTCAAATCTTGTTACTAACTTGTGGTAGAGCTACATACAATTTTACTATATTTTGCTTACTATTGTAATCAGTCATGTCTGCCTTATATTACAGACTATGCAGTTTGGGAATGAAATCCTATGTATTATAAGTGCTCAAAGTTCTGTATTCCAATAACTCAGTTCTGTATGTCTAGTTTTCATTACTTATTTTGCAATTTTGATTCCATAAGTATGTTTAGCTACAACCAATTACAATCTGATACATCTCAATTAGTTTTGGTTTTATTTTTTTGTTTCGGCAGACAATTGGGTAACTGACTCATCGCGTGTGGCCTTGATGTTTATTCTGTTCTTGAGCAGGATTTGACTAACTACGCTGACCAGGATCATACGCTTCAACTATTGAAAACTCTACTCACTACTTTCTCCAAAAAGGTATCCCGTGACCACCATATTGACAAGTGTTTTTCCCTTTTCTAGGTGTTCTTAGATTAATAAATTCGTCGAGTCACTAACAGACAAAGGCTCTTTGAATCTGTTTCAGGGTACAAGTAGCAATTCTTACCACCATTTTAATGCTTCATCATAGTGTTGTGTTCCTGAGTATTTTGTTCTGTTCTTCCATATTATGATGGCGATTTGTTTTTCTTTTTAATGAAAACAATCAATTGTTTAATTTTATATGCAGGGCTTAATAAGTGGCTCAGTAGAACTAAGAGAACAAGCTGCACAAGGTCTAAGAGAATTGATTGAAGTGACTAGTGAGAAAGCACTTAAAGAGTTCGTGGTCCTCATTACAGGGTATGTACTTGATTAAATCCTGGGCACGATGGGTGCATGCCTTTATAGTTCAACTAATTATTGTCTGATGATTCTCATCTGCCCAAAATCTTACATTATGGTGATTTACAGTCTTTTACTTTTGAGTGATGATATAAGCCTCAGTGCCATGTTAAGTTTTTACCTTTTGTCACAGGCCTCTCATTCGAATCATAGGTGATCGGTTCCCTTGGCAAGTGAAGAGCTTGAAGTACAGTTACTGATGGAGCTTTGGAGGTGTGGTGGTGCTGATTAGTGGAAGGTGATGTTGGTGGTGGTGGTGTTTTCTATGATTCGTTATGTAGGCCGTGGCTTCACCAATCTTATTCCTTGCTCTCATTTCTCTCATTGGTGCGACTTAGCTGGCATCTCTTTGGGTAAATATTCTTCAATATAATTTCTTAGTTCTCACCTATTTTATTTTATATTTCTATTAAATATTAAAATGGAACTGTTTTAGGTTCTGTTGGTGAACAATGAACTAGTTTTATTCATACACGAAAGGTTGATTGATTCTCAGAAGTTTGATCATTTTAACTGTTTTATTTCAGGTCGGAGACGGAGAAGAGACGAAAGGACAGAACCAATGAACATTGTATTTTGAGGTGCACTATATATTCATGCTTGTCACGAGTTCTCCATCTGTCCAGCTCCTCAGAAGGTGAGCTTTTTAAATTTATGCTTGTCACGAATTCTTATTACCTAGTGATTTGATTGATAATTAGCAACTTGATACAACATGCTGAGCTACCTTTTGACTAGTGCTAGATTGTTATTGCTATATCAGTAATTTTCAAACTCTATACATGTATTTTTTTATTAAGTTTGACTAAGTTAAGTCTTAGTTTTTAGTCTTACTTAGGGGATGGCAGTATTATTCTTGGGGCAGAAAACAAGTAACTTTAGTTATGTTATGTTGTTTCTGCTCTATTTATTTCTTTTTTCTAAAAAAGATAGGTGTTGCTGCTACTATACTAGGTTGAACTACATACAGATTATGTATACAATTTCCTAGTTATAGATTATGTTTGTAATCATTCACTTAAACATTGTATCAACATCCATTGATGAATTTCATCATAGATTATTTGTATGTCAATTATGAGACATTGTAATTGAATTTTTATCTGTGAGAATGTTGAATATGATTGAATCAGAAAAACTGGATGAATCAGGGTAATATACGGGAACTGGGTGATTGCAGGGAAGGGGAGGAAATCGATTTTGACTAGGTCAAATAAGACTTGACCATTTTTTTTCTTGTTGCAAAAATTTAGCAACGGATGGCCGATGTTGCTAAATCTGAACCAGAACAACTATATCCAGTTCGAATAGGAATATCCGGGAATAGCTCTAAGATTACCAACAGAATAAAAAAATTTAGCAACGGATTATTGCTGACGGCTCATTTCTGTTGTGACCAGCAGTTGCTGACTAAATTTAGCAACGGCACTACAGCTGTGCGAAAACTGCAACAGTGCTTTTGCAACGCCTTTTATCGTTGCAAGCCGGTTCAACAACGGAAATGGTCTGCTGCTAAACGTTAAATTTGGTGTAGTGATGGTCCGTAACTTTTTAGATCTTAATGTCTTCTGAGAAAACAAACATATATCTTTTATCTTTCTAGAATGGCAGGCCTCATTCCATTTAGAATTGTTTCTGATTTAATAAGAATTTTTTAAAACACACCGTCATAATTTCGGTTTTCTACTGTACTGGTCAACTGTACGTTTGACCTTGATCTTAGGGTATTTATCATGAACCAAAAATTCTTGAAAATTTATATATAACTTATTTTTAAGGAAGGATTTCGAATATATAATTATTATTAATTTTGGAATTTATATGAAGACCGTAAAATTATAAGAGTGCATCGTTGTCGTTTTTAATTTTGAAAATTATTGTCAGAAAATCTTTAACGGTTGATTTAATTTATCTTGAAATCTTTAATGTCTTACGGTTCTAATGATTTTAAAATCTCAATTAATGGACGGTTAGATTTTCCTAAATAATTTTCTAAGTATCCGCTGCGACTGAATAGTTAATATGAGAATAAATAAATTGCTCAAATAAATTGTTTAATGAGCCTGGGCTTAGTTATCCGGGCTTCGACTACGGTATTGATGTTGCAGCTCGGGTTTTTTGGGCAATGGATTCGGGCAGAATCCGGGTCCAAAAATTTGGGGTGTTACACACATCAAGGTGAGAAATGGACTAATTGTAATTCACAGCTAAAAAGAGAATTACTCTAATTGTTGTGGGCTTGGCAACAAGGCTGAATGTTTCTTTGTAATCAAGTCCTTCTTGTTGATGAAATCCTTTTGCAACAAGCCTAGCCTTGTATATGTCAATAGATCCATCTGCATTTTGTTTAATCCTGAAGACCTATTTACAACCAACTACATTCTGAGAAGGATCAGGTGGAACCTTAGTCCAAGTGTGAACATCTTGTAAAACATTATATTCATTCTGTAGAGCTGTTCTCCACTTTGGACATTTATTGGCCTGACTGAAGCATGTTGGAGTTGGTGTTAGCTGCAAATCCTGGACAACAACTGAAAGAGAATGCATAGTAGAATAAACCTTAGGCCTGAATATACCAGCCTTGCCCCTTGTTGTCATAGAATGATTATTCTAAATAGCTGAATCAACATAATTAGTAGCAATGGGTAAAATAGGTGACACATCCTCAATATAATCACAACTGGTAGAAGGAACAACTTCAGAAGTAGAAGCAACAATAGTGGAAGATGTAATTGGAGTGGTTTGAACCTCATAGTAGGTGAAGCAAAACTGAGATTGTCAGAATAAGAAATAGGAGACAATCCCGACTTAAAGGGAAAGATAGATTCTTGAAATAAAACATGTCTGGAAACATATATTTTCCACTTGAAATATCAAGACACATATAACCTTTATGATATAGGCTGTAACCAATGAATATACAAGAAGCACTTCTTGGTTCAAGCTTGTGAGCATCATAAGGTCTTAACCAAGGAAAACATAAACAACCAAAATCTCTCAAGAAAGTATAATCAGATTGTTTGTGAAAACGAGCTTCATAGGGAGATATGAATCCTAATGATCTATTTGGTAGTCTGTTTTTTGTATAGGTAACAGTTGTAAATGCTTCAACCCAATAAGTAGCTTAAATACCTGATTGAATTAGGTAAGTTCTGCCAACATCCACTAAATGCCTATTCTTTGATTCTGTAACACCATTCTGCTCAGGTGTGTGGGGGCAAGATATTTCATGCATAATGCCACTAGAAGATAAAAAATAAGCAAGTTCCTTATTAATAAATTCTCCACCTCCATCAGTTCTAATAGTTGTAATATGACAATACAAAACATTTTCAACTTGAGCCTTAAACTGAAAGAATGTCTTTTTGAATTCAAATTTATCATAGAGTGGATATATCCAGCAAAACTTTGAAAAATCATCTATAATACTTACATAATATATGTATCTAGAAATGGATTGTACATCACATGGACCCCAAAGATCAAGACGAAGTAACTCCAAAGGCCTAGAACAAGTGGATTGAAATAGAAAAAGGAAGATTGTAGCTTCTGCCTAGTTGGCAGTCACTACAAAACAAAGGAATTTTAATTATAGATGATAAATTCAAAGACCTACAAACATGTTGCATGGTTTGCAATGATGGATGAGCAAGTCTCTTGTGCCAAACTTCAACAGAAATGTTAGTTGTGACAAAAGAGAGTGCTTTATTAGATGATCGAAGTAAAAAGTGAAGTGGGTATAAACCATCATTATGTGGTCCTTGCAAAAGAATCCTCCCAGTTGACAAGTCCTTCACATAAAACCCAGAAGAATCAAAAGTTATAGAACAATGATTGTCTGAGGTGAATTTATGCACATAAAGCAAATTTTGAGAAGCTTGAGGGACTAATATAACATTGTTGAGATGAAAAAAGTGTGTTGGAGTAGATTTCAAAGAAAAAACAGTATGAGATATTGACATACCTTCTCCATTTGCATCCTGAATCACCTCATTACCCTTATACACAATTGTTGCTTGCAGTTCAGATTCATCAGAAGTAATATGATGATTTGCACTAGTATCAACAAACCATGGATTTCCCCCCATGATGTTAGTAGAATCAAGCATAGCACTCAAATGATGAGGTGTGTGCATATTTTGATAGTTGAAGTTTAATTTGTTGCTACATTCTAGAGCGCTATGACCATTTTTACCACATATTTGACATACAACTAGAGAATTGGCATTTGATGAAGAAATTTGCATACTAGATGGTGGTCTTAGAACTTTAGAATAATATGTTATTAACCCCTCTTCTAGACATGAAATTAGGAGATAAACCTCTACCATAAGCAAATAATCTAGGCTTACTACCAGACCTGCCATAGAAATGATTAAAGACACCAGATCTACTAGGATTTCCTCTACCATAAGATCTGTTAACTTGAGCATCAAAAGTTCTATTAGAAGAATCAGTGAGAAGAGTTTGATTTCTTCACTAAAAACAACTTCATCACTTTACATATTACTATGTAATTCAATACATGTAACCGGTGGGTTTTTATGCCTCATAAAAGTTGCAAATGGAATGTAATCTGAATTAAGTACAGACAAAGTTACCACCACTAGTTCTTGATCAGAAACAATCTCTGATAAACACTTGAACGAGCGACCAAGACTTAGACGCCAACGACTCTAGATTCATCCTATATATATATATATATATATATATATATATGTATATATCCATCATTTCCCAAGATAAATCACACCTCCCATAAAACTTTTATATATATTGTCACTCTAATATACTGAAATATGGCTCAACCCAAGTTTACTCAGCAAGAAGATTCTTCTTTTGCAGAAACTACATAGTGTGTTATCCGGCCAGGGGTGCAGAACAACGACAAAATGGTTTTGCGAGTCAGAGTTGTTAGATGAGCATTCATGAAATTTGTTGCGCTGACACCGACAACCCTTATAACTATAATATAGCAACGTTGTTGGTACGATTTAAAAAAAATAAAGAAACAAGTAGCATAATATATAGTTTTATTTCGGATTGTGAATCGATATCGACGTAGGGGTGAAACCGGTGATGAGATTAGAGCAAGATCTTTCAGGTAAAGGCGAAGATGGAAAGGGAAGAATTTCAAATACGAATCTTGTTTCCACATCCTTAAGGAGTTCCTCATAACCCGTTTGAATTATTAATTTGTTTGCGTTGTTAATTTGTTTCCACTTTCTTTATGTAATGCGTATCTCAAGTAACGGAAAAAATATAACTTATTGAACTAACTAGCTATTTTATTTCAACTAACTAACTATTATTACATCTTAATATTGTTTTAAGAAAAAATTATATCTTAATTATTGAACTGTTAAACTAACTAACTATTATATTAACCAAAAAACTGAACCTCATTATCGTCTTCTTTATCAATTGGGTTTTGAGATTACAATTGTTCTTCTACCACCTGTCTTTTTAACCTGTCATATTCCATCTGCCATATAAATTTTTGATCCTCATTTAATATTGAGGTGTCCGCATAAAGAATCTTATGCTTGTCATGATGGCTAACAAATTGCTCTTAAGATAGACAACTTTTTTCAACTTCCTATTCATGACCTTCCGGGTCAACGAATCATTTTTTCTCGGTTTTCCATTGGTGATTTATAAACTCGGTCATGTTAAAACCTTCAATCCCTCTTTTTCTGGCTAATTTTGATGCGGTTCTTCCTAAGTCTTTTTATTTGTTGTTATTAGTTGCATTGAGATCGAAATTAGGACATGGATTTCCTGGGTTATCAGGTGAAGAAAATGGTGAATTGGGACTTAAATTTGGTGTAAAGTTAGAAGGAGAGTATGCTGATTTTTCAAGAACTTGATATTTGCTAAAATCAATGGATTATATTTGGGCATCACTTTTAAGATAATGTAACAAGTTTCATGTTCAAATTGTATGTCGTATTTGTGGTGCCATTCCGACTTACACTTTCAATCCTGTAATTTACAAATTTATTAAAGATTGCAAATTTATTTTGTATTTTAAAAAATAACATTTAATATGATTTACCAGATCCATTTCGACTTCACCACTCGTTTTAGCACGAGTGACTTGCATGACATGAACAACATATAAGGCTACTTTATTATTGATTTTAGCGAAGCGACCTGACAACCCATCACTATCACGATCATAAATAATGTTCATTGTTTCCTCTTTAAATTTCTGGATTATGTTATCCCACAAGTTGCTGCCTGCTTGAGAGGCACCATTGATACTGTCGAGTGTGAAATTTACATAATTTCTGCAAATGATTTCATCTTCTGCTACTGTAAATCTTGAACCAAAAACTTTTTTATTAAGATTAATTTTCTGATTTTGAGAATTGGAATCCATTTTGCAAAAAAATTAGGAGAGTTTTGTTTTAGATTAATAAAAATATGTGTGAGAGATTGAGGTGTAGAGAAGGTGTGAGTTGAATTGAGTTTGAAATTGGATATTTGTCAGAGTTCCAGCCAGGACCTTTGGATGAAACTAAGCGATAGGCGACATAATCTTTGTCGAGCGACCAAGTCTTTGTCGCTCGACCAAGATTTTGACGCGCTGTGCATCTGCTCAAACAAACTCGTTTGAGAGGTCGTTTTGATGGTTTAAGAAGTGCGTAATGGGTGTTTTTTTTATCAAATTTGATCATTTGAGAGGTGCATAGGA